>CATNUY010000392.1:600000-929852 GCA_951217065.1 Baccha elongata | reverse complement strand
AATATTATTATTATAATATTATTATTATTATTATTATTATTATTATTATTATTATTATTAATATTATTATTATTATTATTATTATTATTATTATTATTATTATTATTATTATTATTATTATTATTATTATTATATTATTATTATTATTATTATTATTATTATTATTATATTATTATTATTATTATTTATTATTTATTATTATTATTATTATTATTATTATTATATTATTATTATTATTATTATTATTATTATTATTATTATTATTATTATTTATTATTATTATTATATTATTATTATTATTATTATTATTATTATATTATTATTATTATATTATTATTATTATTATTATTATTATTATTATTATTATTATTATTATTATTATATTATTATTATTATTATTATTATTATTATTATTATTATTATTATTATTATTATTATTATTTATTATTATTATTATTATTATTATTAGTGATAAATTTCACCACACGTGTACTTGGCGCTAAGATAGGGATGCTTATTTTTGTTCTAACATTCATACGAACTCTACTCTCATTGGTTTTATATTGTTTATGGAACGAAAAAGGAAACGTCTCTTTTTATTCCACTCAAACGTCAACTCGAAACCATTGTGTTTTTCATTTAGTTTGTGAATTGTTTTGATGCCGCTGTTATTAAAAAAAAGTAAGTATATTTTTCGTTATATCTGAGTTCCTGCCTACATTAACGAATCTTTTTGAATTATTTAAGGTTCCCATAACATCGGTTCGATGTCCAAATCTTCTTGCTGCGCATTCCTGATTTTTCTGTAAGTCGGTGAAAGCTTTTGGCGATTCCGGCAAAATCCTTCACAAATCGTCGGTAATATGTAGCTAGCAAAAGAAAACTTCTGAGTTGAAGCTTGTCTTGTGTATTTGGCCAGTTCTTCACAGCTTCCACTTTCTCGGGATCAGTTCTTACCCCTTGAGACGAGATGATATGCCCCAAATACTTCCCTTCAGTCTTGAACAGCGTACATTTTTCTAGATTGAGCTTCAGATGAGCATTTCGCAACCTCTGGAATTCCCCTTTTTAAGTTTTCACAATGCTCGTCAAATGTTTTCCTAAACACGATGACATCATCCAAATAGACTAGACAGGCTTTCCAAGTAAGGCCTTGGGCCCAACTATGTAACTCGATTCTACTTTTGATTCTATTCGCAAATCATTTCCGATTCTACTTTCAACTGGCACTATGTATGAAATGAGAATCGAATAAAATAAATCCCAAAAATATCCCACAATATTTCCGATTTTCGAACGAGTCTCGCATTCTATTTGACAGATGAATTGAAAAAGGAGTCAATAAACATTTTTTTTGTGAAACATTTTAAATTAAATCAAGTTTTTGAATGAATATTAACTTAAGTTGTTGAGTTTTATCATATTGTTTCCAATGGGAAGTAAATTGGAACAAGAAAAAACGCTATAAATGTAATACATTGTACTTTGTACAAAACACGGAGGTAGGTATAATGGTGCTTATCCCAAAAAGAATTATTAAAAATGCAAGTACATATATTAAAGCGATTACAGAGTGAAATGTTTTATTTTCAGTTTTGCAATAAAAATAGCGCTTTTAGAAGATGAATTTATGTGTTGTTCCTTGAATTTTTTGTTTGTAAAAATCGGTGCGTTTCGTCATTGTGTTGGCCAAGAACATTAACTTTAGAAGCTTTTGTGTTCGCACTTTAAAGTGAGTCCTTACGTTGAAAATGTGTTATTGATTAGTTAAAAACACTTAAATAAATATTAACAATTACAAAAAATATGTTTTCATGCATATTGTATGCTTTCGTTTAATTTTAAATGATTGCTCGCAAACACATTTGCATGCGAACAATATTATGCGAATTCGAATGGTTTTGACATCTACTTTCGAGTTAGGTAGTGCCAAATTTGCGAAAGGAAATTTTTTTCATTCGACTTTCGTTTATTAGAGCGTTCTTATAGAATTACAGAGTTCGGATTTTGCGAATTCGATTATTTTAATTGTAGAATCGAGTTACATAGTTGGGCCCCTTGTAGTACGCATAACATTAAACGCTCAAATGTTGCAGGAGCGTTACACAGGCCAATAGGCATTACTTTGAACTGCCATAAACCGTTACCTGTAGAGAATGCAGTTTTCTCCCCATCTTCTGGGTGAATTTCAACCTGCCTGCTAAAGGCAGGCGCCTTGCTGGTTGACGGATCGGCCTTACATCACCAGTATCGATTCGATGCTGTACAAGTTGTGTTCGTCCATATTGCCCGTCCTGTGAAGCGAAAACATCAGCGAATTCTTGTAGAAGGTTTCCAGCAACTCTTAGCTGTTGTTGATCGAGGTTACAGCAGTTAAACATTTTTCTCTTCAAAGCAATGACTTTATTTGGATTCACTGATTTTTCGGGATGTTCTTCGGTTATCTTTGTTATTGCCGCTACAGGGTCACATTTATCGACAACTTCTCCTTTTCTGAGCTTGATCTCATATGGTTTGATGTCTAGTATTCGTATGGGCACCATGTTATTTTGAGGTGCCACCAGCGTCTTTCCAACAATGTATTTTGGGAGCAATGCTCAGAGTCTGGTTCCACCATGAGGTATCGATGGCTCCCAGAATCATCTTTGATGTTTGTCCAAACAAAGACTTCTGAAGAAGGAGGTAGGCACATATCTTCTTTGATGATTGCTGTTATCGATGATGAGTTTTGATTGCCATAAACCATCTCTGTATTTCGGTATTTAAGAACTTGATTACCAATGTCGAGAATTATTTCATGTTTTTTCATAAAGTCGATTCCAATAATGCACTCATCGCATATATGTGCCACTAGAAATAGATGTTCAAACTCTAGTTCTGCCAAGCAGATCCAAAAACGGAATTCTCCGTACACTCTTGCTGCTTCTCCTGTTGCAGTCTTCAGGCAATAGCTGTTGGTGTTGTTTAGCCATGCCATCTTGACCAAGTCTCTTCGTACAATGGAAGCGGTGGCACCGGTGTTGATGGTAACCACGTATTGCTTGTTGTTAATAGCTGCTTCCACAGTTAGACTTTTATTGTTTCGTTTAGTCTGCGAGACTTTGATTATGTTTCTGGGGCCATAGATACCAAAAACCAGCTTCTGCCCCTCGAAATTGGTTCTTACTCGTTTCCCTGCTGGGAAACTTGACGAGGTTGGGAGTTGGTCTTGGTTGTAGACTCATCGGAAGTATTATTTCTGCTTCCGCAATGTTGACATGCGCTTCTTCTTGGTGGCATTCGGCACTGGCGCTGGAAATGTCCAGTCTTGTTGCAATTCCAGCATCGGATTTGTCCATCTCGACGGTTGTTCTGAAATGCCATTCTTTGGCAAGAGCATTCTTCTATTGCAACTTCTCTTACCCGATGTACTCCTAGTGAAGTCTGTTCGGCTGCTTCCATAGTCAAGGCAAAAGCTAATGCTTCTGGAAGTGTTCGTTTTCCAGTGGTTCGTACTGCTCTCTGGAGATTAATGTCAGACAAAGCACGAACAAAGGCTTCTGAGGCGAATTGGTTTATTATTTCTTCGCCCGCAGTTGGATATGCCAAATGAGCTAGTCGTTCGATGTCTGCTTGAAGCTGCTGAAGAGTTTCACCCCGTTTCTGAACTCTGGTGTTTAGTTGAACTCTAAAGACTTCTTGCATATGGCCATCTCCAAAGCGTTTTTCAATGGCTTGTGAAAGTGCACTAAAGTTGCCATGCATCTCTGCTGGTATTGTTTGCAGTAACTCAGCAGCAGGTCCTCTGAGAGCCAGTGTAAGTGCAACAAACTTGTCTTCATTGTCCGAGCCGTTTGTCATTGCTGCTGCTTCAAATTGTTTCTTGAAGATTGACCAAGAAGTTTGCCCATCAAAAGTTGGCGGATGCATTTTTTTTTCTCTTGTAAGATTCACCAGAACATTCTCAGAACATTCAACAGCGTTTAAATCCTTCAGAAGCTTACCCATATTTTACTTTCAACACAATCACTTTTCACTAAAGTTTTATTTAATTATACTTCTGACACCAATGTTAAATTTATCTAGGTTTGTTTTATTAAATAAAACTAATTTCCGTTCTAATACAATTCACTTTACCTCTTTTTACTTTTAATTCCACTTAATATTTCAAAACACTCTTTATTTCCTGTTTACTTTCTTTATTTAAAATTCAAACTTTCATCATCATCATCATCGGCTCGACAACCGGGGTCCGCCCAAGTAACATTTTAAGCTCGTTGTAAGTTCTAACAGCGCTTGAAAAGCTATTTTTCGTAGCTACATGTTTCACAATTAACTCTATATACGCTTCTCGAGCCACTGTACGACTTATTTGGAGTCAATTTCATGAGTTTGAGAGCACTATTTTGCTCCTTATCAACTCTAGAAAAGCAGTTCCATTGTCTGTATGCTTTAATGTCAGCTCTAGAAGTGCTTCTGAAGCCGGTGTCTTGCTTATTTAAAGCCATATGCATATTTGACAGTTGTTTACCTACTCCTTTTCATCATTCGTGGTATGTCGCGTCGTGAATAGAAGTTTACTGTGTAATAAATATTTTGCGTTAGTATATGTATACATAAATATAGATGAACTATCATCGTCTGTGAAAAAGAAGTTATTTGTGTTTGTGATAAAATTTATCATCTATTAAATCGATTTCAAATTACGAAATAAAGTGAATTAGATATTAATAAAATGGCAATACAGATTTTTCCAAAGTGATTTCTCAGTGCGGTTTTGATTTTTCCACAAATGTTTGTAAAGTACTAAGCAAAAGTACAACGCGCCTTCGAAATTTTTACTTTTCGGAAATAAAATAATATAAAAATAATTACAAATTATGAAAAACATGGCGAGAAATCACTCGGAAAAAATTCATACATTCTAAATAAAAAAGTATCAATGAAAACAGCTTTTTATTGTTTTGGATAAATATAATAAATGTAAAAAGAAGAAAAAAATTTGTTGTTTTTATTGTTTCATCCAATTTTTTCGCCATTTTTCGTTGAAGAAAATTAATACTTTTTGGAGCTCTTATATCGCCAAAAGACTTGGGTTATGTTGCACTTGAGCTGTTTAATGACATCAATGACAGCTCAATAATAAAGCACAGGGTGTCACTAGTAGAAACTTGGTAATGAAAAATTAGAGCGTTTTCTTTTTTTTTGCATGTTAAAGTATTCATATTTGTGAATACTTTTAAAGAATATTAACTCCCGAGGCGTAACAAACGGGCAGGAACATAATGTAAAACACATGTATAAAAGACTTGATTCGTGCAGCGTGGCAAAGCTCTTTTTTACGCTATGAACAGAAAAACAAAATGTACCGCTCTTGTCTAAAGCACCCCAAATTTTGTTTTACTTGTATAGAAACCGGCTGAATAACACGAAATTGGTTTTAATGTGTTATAAACAAGAACAAAATGTTACATACAGTAAAACAAATGGCAGTTTTGCGTAAACACTGATTTCCAGGTTTTAATTAAACCATGACATTACGATGACAGAAAATGCTATAAAAGAAGGTATCGTCATGCCGTTTGTCGTTATGCCTGTGCGGATAAAGGTATGTGCGTATTTGCATATATGCGGTTGTCTGTGCACAGAAATGCAATCAAAACGGTTGGATTTACTCCCAATTTCGTGTATAGCACTTTTTGGTGATTAATTATAGCCCGGGTATAACGGATAAATTCTATATAATGGTTTTAGTTTTTCCTTGAGTTTGTCACTTAACACAAAATTGCTTTTAAAGTTTCTGGGTAAACAAACGTTTAATATTAAAAGTTTGATTACCCAGAAAATTGATCTCTTGATGTTTAGGCAATTTTCTGATGTTTTCCCATTTGAACCAAATTTATTTATTCCAATTCATCGCAATCCTTTTTTTGTAAATTTAGCTCACATGCAATCTAATTGCTCGAATAGCTCTCAGTTTTACTCACTAAGTATTTAATATTTGAGAAAGTAGTAATTTTGAAATGTTGTTATTGATCAAATGTTTGAAAAACTTTTTTTGTACAAACACCCTGTGTATCCAAACATTCAATACTTATGAGAAGAAATTTATTAAAAACGAAAAACATACAACATACTTTATAGAACTCTTTAAAATGTTAAGAAGAGCAAAAAGACCGTAAGTAGCAATGGATTGTGTTATTATAAAACTCGAAACTCGAAAAAGAACTATAATTACATCACTATAGAGCGGCTGTGTTTTATACCAACTCTATAAAAGTACCTACAGAGAAAAGACACATACAATACATAGACAAACCATGCATTCAGCTGTCAGTTAACAGATTTAGTAGAGCTGCAAAAGAACTTTTAAGAAGCAAAATCGCCAAGAAAACATAAACAATGCAAATTTTATTGAAAACCAAAAACTATTTTATTTCTTATAAGCTTAGTTGTATTCTTCAGCTGGCTTTTAAAATTCTATAATAATGTAGCAATAACATAGTTCTTATTTTGTTTCAAAACGATTTGAATAAATTTTCACTTTTATATCATGATTTTGTTTTGTGTTTCATAATAGCTCTAAAAGCACAAAAAAAAAACACGAAGGCCTGTCATTTGGCCGAAAATAAATAAACTATAGCTGCAAAAGAACTTCTAAAAAGCTATCCATTTAACCAATATTAAAATTAATATAAAAATGAACTAAGCGCTAAAAATAAGATTGCCAGAAGAACTCTATGTTTATAAAACACAAACAAAAATTATGGACCTACAACTACATTTATATTAATGTAATTATTTAAAAGTTGAATAGTAAAAATCGCGTGGTGCCGGTCAAACACTATTTGCTATTTAGAAGCTTCTCTGCAGCACAAAGACGTTGAGTGTGTAATGCTTTTATAGTGTCATTTCAAACGTTGTTTAGGAGCATAATTGTAGAGCCAAATGCTTTATAAGATAATAGAGCTGCAAGTTGTTGTCAAACTTCAATATAGAGACGGTCGTTTAGAAGAAAACGCCAATAGCTGCAAAGGTTTTCGAAATAGAACAGAAGCCTTGAGATTAACTTTTTTAGAGCTATTTAAAAACTTTTTAAGTACTTGCAGCTTTAACGATGTTACTTGGGCGGTCCTGGCCTCCTTCAACAAGTCTCTCCACCTATCCCGGTCTCGAGCAGACGCCATCCAGTTGCGCAAGACTTTATCACTTTCAAAAGACCGACTTGTACACGACTAATTTCAAATTCAAACAATTAATATGGAAAAAAGAAAAGTCCGCATCCGCTTCCTCTTTTATACAGAAATGCTTGGCTTATGGAAGGTTCTTGAATTTGCTAGAAACAGTAGGCAATGTAGTACAATATAAAGTAGGCAATGTAGTAGATGTAGAGATTTAGTAGATGTAGAGATTTAGTAGATGTACCGAACAGGTAGATGGCGTTTACCTCAAGAGATGAAAACATTCAGCACCCTTTAATTATTTGTGTAACACGTTACAATACACATAAAATATTAAATATACCTAGTTAATTTGTACCTATACCTATGTAATTCCAACAATCGAGATATTTTATTAATTTTTCAAAATCTATTCACTAAAAATCTTTATTTAAAAAGGATATAAAAGAATAGATTGGTATCTGGCTTTCCAAAAAGGTATAGCATGGCGTAAGCAACTTGCTCTTGTAGCAAACTACGGGATTGAACCAAGTTAAACGTGAGACCAAGTTGTATGTAAACGCCGTATTTGAGAAAACTTTGAAAAACTAAAACCGTTATATGGGAGGTACCTGTTATAGCCAGGCTAAAATAAAAATTCGAATGTCTCCTCTAGGGAATCACCAAAAAGTGCTATATACGAAGTTTGAAGAAAATCCGTCAAACCGTTTAGGCTGTAGGTCTGTGCACAGACAACCGCACATACGCACATACGCACATCCGCGCAGACAGACCGACGGAAGGCATGATGAAACCTACTTTTTTGGGCTACATCGTAATGTCAGTTTTGATTTAGACCTCGATTTTTTTTTACACGAAACCAATACTTGCCCTGTTCAGCAAGTAAAAATAGATACCAAATTTAATTTCTCCTCTAAGGAATGGTCTTCAAACCCTACATACCAAATTTGAAGCTAATCGGTTCAGCCGCTTAAGCTGTAGTATACAACCACACTGACATCATTGTATATAAATTTTTATAGTACAATCATGGAGCAGCGCCATCTAAAGAAAGTTGTGAACCGCACATTTGGAGGTTCTTACATTTACTAAGTGTCTATTCTGTTACTGTGTTATTCACAAGTTTCTTAAGATGGCCAGGCGGTGATTATTCTATAGAAATGTATATACAATGCTGACATACAGACAGACAGACAAAACGACATAATTTTCGGGCCCATTTTTTTCGTCTTCTCTATCATCGTAATGTCATGTTTGACTGCTATCGCAAAAAAAATTTTTGTACGAATAACTTGCATAACTTGCCTTGTATAGTTCCTAAATATAATCGCAAATAAAAATTCTACTTTAATACTTACTTTATTCTTTTTTCCATATTAATTGATTCTCTTTTAGCTGTGTGATTTGCCAAATTCTTTGTACGGAGATAGGTTTATGCATTGTATATACATTTCTATAGTACGTCCATCGTATGTAGCAACATTGTTGCAATTCTCGATTGCTCGAAGCGCCATCTGGCTATGTTGGGAGCTCTAGCTCTTTGGGGAGTGGCTTGTTGTTGGGAGATATTTTGAGGGATACAAACTGGGGAATATTATAACGAGAAGGCATATAGAAAATTTCAAAGAGTTGGAAGAAGATGAAAATTATAATTGTTGACTTTTTCTCTTTGAGCTTCTTCGTTTTTATTTTGATAATGAATGTTCATAAGAAAAGGGAATTGAAAGTTATTTATTTATAATGTATGACTGTATGCAAGGTGGAAAATAAATATTTGGCTGCTTCTGAATGTGTAGGTGCTTGCTTTAATGCTGAACTATATGAAATGTGGCAAGCTACCTATTAGAATAGAATGTAGCTGCTGACGAAACAATGTGACGTCACAATTACATATTCCATTGAAAATGCTTCTTACTAACATCTGATTTGTTGTATGCATACATTTTGCGATGCAAATTTTTGAAAAGTAAATAACTCAATAAAATTTACAAATTTTATAGAAATAAAGTTATAAATTGGTAATGCAAAACTTGCTTTATTGGAAGAAAATCATAGATACGGGTATCAAAGTTGACATCTTTAAACTTGATTTGCGGCTAAACTAAGCGTCCTAGAGACTTAAAAAATGCATATTCGTGATCTAGGAAGTGCCACCTTTCAATCGCTGTATCACTTGATCTGAAAAACAGACTTTTATTTTTAAACTTGATTTGCGGCTAAACTAAGCGTCCTACGGGTATCAAAGTTGACATCTTTAAACTTGATTTGCGGCTAAACTAAGCGTCCTAGCGACTTAAAAAATACATATTCGTGATCTAGGGAGTGCCACCTTTCAATCGCTGTATCACTTGATCTGAAAAACAGACTTTTATTTTTAAATATGATTTGCGGCTAAACTAAGCGTCCTACGGGTATCAAAGTTGACATCTTTAAACTTGATTTGCGGCTAAACTAAGCGTCCTAGCGACTTAAAAAATACATATTCGTGATCTAGGGAGTGCCACCTTTCAATCGCTGTATCACTTGATCTGAAAACAGACTTTTATTTTTAAACTTGATTTCTTATAGGTACCTACCTACCTACCTTACATCAAAACTAGACAGGAAATTTAAAATCTAAATCACAAAGAGATACTGAAATGTGGCAACATATAACTGAATGGTATCTTTTAATAACTAAACATAAGATGATTTTGTATACAAATTTTTGTTATGTAACCATGGTTGCCATATGGAAAAATGAACGTACCTATATTTATTTTCCTCACTTGAGTAGGTATAATGCGAGAATTGTTTCGCATCGAAAGAAAAAAAAAGTTACAAATTTATCAATATGGTAACCATTTTTTGATGACATTTGTAACGGTTTTATAACGAATTTTCATTCAAGGTTATTGTCTATACAGGAAATATTTTGATCTTTTCCATCAGAAAGCAAGTGATTGTGATTGAATAATTATCTTAGATATTATAAATTTGCAATTTTGATTTGATTTCGATACAACTAGTTCTTGATTTGTGTTTATCTGGTATTTGTGATTAACTTAGTACTTTTGTTTTTAACTTTTGATTTGTGTGTTATAAAAAAACTAATTTACGTGAAAAGTGATTTGGGTTTTGTAAGTTGTTTCGGAGATAAATAAGTTTTTTTTTTAAACTTAGTGGCGAGTTAGAACGTTGCTGCGTCCACGAAAGAAAATGACAAACACTGGGGGCCTAGCATGTAACTTGATACAATCTAGTTCAGTCGATACAATCGGGTATAGGTCCCTTATATTCTTAAGCCAATTGTTTTTGATTCAATTCAAACAAATAAAGAAATAATTTTGAGTTCACTTGTAGGTTTTTTCCCTGGACCCTTCAATTGAATCAGAATTTCCTAGATAAAAAAATAAATGTAAATTAATTTAATTAAAACGAAAAGTATCTTGACTCACCTTTTACTTATGGTTAATACCATAATATCTACTGTTAATAGGGCAAAATGATGTTCTACGTATCCACGTTCTATCCATAATTTTAATTCATCTGCAAGAAAAAAAAAAGTTATTTCATTGAGGAAACTAATTGAAATAAACTTATATTTGCCAGAGTTCTGACATAAAATATTTTAATAATTTTATACCTACTAAAATATAAATTACATGCTTAGCTACTTACTTTTTTATTTCGTCTTCAAGGTACTTCTTGGCAGATAATAAATAAAATATAAATAACATACCTACCTACTTACTTTTTTATTATTGCATTTCGTCTTCAACTTCGTGGCAGCAGCCAAGCAGCCAATAAAAAATGCTTCTCCCCTTGTTTTTAATCTGTCAAGAAACGGAAATTTTTCAAACTGCTCACCCTCGTTATTGTTGTCAGAGCCAAAATAATATAGTCAACTCTTTCGCACAATATATGTCTTCACTAATTCCTTTGTGCGAACAGCGCTAATTTACGCAAATTTTTAGAAAGAATAAATCGTCGACGACGAAGCTACTATAGTTTCTATATGCAAAGGTTTATGTTTAGGGTCTGCTGACCCTTAAAAAAACTTTCTCCTGGTCAAAAACTTAGTGGAGTCTTCCCAGTAACAACCTGTGAAAGTTTCAATAAGTTCCGAATATTTTTCAGCTTAAAGTATACATATATCGACTTTACTATGAGTTCCAACCGCAGAAATAGATTTTACTTAAAACGAAACCATTGAATTCGATCGGATTTTTTTAAGAATTGGTTTCGTGTAGGAAAAATTAACGTGACATTATGGTACTAGAGAAGAATTAAAGCATTTCGTCATGCCGTCCATCGGTCTGTCTCTACGGATGTGCAGATTGGCGTATTCGCGGTTGCCTGTACACGATAGTAAAAGCCCTAAACGATTTGACAAGTTTAATTCAAACTTCTTATATAGCACTTTTTGGTAGTTTTCTAGATGAGGAATTCGTATTTTCGTTTTAGCCTTGCACATATTTCAACAGTTGTTTTTACAAATTCGACCATAAAATGTTAATAGGTTAACCGATTTGATTCGAATCATTGTATGGAACTTAAGTTAATTATTTAACACAAAATGGCATTTAAAGTTTTTGAATAATAGCTAGGTAGGCAGGTAAGATTGCGGTTTCGCAGAACAACTGTTCCGAAGAATTCCAATTAGCGCAGAAAAGCGCCGTTTTGAGACCATAACTTGTTTGAACAAATTTTTTGTGATATAGTGGAAGTGACTGTTAAGCTAAGGGGATCAGTTTTTGGTCTGTGCCCGCAGTCCCAAGGGAAGAACCCAGCGCACACTGTGTGCTGGGTGGTTTAATTTGGACTGAGAGTCGACCAATTAACTTTACACTAGATCTATATGAGGCTAGGACCGTTCAAAGGCAAGGCACACCTACCAGGTGTAAATCCGTGTTTTGATGCTTTCGCCAAAAAATAGAGAAAGTGCTAGTCCGAAAAGCCAGTCTTAAAGGAAAGTTCCAGAACCTTAAAAGGTGAAAGTTGAAATGGAGAGTGAGTGAGTTCTTTGAAAAGCTAAGGGAACCAGTTTTTGGTCTGTGCCCGCAGTCCCAAAGGAAGAAAATTAGCTCACACTGTGTGATAGGTGGTTCCATTTGGACTGAGAGCCTGCCCAATAACTTTACACTAGATCTTTATGAGGCTAGGCCCGTTCAAAGCCAATTTATACCTACCAGGTATAAATCAGTGCTCTGATGCTTTCGCCAAAAATAGAGTAAGTGCTAGTCCGAAAGCCAATCCTTAATTGAAGTTCCTAAGACTTCAAAGGTAAAAGTTGAAATAGAGATATTGCTTGGTTTGTTAGAGCCAACTGGTGATGTTGAGAAAAGCGGTAAAATCATTTATCCTTTCGTTTGACAAAACGTTTAGGTTGTCGAGAAACAGGCTACCAAATTCCTGGAGGCGAGACCTAGCCAGAGCCGGACAGTAGCAGAGGAAATTCTCAATAGTTTCCTTCTCTAGCGGAATTCTACAACTACGACATTAGCTGTTGAAAGGTATGCGCAGTTTAGCTGCATGTTCGCCTATTGGCCAATGGCCAGTGACGATTGCAACCATCCTGGCCGTGTCTATTCTGTTTCGTTTAATTAAATCATTCGATCTGTTTTTGTCATATGTTGGCCATATATTTCTAGTTATTTTACAGGTTGCCAAACCTTGCCACCTCTTTGTTGATTCTGAAAAGAAATGGTCATGTTTTCTGCCTTTCACGAAGCCCAGTGGAAGATCGCCTGAGAGACGAGAAGGGCTGATCCTTGCCTGCCTAGCAAGATCATCTGCTCGCTCGTTGCCTTGGATGTCGCTATGGCCTGGGACCCATACGAGAGAAATTTTTATACTATTACTGAAACCTGAGAGCTCTGCTCTGCATTGATGAACTATCTTTGAAGACACCAGGCAGCTGTTAATTGCTTTAATTGCAGCTTGGCTATATATACATATGGCTACATTGTGAATATTATAGTTAGATATTGTTTTTTGTTTGAGTATTCTACAGGCTTCCTTAATAGCAAGCACTTCAGCTTGAAATATGCTGGCAGCGAATAATAGCTGAATAATAGCTACCCTTCAACTTGTTTTCACGCTTAGGCCATTTTCAGATGTTTTTTCCCTATAAATATAACTTATTCACCCTTATTGCGATAGGCGTTTCATTTAAACGCCAATTGTCGTTTTTGTAGTCGTGTCGCTTTTGAAACGGTGTTGCGTAGCCTAAACGCCATCCCTGTCGTTTCTCTTATATTACACATGCGATCCACTAAAACAGCTGATTGTTTGACACATACAATTAATTGCAAATTTGAAATTCAGCAGTCGTTTGGTAAAATTAAACAATTTAAACATTATTTTTGTGGGTATTCAACAATAAAAACTAAAAAGTGAAAAAGATTAATTGCATTTCTCAAAAATCTATAGTCGTGAGTTTTCATTATCTTGGATCCTTCATTATCTATGATCATTTTTTTTTTAAATTTATCAAGAACGACTGCAGCACACAGCATATAAGAAGCTCCTTGATAGATCAACAATCATTTTTTTGCTAACCAAAATTGTATATTCCCGATTGCACCTCTTGTTATCCATGTACGTTGAAATAAGGGATGGAATCACTGATCTCTATATATATATATTAAAATCAGTGGATGGAACCCATGAGATAGAACTCGGTGATATCGTTGGGCCTAATCCGTAATTATCTTCTTCAAGAGTATCGCAGGACGCATTTCGATGCCTTTTATTGTATACATCAACTGAACAAGAAGCGCACGGACGACAAGAGTAGAGTGGTAATGAATCGAACACAAATTTACTTACTGTTGAACCAATTAAGAATGATCCAAGAGCCAAATAAATTTATATTTATAGAAGCAGGCAAGAATTCCTTTTGTCTAGCCTGAGGGCGTTGTAATGTTGCTTGTGATGTTTTTTTCGACTCTGAAGTTGCTGTTTGGCGCATGTAGGTACCTACTGCAATTATAGCAACTGTGGTTTGCACGTTGCTTCTTCTTCCCATGTATCAGTAAACTATTCGTCTGTTTAGATGTCTATTGCATGTTATCCAGAATCTTTGGTTGTTTTATAGCTGCTGAACTTTTAAGCTTTACTTATACTAAATTAGTGTCAATGGCGCATAATTATAGTCAAAATAACACGATCCTAAAAAGAATTTAATACTTTGTTAACGTTTCTCAACTTATAGACCGATAAAGCTAACTCTTCAGTGAAACATACATACTTTAAAACCAGAAAATCTCCATTATATCTTTTTAGATCCGAGTTTTTGACAGAAAAACTACCCACTCTCTCGAAACTACACACAAACACTGTTTAATTTCAACAACAAAATCTCTCACTGGAAGATATTACTGGAAAGTTCATAAATTGTTTGTAATATGATACAAACTTATCACCTGGTGATAATGTTAAGTTAATGTTTTTTAGGACTAACTTAACTGATTTAAAACGAGGGGACTATAATTTTTCGCCAATAGTTTTAAATTTGGATGCTCACCGGACATTGTCAAAAGGTTTGAATTGGATGGGGGGGAGAGTACGATAACTTTGGCGCCAAGAATTGATAACGGTTTTTTGTAGAACAGTTCAATACAAGCATTTTTTACTATGGGTGGGGGGTCTATCTCCCTCCGTTTGGGCGGGAGGGACAATTTTATAAAAACAGTGCTAAAAATTTAAAACAAATATTAAAAAATAACGGTAATACTAACAACTTAGTTTTATATCTTTTTTTAAGCCAATACTTTTTTCTATTAGATGTTTTTTAAATCAAGTGAAACCTATGCATAGTCTTTGAAAAAACGGACTTCAAACTCAAAAATTGCGGAAAAAAGGTAAAAAAAACTTTGAAGTGTGATTTTTTAAAACTGTAAAATAAAATACTACTTTTTTTTTATAAAATTCGTTGCTCATATTAATTTTAAATCATAAACTGAAAACAAAATGATTTTATGTTTTCTGGTTTTTAAGAAAATGGAAAATTGCCATATTTTTGGAAATTACCGTGATAGCTTTAATTTGATTTCGTTTTGCTCGGATCAGGTTTCTTAAACTCTTGCACTAGAACAAAAAGTTTTTCCATTTTATTTTTCAAGTCAGAATAGTTGTCACAATTAAGCAGAAAGTTAAATAAATTTTTTTTAAGTTTGAAACCGAGGAAAAACTTAATGATTTGGTGAAGTGATAACGCTCGTAGCACTCTCCTCAGAGCCTGTTCGACATGCCTCAGCCTCAACTCAAATTTAAAAATCTAAACTATTAAAAAACATCTGGAAAAACAGTACATTTTATAGAAGAAGTAGATTTTTGTGCTTTGCGATGACATATTGAACTAAATACTATACATTCTGTAATATATTTTATATTATGTATATTGTAATGTAATGTTTAATATATATAGACCTAAAGTCAATCAGTGAATTTAAGTCCACCATAATATTTTAAGATGGATGAGCTGAACGATTTCGTTAAAAACCGTCGCGTCGTTTCCGGTAGATGAAGATTGGCAGGTGAAAAAGACAAACGAAGATTTTTCTAAAAAAAAGATATCACAGTTAATCCTGAAAATAATAAAAAGAAAACTTAAATAAAATTATTTTGTGTTCACATTTCAGGTTTGGGGTACTAAAAAAACAAATACGGCAAAAAGAATTACAAAACAAGCCTTGAACTCGCTTTGAACTCGTTTACGGGAAAATATAACTACGACGTTTAAAAGTGGTTTCCAGAATAGGAAGAATACACCACAACACGTTGTTTCACCCAAGAGCAGATGTGCTTGAGTATCCGACGGCTGTTGAAGGAGACGGCAAAGGATTTCCTCCTCTCGTTGGGTGTCGTCAGCTATGAAGAGCTAAAATCAGCGTGGATTTAGATCTTTGGTCGACAAGTCTCTCATCGTGATGTCTATAAGCAAAACTCGAAAAATCCGTCCTGTAGAAACATGTGTGGAATTTGTCATTGCCATGAAGTCGATTGCCTCAAGAGTTGATGTTCCTTAATCCGAGTTGCTTGCTTACTTTCATCATCGATGTAAGTTATGACATCTGGTCACCCTAATGTTAATTCTTAATTTCTACTCAATTATTTCAAGAGAGAGAACTGTTATCAAGTCAATGATTAAAATCAGCAACTACAAGCGATGTTTGGTACAGTCGCACATTAATAACTTCAGTCTGTTCTTGCAAGCTGACCACTGCATATCAATATTAAATTTCTTATGGTAGAAAAAATAAACTTATTTAAAAGTTCTAAACGTGTCGTTTTATTTGGCTCCCAACTTTTAGTATCGCGTTGGTTAATATCTTAACACATCAATTTAATCAACTTTGTCGGCTAGTTTTAATCGAAATCCACTCTGCCGGAATACTAAAGTAAAAAAAAAAAATTGTAATAAAACCAACATTAAGATTTAAGACAAGTTTCAAGTTTAAATTCTTAAGTTCTTAAAAGTAAACCGAAACTGCATTAAATAAATTGAAAAAAATTTAACAAATTTCAAAAACTGAAGAAACTGAAACATACAAACATAAATTGCAAAACGTGAAAAAAATTATATGAGAATAAATAAATTCTATTTGTGAAGAAAGCCATATGTTTGTGCTTATGAAGCTAAAAAAGATTGCCGTATAAAACAGTTAAAAAAATAGAAACTTAAAAAACAAAAAAGCAAACTTTGATTGATTTATAAATTGGACTAGTAAAAAAAAAAGAAAAAAGAACTATATCTAATAAAAAAAGAAAGAGTGTTAAATTCAGAGATTTTCAAAATCATTAATCAGAAGTCAATTGGATCTACCGTAAGAAGATTAAAAGAGAAGAACGTAGCAGCACCCATACTTTGAATTATTTAATAACTAATAACTAACTAAAATTATAAATTTATTATTTAAATTTATAATTTATAAATTATTAACAAATTATCTATTTTGTAATTAGCTTAATATTTAAGAATTAATCTATAATTTAGATCTAAGAATACATTTTTGATTTATTACTTCGTTCGCTATCTTTCTTTGATTTGATTAAAAATAATAATTATTCTTTAACAAACTACTAAATAATATTTCTTTTGTTGATATCATTGAATATCTGATTTTTTTTTCAAAATGAATAATGAACAAATGAATGCAATCATAAGTGTTGATGTCAAAGCTGCAACAGAGCAAACAAGGCATACTTATAACAGTGCAATTGATAAACTGACAATAAGACTTACGCAACTAGAGACACCAAGAGCCGTAGAGGTCTATCAGCCAGTGGGGATTGAGGCAGGAAAAACTTGTGACGAGTCGTTAGACGTGGTGAAGTCTTTACCTGAATTCAAGGGCGAACAAGTGAGATATATTTCCTGGCGTCAAGCTGCTTTTGCAGCTTAAAAATTGTTTGAGGGACATGAGGGAAGCTCAAAGCATTACCAGGCAGTTGCTATTGTTAGGAATAAGGTCGTTGTCAAGTCTTAGCTTCTTTTAATACTGTATTAAATGTTAAAGCGATTATTTCCCGATTAGACTTTACATATGCTGATAAAAGACCGGTATATCTTATAGAGCAAGAAATGTCAACCTTACGTCAGGAAAGATTGCCGATAATACAATTTTATGACGAGGTAGAAAAGAAATTGACATTAATAATAAACATAACTATAATGCTTCACGAAGGAAACAAAAGCTTAATTGACTCACTTAGCTAAAAATATCGCCCAGATGCGTTAAGAGTTTTTATTTCAGGGTTAAGAAAGCCAATGTTATAGCCTTAAGCTTTTCATGAAATTTATAGTTTATGAACACACTCATTATATACATAATTGTGAACTACTTGAATTGAATAAAGTCAGTCGTTGAACAGGTTCAAATAAGAAAGGTTGTGTTTTTTAATAAATAGACTGAGTAACGGCCACGACAAATTGGCGACGAGTATAAAATAAGAAAAATCTAAAAAAAATAACTAAAAATTGTACGCGATATTAAAACAAAACCCTAGTGTTGTGATTGTGCTAAATAAAAACAGAAAAAAAAAGTGAAAAAAAAACTATGGCTCAACAATTTCAAGCAGCCTTCTGCGTCGAAACATTCGACAAGAACAAAACAAAGTGGAGTCACTGGGTGAGACGACTTGAAGCTGCTTTCGGATTGTTTCATGTCCTGGAAGCGCAAAAGCGAGATTTTTTTCTGCATTTTATGGGTACCGAAACGTACGACATACTTTGCGACAAATTGTCACCAGCTCAGCCTCATGACAAAACGTTTGCGGAAATTAATGTATTATTAGAGACACATTTCAACCCTAACCCATTGAAGATTGTGGAGAATTATAGATTCCACTTGCGGAAGCAGCAGGAAGGTGAGAATGTAAGCGAATTTTTGGTTCACCTAAGGAGACTGGCGGCGTCTTGTAATTTTGGTGAGTACCTTGCTACAGCTCTCCGAAACCAATTTGTTTTCGGACTAAAATCAAAAATTATACAAAACTGGTGTTTGGAGAAGCGCGAGCTAACACTTGATATGGCACTCGATATTGCAAATGGCATCGAATTATCCCAAGAAGGAGGTGCAGTGCTGGGGAATGGGCGGGATGCTACATCGGCAGTGCATAAAATAACGACAAACAAGTCTAGACATAATAACGGGATCTTTCATTCTCAACAACAGCAACATCCTAAAGACACAAATACAAATAAAAATAAAAATAAATATTTTAGTAGTAGTGGTAGCAGTAGGCCTATTCACAATATGAAAAGTGGGGAAAATAAATGCTTTAGATGTAGCGAATTGCATTTGGCAACAAATTGTAAACACCACAATGCGATCTGTTCGTTTTGTAGGAAAAAAGGTCATTTAAGAAGAGTTTGTTTTTCTTTAAATAAAAATACTAATAATTTTGCAAATTACGTTGAAAACAACGAAAAAGATAGCGATGTAAATCAAATTGAAAACATTTTTCAAATAAATGAAATTAAAAATTGTAATAAAGATGGACTTTTTGCCGAAATGTATATAAATAATAAAAAAGTAACTTTTGAAGTCGATACTGGTTCGAAATTTAGCCTTATGTCTATGGAAAATTTTAAAAACATTATACCAAATAAATTAATCGAAAAACCTGATATTGTAATGAAAAGTTTTACAGGGAACAATGTAGGAATTTTGGGATTCTGTACTGTTGATATCAAATATAAAAATGTTATATATAAATTAAAGCTTTATTTCACTTCTGTTGATAAACATCCATTGTTAGGTAGACAATGGGCAAGAGCATTAAATCTAAACCTAAATGAATTGGCAGGTATAAATTTAAATAAATTTTTTTCAAATAATGTAAACAAAATTATTTCTGATTATACTACCAACAATACAATTTTGATTAATAACATTAAAATAAAATTTCCTAATCTTTTTGAAACCTCTTTAGGTAAAATTCCAAATTTTCAGGCAAAATTAAATATTAAACCTAATACGAGACCAGTTTTTGTAAAGTATAGATCTGTACTGTTTGCTATACGAGAAGGTGTAGAACAGAAAATCAATAAGATGGTGAACGATGGTATTTTGGAAAAAGTAAATGCTAGCTCTTGGGCGACACCGATTGTTCCAATTAGAAAAAGTAACAACCAGATAAGATTGTGCGGCGATTATAAAATTACGATTAACCCATGCTTGATAGTTAATGAGCATCCTCTGCCTACAATTGAGGAATTATTTGCATCAATGAGCGGAGGAAATAAATTTTCTAAAATTGATTTGACCAAGGCTTATCTGCAACTAGAAGTCAATGATGAGGGTCGAGATTATTTGACTTTGAGTACACACAAAGGTTTATATCGACCAACAGGACTAATGTATGGTATTTCATCAGCTCCAGCTATTTGGCAACGTTATATGGAAGAATTATTAAGCAGTATTCCTGGAGTATCTATATTTATCGATGACATTAAGATAACGGGATGTCATGATGAAGAACATTTGGACAGATTGTTCCAAGTTTTAAATCGTCTTGAGAAAAACAACATGCGAATCAATGTGGACAAGTGTCAGTTCTTCCAAACTAAAATCGAGTATTGCGGATACGAAATCGATAAAGATGGTATTCACAAAACAAAGAATAAAATCGAAGCCATTGATCAGATGCCAGTACCGGAAAACAAAGACCAAGTGAGGTCATACGTAGGATTGGTAAGCTACTACGGAAGATTTTTCAAAAATCTTAGTACAACTCTTTATCCGATAAACGATTTACTAAAGAAAAACGTACCCTTCAATTGGAACAAAAGCTGCCCAATTGCTTTTGATAAAATAAAAATGGAAATGCAAACCGATAACTTTTTAACACACTACAATCCAAAACTTAAATTACTTTTAGCTACAGATGCTTCACCATATGGGGTGGGAGCTGTTCTCAGCCATGAATTCAGGAACAGAAAAGCCTATAATGTATGCATCACAGACGTTGACACCAACTCAACAGAAATATAGCCAGATTGATAAAGAGGCATATGCTATTACGTATGGAGTAAAGAAATTCTACCAATACGTATATGGCCGGAAGTTCACTCTTGTAACAGATAACAAACCAGTTTCTCAGATTTTCTCTCCAAAAAAGGGAATACCAGTTTTATCTGCTACACGAATGCAACACTATGCAGCTTATCTTCAGTGTTTCGACTATGACATAGTTTTTAGAAAAACTGAAGAGCATTGCAATGCAGATGCAATGTCAAGATTGCCTGTAAAAAAAATATCTGAATTTGTAATGGATGAAGCTGATGTATTGGAAATATCACATATCGAGAATCTACCGTTGACAGTGGACGAACTGGGAAAAGCAACAATTAATAACGATAATGTGAAGGTCTTAATACAAGGTCTGAGAATGGGAAGCTGTACGTGAATACCTTGAGCGTTCGGAGAAATGGAGATTTGGCCGAATCATAAAAAAGCTAGGACTTATTCATTACTTAATAAGACTTGATGATGATCGTATTTGGAAACGCCACGTTGACCAGATTCGCCAAATAGACATAGATGTAGAAAACCAACAAACTTTTGACATTCCCAGAGAAGAACATCCACCTTCGTTTAACGTTCAGCAGCGACACAATATTGAAAATAGCAATGGTCAAGATATACTTACAGAAACTGGAAACTCAGATAGTAACATGCCAACAAATAATGACGAATATACAAGTTATCAAAATTGTAATGGTGGTGAAGGTATAAATAATGATTTTAATCGTAGTCAAACTGAAAATGTAACTAATACCTTACGAAGATCAAATCGTATTATTAAAGCACCAGATCGACTAAATTTGTAAATTTTTAAACTTTTGTTCATAAACAATTATTATTTTTTGACACAATATATATTTTATTTGCTTACTTTGTTTAAATAAAATGAAAAATGTATCTTTATGTTTGTAACGATAGAAAATAAAGTATCTTTTCTATTTTAAGGGGTGAAGAACTGTTATAGCCTTAAGCTTTTCATGAAATTTATAGTTTATGAACACACTCATTATATACATAATTGTGAACTACTTGAATTCAATAAAGTCAGTCATTGGACAGAATCAAAAGAGAAAGGTTGTGTTTTTTAATAAATAGACTGCGTAACGGACACGACAGCCAATGTGTGACATTTTGTTTTCACCGCAGCCTGCTGATATGCCAGTAATATGTATGTCGCCAATTGAAACGACCGCTGTGATACTTTGTATGAGACTGACTTTATTTCTATCATTCATCTTAAAACTAACTTTAAACATATATATAAAGAGCATAAGCACATTTATAATTACAATATAAAATATGTGCTTTTATACAATACATAATAATTCACCCTTTTCTTAGTTAAAAATATAATTTCATTCATAATATTTTTATGATTTAATATTAGTTTGAAACGTAAGTAATGTACTATATTTATTTTAAAGTTCACATATTTATATTTATTTTTAGTTCATATAAAAATTCATACATCAAAATACATTCGTATTTATTTTAATTTTAATTAGAATTTGTAATTTACTTTCTTTTTACTCAAACTTTTTTTGATTCTTTCAGACGATCGTTTTGGATATAAACTCTTAGTGTATGATCGCCTTTTATTTGATGTTGTATTGGCAGCATCTTGTTCGTTTAACAAATTTCCTTGTATGTATAAGTGCTCTGGAGCAAACGCAATTTTCTTAAGCCTTCTTTTCAATTGGTTAACGTGCGCTTGTCTTAAATTGTCCTTGAACTTAATAAGATATACATATGTAGAAATTTGTTTAACAATCACTGCTGGATACCATTTAATGTATTTTTCGAAACTTCCCTTATAATATACATTTTCCCCTTTTTTAAATTTTTGAAATAATACAAAATTAGCTTTATTATCTTCATTTTTGTCTTCTTTCAAAATGTCTAATTTAGTTCTAGGTTTAAAATTAAAAATAAAACTAGCTGGGGTTTCGAGCGTTGTCGTACTTGGTGTATTTCTGTACTTCATTAAAAAGTTATCCACCCTTTGCTGCGGCGAAAGTCGTTTTGTCTTTTGGTCAATATATGACCTTTTAAAATTATTTTTAACCACTTGAACTAGCCTTTCGGCTTGACCATTTGATTGTGGGTGGTAGGCCGGTGATTTTAAATTTTGAATACAATGTAATTCGCAAAAATGTTTATAGTCATAGGAATTAAAAGGTGGACCATTATCTGTAACGCATTTTATTGGAAGGCCATAAATGGCATAATTTGTTCTTAATTTTTCAATAAGTGAGTTTGCGTTAGTGCTTTTCATAATATAAACATCAACAAATTTACTATAGCTATCTACGATTATAAGGTATGTTAGTCCTTCAAAGAAAAAGAAATCTAAATGAATTCTTTCGTAGGGAAAATTAGATTTTGGCCATTCTTGTAAATTATGTTTTGAGAAATGATTTCCTGTTATTGCACAAGTTTCACAGGAGTTAACGCAGTCTTCTATGTTCTCATCAATTTTAGGCCACCAAACTAAGGAACGAGCCAGTTCTTTCATGCGAACTATTCCTACATGTCCCTCGTGCAATAATTCTAAAATTGAATTTCTCAAAGAAAAAGGTATAACCATTCGCATGCCATAAAAAATTACTCCTTTTTCTAACTCTAAAACATTTCTTTTTAAATAGTAAGGCTTAAATTCAAAACTTTTTCTATCAGGCCATATATTATTTTCAATGCAATCCTTGATTTCGCTTAAAATTTTATCTTTTTCTGTCTCTTTTCTTATTTCTTGCAAGTTTAATGGAATTTCATCTGAAAAATTGAAAGTGTTTATAAACATTTCCTCATCTCCTGATTTATGAGGCAATGGCAACCTGGACAAACCATCTGCATTCAAATTATTTGCACCTTTTTTATATAGTATGCAATAATCATACATTGAAAGTTCTACAGCCCATCTTTGCAAACGTGAAGCAGCAACAGGTGGGGTTGGTGTTTTCTCTCCAAAAATTTGTTTTAAAGGCTGGTGGTCTGTAAAGATAGTTATCTTTCTGCCAAAAATAAACTTTCTAAATTTTCTCACAGCAAACATAATACTAAGGGCCTCTTTATGCAACTGAGAATAATGCTTTTCGGATTGACTCAACGAACTGCTAGCATACATGCATGGTTTTTCTTTACCATCCTCAATAATCGATAAGACGCCCCCGATGCCATAAGGACTTGCATCGCATGATAAAACTATTTCTTTAGACGGATTAAAATGTGCAAGTACTTTGTCACCGGTCAGCAAAAGCTTAGTTTTTTCGAAAGCCTCATCGCATTTATTAGTCCAAGAAAATTCAACATTTTTTTTTAATAAACTATATAACACATGCAGTTCCGAAGATAAATTAGGCAAAAAATTTGAATAATAATTAACTAGGCCTAAATAAGAACGCAGCTGTGAAACATCTTTTGGCCTTGGAGCTTTTAAAATAGCATCAATTTTATCTGAGCAGGGATGACGTCCCTCTGAGCTAATAATAAATCCCAAATATTTGACTCTACTTTCAAAAAAATTGCATTTATCAATATTAATTTTGACGTTATGGTTTTGTAATCTACCCAAAACAATTTCTGTTTTCTCAACGCAATCTAAAAAACTTGTACCTTTGATAATAATATCATCTATATACCCTGATGCATAAATTAGATCATTTAAAATTTTATCGATTACTTCTTGAAAAATTGAACTAGATGCTTTTGCTCCATAAACTAGTCTTGTATATCTTAAAAGACCTAAGGGCGTATTTACAGTGAAGTATTCCTTACAAGAGTCTGTCAGCTTTAGCTGCTGAAAAGCACCAGTCAAATCAAGGATTGTGAAGTGAGTATTACCACTTAAATTTGAAAATATATCCTCTGGATGAGGAAGCGGATAATGCTCGGTCTTCATATATTTATTTATGGAGACTTTGCAATCCATGCACAACCTCACTTCACCATCTTTTTTCATGACGCCTATTAATGGACTTGCCCATTCACTATGTCTTACTTTTTCCAGAATGCCTATACCTATGAGTCTTTCAAGCTCTGCTACATATTTGTCTCGTAACCCGAACGGAACAGTGTATGCCTTGTATACCATTGGTCTTGCTTTTTCATCTAAAATCACATCGGCCTCAAAACCCACAATCGGCTTTTCTAAATTCTTATCAAAAACGCTCGCGAAATCATGTTTTAATTTGTTAACTATGTCAGAACTTACTTCAGATATACTACATATATTTTTAGGACTTACTGTTATTTCCTTGGCAAACAACATTCTCCAGTTAGGATACAAATGGTCCAACCAATTTCGCCCCAGCAAAGGAGAAAAATTATTTTTGCTTTTGATGACAAGCATTGTCAACTGTACCGGATAATTCCACCTCTTTGATTTCACCATAACCTCAATACTGCCCAATACGACCACGCGTTCTCCAGTTACAACTTCTATGGATTTAAAAACTTCTTTTAATTCAATATCTTTAAATAAAGATAAATAATCATTTTCAGAAATAACAGTCGCACATGCACCTGTATCTAATTCATACTTAACATATTTTCCATCAACCAATAGCTTAACCTTTAATGATCCCGAGACTACCTCATTTACATAATTCAGCATACCCAGCCAAGCCCCATCATCAGAGCTGTCATCAGCCTCCGCTCCTTCTGTGCCCTCCACAAAGTGTACTCTTCCATTACCAGATCGATTTTTTAACTTGTAGCAATTATTTTTGATGTGGCCATACTTTTTACAGTAATAGCATTGCATTTCTTTGTCTTTCTTTTTGAACTGTCGTGATTTCGATCTGCCTCGATGTTCAAATTTATCATGCTTTCCATGATTAACATTCTTGGATTTATTTTGCCTGGTAAAGCAATGAAAAGCATTGATTTCACCACATGCTAATGTCCCGGGTTGCACTACCTTCATTTGATTTTTCGCCATTTCGTCACCCTTCGCTAGATCTACCGCATCTTGAAATTTCAATGGGAGAGAGAGAGAGAAAACAAGTGAAAGTCGATATTTTAGAGTGCTCTAGTTTTTTTTCGCTTTATTTAAAAAATCTTAGTTAAAAAAAAACAAAATTAAACATAAAATCATTTTTAAAAGTTAACTTTATAAGAAAAGTGCACTTTCTCATAAAAACAAAACATTTTAAAAGGTAAATTAAGTCACTAAAATATATCGCAGTTGTTGGCCATTTTCCTGTGTATAAGAAATACATATATATGAACACAAAGAGAAAATCGGGGGAAATATCTCCAAATCAATCACCAAGCTGCAAAAAAAATTCAACATCCAAAGTTTGTTTACTACCAAAGAAGAATATCGCAATGGCACCAACATCTTCCTCAGCAAATGAATTAAAATCAATTGTCGATGGTTGCCTGTTTGAACATTTAAAAAACATAGCGACAAAGGATGACGTCTTAGCTGTCTCTGCTGAAATACAGCTCTTACGGTCCCAAAATGAGCGCCTAACGCAACGTTTAGCTGTCGTTGAGAACTATTGCGAAGCACTTGAAAGACAATTGGAAATTTTACACCAAAAATCAAATGAAAATACGGTTGTATTACATCTACCTCCAGATGAGAAAGCAGACATGAATAGTCTAGCAAAACAAACTTGTCTTAAACTTCTCAATCTGAATGAAAATGCAGATCTATCTTTTGATAAAGCACAAGAATTCGTTAATCGTCACAACAACAAAACCACTATGGTACTAAATTTCAATAACAAACACACAGCACAAAAAATAATAGAAGCCGCACCGAAACTTAAGAACACCGGGATTGTGGTACATCGAGAGCAATCCTTTCTTTTTCGGAAAAAAAGAAGAACTCTTTTCGAAATTAAAAACAAACTTTTGGAAATCAACTCGAATGTGAAAATCATGATCAGGGGATCTAAACTACAAATATCCGACTTCTCATTTTCACATAACTCACTACGAGGATTGACAATAACAAAAAGTGATGAGTTATCATTTGTCAAAACTACTTTTGGTGAGGATGCAATGTGCTTTTTTGACATAAACGTCAGAGGGAACAACAACATCTCTCATGCCCCAAGTGAGCCATCTGTGAGTCACTATGTAAATAAACAACCTGGTTCGGGCCCCAACTATAACCAGAATCATCTTTTAACATAGGATAGAGTTGCCGTCTGCCATAAATTTAATTTCAATTTAAACATTTTCTGTTATAATATTACAGGTCTAAAAAATAAGTTGCTTATGCCAGAATTTTTTAAATTAGTTTTAAGTTATGATGTTTTTATATTATTAGAGACGTTTGTGGAAGAAGGTAAAGAGTTACAATATTTAAAATATTTTGAAGGTTTTAACTTGAAATGGATACCGGCTATTAGAAATAGAAGACTTGGTCGAGCCAGCGGTGGCATACTGTGTGGGATAAAAAACAATATTTCCAAAAATCTAACTTTCAAAACTAGTGGAAGCAAAATTGTATTAGATTTTATCATAAACGCGAAACATTTTATTATAGTACCTATTTATCTTAATTTTAGTGGATGGAGTTCTGATTTTGAGGAACTTCAAAATTTTCTCTTAAGTCAAAATAATGAAAATATTTTAATAATTGGTGACTTAAACAGTCGAATAGGTGACTTCCAGAACTCTCCTTTTATAAGTTGTGAACATTTTCTAGCCAAGAGAAGCTCTTTAGATGAGTGCATTAATGCAAAAGGAAAAGGTTTGATGGATTTGATAGTGGACTTTGGGTTTTTCGTTTTAAATGGTTGTTCAAGGAGTGATAGTATCGGTAATTTTACATTTATATCGGCTCAGGGATGTTCTGCTATTGACTTTTGTCTTGCAAAGGGGGAGTGGCTTCAAGTTGTCAATAATTTTGAAGTACTTCCGGCTAATTATTCAACGCACCTACCTATCTTTTTGTCGTGTGTTTTTAAAACTCATGAAAGTGATATCCGACCTCAAACTGAAAATGTCAACAACAGGATTCGATGGATTGAACAAAAATCAGATATTTATAGAAGAAATCTAAATGAGCATGAAGTGAACTTCTCAAATCAAGCTGTAAGTACAGTAAACGAAACAACAAATTTAGTTCTACAAACTATAAGACAATCTGCAGTCACCCGCTCAAACAATGATCGTTATACTTTTAAATGTAGTTGGTATGATGAGCAATGTAGAAAAAGTAGAGAAAGATCTTTTCGGTTGCTCAAACTTTTCAGAAATACAAATAATGAAGCCTTTAAATCACTGTATCTGCAAGCAAATAATGCTTTCAAAGAATTATGCAAGCAAAAAAAGGAACTTTTTCTAAGAAAATCTGCATTGAATCTTCTTGAATGCAGAGATTCAAAAGTTTTTTGGAATAATGTTCGAATCTTAGGAGACCGTAATAAGTCGACAGTATCATATATTAGTGTTGATATCCTAGCATCGCACTTTGAAAAACTTTTGTTACAAGATCCTTTCCAAACATCTATAAGTTTTGCTCTTCCATTGATATATATTGAGGAATTGGATGCTCCTTTCTCAATGTTAGAACTTCTTGCTGCGCTAAAAAAATTGAAAAACAATAAAGCTTCCGGGCCAGATGGCATTCCATCCGAGTTCTATAAGAATGCGACTTCCCAGTTTTTGGAACACATTTTGATTCTGTTCAATAAAATGTTCGATGAGGAAAGTTATCCAGATATTTTTAGGTCTTCAATGATAGCTGCGATTCTTAAAAAGGGTGACCCTAATCTTCCCGAAAATTATAGAGGAATTTCTGTTCTCAGTTCATTTCGAAAACTATTTACCCAAATTCTTTTCTTCAGGCTTGTTAACTGGGTTGAACGAAATAACAAAATAAGCTGCTTTCAGGCTGGATTCCGAGCTAATCTCTCGACAATCGACCAGATCTTTACTCTTACTAGTGTAGCTAGACGTTTTATAGAGAAAAAATCGAATCTGTATGCATTTTTTGTAGATTTTAAGGCAGCTTTTGACACCGTTAATAGGAGATCGTTATTATTTAAGCTCGCAGCTATAGGGGTATCGACTAAATTCATAAGAACTTATGACCAGCTTCTTACAAATACGACTGCTTGTGTATCTAACGGTAGTAACCAGTCGAAACAGTTTAGATCTGATGCCGGTGTCCCACAGGGCTGCATTTTAAGTCCTCTTATATTTTCGCTTTTTATAAATGATATTGAAGATCATATCCCTGGCGGTGTTACTTATGGTGATCTACAAATCAAAGTTTTGCTTTATGCGGATGACCTTGTTATTTTAACTGATAACGCGGTAACACTGCAGCTCCAAATAAACAAGCTAAAACAGTACTGTGATATCTGGGACCTCAAAATAAATACATCTAAGTCTAAAATAATGGTTTTTAGATCTCAGAACCGTAGTGCTCGAAATGACCGTACGTGGACCCTCAGTCGCTCCAATTTAGAAGTTGTGACTGAGTACAAATACTTAGGATATCTAATAACACACAATTTAAATCTGCGAGCGCACATAAAAGATAAACTAGCTGTAGCAAAGGCAGCAATTAATTGTATGTGGTCAAATTTCTTCAACAACAAAAGTATAGACCCGGCTTCAAAATTCAGGGTGTTTGATGCAACCGTTAGAAGCTGCTTTTGCTATGGTAATGAAGTTTATGGGTACAAGCAACTGGAAGAAATTGAATCTATCCAAAGATTTTTTTTCAAACGGATCTTTAGGCTCCCATATAACACACCAAACTATGCGATACACGTCGAATCGGGATTACCTCCAATGTATATAAGGAACCTTAAAGCTAATGCAGACTATATCATCAAAGTCATGCAAAGGCCGAACACCAATCTGCAGAAAAGAATTCTTTTAGTGTCATTAAGATGTCGATATACTCCTTTTAAAGATTGGTATGAATTGTCCTCGACACAAAACTATCCTCTGACTTTCTGTGTGGAAGCTCTAGATTCGTGGAGAACTGCATTCTATGATTGCATTTCTACTCTCGATGAGCAAATATTTCTGGGTTTTAACGATAGGGCGAGGGAGTCTGTGTCGAGAACAATATATAGCAAACTTAATCTCTGTTTGGGGGAAGCCAATTACTTTAGAGATGAATTTACTGTTTGGGAGATGAGTTTGATTTTTAAAGCTCGCACAGAATTGCTAGAGCTCAATTATAGGCCTCACAGAAACGATATTAGTCCCCACTGCACATTGTGTAATCTGAATCAAATTGAAAACATCTTCCACTTTTTGGCAATTTGTCCCATCTTACAAGAAATTCGGCGACTATACTTCAACAAGAGTTATCTGTCGCTAGAAGAATGTTTAAGTGTTTTGAACGGAGAGAGTGGTTGGAAGCTGCTCATTCGGTTTATCTCACATTCGGTTGAGTATAGAAATACATACGTGAATCTATTTTAGGTACATACCTATGAAGATAAAATCTGATTTAATTTTGTTTTAGCTAAACTAAAAGCCTGATTTTTGAGGATAAAACCTAATCTAATTTTGTTGTAGCTAAACTAAAAGCCCTTTTCAATTTAATTTCGTTTTAGCTAAACTAAAAGCCCGCGATACCAGTCTTTAACTGCTTCCATATTCTGTTTTGTTTTAGCTAAACCTAATTTATTAAATGTAAAATAAAGCCAAACTTATGTCTTAAAAATATGAATAATATTGTTATTTACTTTATTAATTTCGTTTTCGCTAAACTAAAAGCATATAAATTTAAGTCCTTTGTTCTAGATTATGTTTAATTATTTTTTTTTTCTGCTTCCTAATTTCTATTCTTTTGTCATAAATCTCGTTTTAAGCCACTTTATTTTATTTTTTTTTTTTTTTTTTATTTTTTTATACATTTTCTCTCAAATTATATAGATATATATTTAATTAACCGGCAGACGGCTTAGGGCCATGCTTGTATATCTTTTTAACTTTAAGTTTATATTCTTCTAAAAAAAAACAATAAAGATAATAATAATAAATAATAATAATAATAATAAATTTCAATGTAGACTTTTCAAGCAATTTGGCTCTTACACGGTTATCTTTGATTCCAAGAACGAATCGATCTCGAAGAGCATCGTCCAAGAAAGTGGCAAATTCGCACGTGTCTGCTAGTTCTCTTAGAATAATGACGTAGTCGCTTATTGTTTCACCTTGGTGCTGATTGCGACTTCCAAATTTGAAGCGTTCTGCTGTGATATTTCTTTGCGGATTAAAATGACCCTTGAGCTTTATTTTTAAATCCGCATATTCAACGTTCTCAATATTGTCTGGTCGCGACACATTTCTAATCACTTTGTATAGGTCCTTACCTCCAAGATTTAAAAGATAAGATTTCTTGTATTTATCGTCGGTGATTTTGTTTAAAGCCATTAAATTTTCAAAACGCTCTAAAAACATATCAAACTCATCCTCGGATGGATTGAAAAATTCAATCGCCCCGATAAAATTGACCACGTTTTGAGTCATGTTATCTTCGTTTTTTATTTTTACCGAAATCACCGTATCACCGCTTACTGAGTCGGATGACATATATATATACGTATATATTTGTATATAAAGGTACTTTAATCCTCGTCGCCAATTAATATGTATGTCGCCAATTGAAACGACCGCTGTGATACTTTGTATGAGACTGACTTTATTTCTATCATTCATCTTAAAACTAACTTTAAACATATATATAAAGAGCATAAGCACATTTATAATTACAATATAAAATATGTGCTTTTATACAATACATAATAGCCAGGAGCTCTCGCTCTAGCACAAGAGTTAGAAGCGAATCAGGCGCGATATGTTTTTGCGAACTCTTTCTCTAACAGAAATGAACGTTCGGTTAACCTCCCACTTCCACCACGGCAATACAGCAATGCCAACCACTATAGTCCGTTTAATTCTCCACACTATGAGCCTACCTCCTCTAACAAAATGCAATCGAAACCAACTCAAACAGAAGTAGACCCGACTCTTTCTTACTATAGAAATCCAACAGTTTTCCAAAATTCACCTCAAAATCCAAGTAATATCCAAACACCTGCCATACAAAATCAAGTTTCATCACAGGGCCGGATGGCTAACAATAATAAAACACGATCTCCACAACAACCTTATCAAAATTATAGATCTAGATCTTTTCAGCTAAAGAGACATCGCGATTCTGACAGACAAACACAACCAAAGTTTCAAAGAGTCAATCACATCCACCAAAACGAGTTGTGGTCCTCTGATAGAGAAGAAAGCCGAGCTTATGCATACAATTATGATTCAGAACCACAGTATGATGAAATCTTTGATTACCATTACGAAAATGGGTTGTCGGATGATGAACTTAGTGTAGGTTGCAATCAGGAGCCATCCGATGAAATAATTTTTTTAGGGGAAAGTCTCCTGCCCTATGTAGGTCGCACCCTGGCAGGTAGAGAAATAAAGCTTTTAGTAGACACCGGTGCATCAAAGTATTATGTACGAAATTTCAGCACACTTAAAGGTATCGCACCTATAAATGAACCTTTCGCTGTAAAATCCATCCATGGGACGAGCCATGTTACGTTCAAATATATTGTGAATATTTTAAATAAGAATGCAACCTTTTTTGTGCTTCCCACGCTAAAAACATTCGATGGCATTATAGGCTTTGATTTCCTGAACGAAATAAATGCAAAACTAAACGTGTCTAAAGGAATTTTGTTTTCCAATGGGGGAGAAGAAAAATTATTATACCTCTACTTTAGGGACGTAAACAGTACCCAAAATAAAGACATTCCTTTGGATGAAAATCAACTTTCTCAATTATTAACTCGAAACTCCAAAGTTTTTGCGAACCCCAATGAATCTCTACCGTATAATATAAAAATTGTGGCTTCTATCCGAACAACCGATAATTACCTTATTTATTCAAAAGCCTATCCGTATCCCATGACAGCATCCGAGTTTGTAAATAAAGAAGTTTTAAATTTGTTAGTTTGTTAATTAGACCTTCGCGATCTCCATACAATAATCCTTTGTGGGTTATTGACAAAAAAGGGACTGACGAATGTGGAAAAATTTGAAAATATTGAAAATCTGTTTGCTGTATTCAAAGAAGTTATAAACCCCAATTGTTTCAATGCAATTCATTGTGACTTGCCTATACTTGCCCAAATTCAACTTAAACTTATTTCCATGTTTTCGTAAAATTTGTTCACACCAAGAAAATGGTAACTGATATTTTCAACCCAAATGATCAGGCAGAAATTCTTTCGGCTGAACATAATCGAGCGCACAGATCTGCTCGTGAAAACACGATTCAGATCTTAAGTGACTATTATTTTCCAAACATTCGCAAAAGGCTAAAAGAAATAGTATCTAGTTGTACGATCTGTCATGAGGCAAAGTATCAAAGACACCCACCAAAGCCGAAAATAGGAAAAACGCCTCTACCGACCTATTACGGTGAAATAATTCACATCGATATTTACTCAACAGCTGGAGCTCATTTTTTGACTTGTGTGGATAAATTTATTTAGGGACACCAAAACAGTTGTTTGCGATAACGAGAAATCATTCACGTCTGAAAGTATTACATCATTGTTAAGAGATCACTTTGGAATAACCATGTTTAATACACCACCTTTTCACAGTGTTACAAATGGACAGGTAGAGAGGTTTCATAACACTTTATCCGAAATAGCAAGATGTATAAAACTAGAAAAGAATATAACTGATACTTCTGAGCTCCTTTAACTTGCCACAATCAAGTACAATAGGACGATTCACTCAGTAATTAATTATCGACCGATTGACGTAATTCACTCTAATTCTTCTGATTAACAACAAGAAATTAATGAAAGAATATCTGAAACTCAAAGAAAAGATCTCGTCTATCATAACAAAAAAGACTAACTTTAACATAAAGACCCGGTGAAGAAGTTTTCGTAAGAACAAATAAGCGAGTTGGAAACAAGTTTAGAGAGCTTTTTATTAAGATACTGATTCAAAAAGATCTGGGAACAAAGGTTCTAATTGACGGTAAATTAGTTCACAAAGAAAATTTGAGGTAGATTTTTTGAATAGCAGTTGATCAAATGTATTGTTGAAAGTTGTAATTTGGTAGATTCTTGAAAGAGCCCGAAATTTTGAGATCCTTTGCTCTCATTAAATTATTTTTTATCTGGATATTCAAGATGATATTATTTCTCATCGTTTAGTAAAATTGTTAACATTATAAATAAAACTATTAAGAAAACAAATTATTCAAAAATGTAAAAAATACTATTATTTTTCTCATCTATGTAAAATTAGTTTTTTGATGTAAAATAGTTTTACAATAGTTTTTGTTTCAGTTCTCATAAATTGTTTGTATGTTTGTTGTTATCGATTCTTGCCTCAATCATTAAAGAATAGGAAGTATTTAATGTATTTTTTGTAATCAAAATATAAAAATGTTTAAACCAAGTTTTTAAAAAAATCTGTAAAAACCGATGTCGTTATTATTATATTTCTTAAAACAAATTTTGTGATTATTTATCACATTCTACGGATATTTTTTAAATCACTATTTTTATATGAATGAGGTACAATAATTATTATTATTTGAATATAAAGACGGGGACGTGTTCGTTTAAGAAGTTGAAGTTTAAGAACCAGAAGTTATGACATCTGGTCACCCTAATGTTAATTCTTAATTTCTACTCAATTATTTTAAGAGAGAGAACTGTTATCAAGTCAATGATTAAAATCGGCAACTACAAGCGATGTTTGGTACAGTCGCACATTAATAACTTCAGTCTGTTCTTGCAAGCTGAAAACTGCATATCAATGTTAAATTTCTTATGGTAGAAAAAATAAACTTATTTAAAAGTTCTGGTCAACGGCCTTGGCTCTGATAAAGCATCGCTTCCCCCCAGTCGATATTCAACTGTGAAAGAGTGCGGACGTGTTGATGACTTTCTCAGTGTATACAATAATTTCCGTGTGTTCGAACTGAATTAAATTCACTTATACTTTAAGTGCACTCATTGCACAATTTTTAGTGGCAATTTGCCAGGAAAATTTAAAAGGCAAGTTAGACTAGTGGGTAGCGTGGCCGACGACAGACTGGAAGGGCGTGGGTTCGAGCCCCACCCTGGTCAGGGCTTTTTTTTAAATAAGTTCTGGGAAAAAGTCAACAAAAACCGAGAGGAGAAGGAACAACAGCAAATGATAAAGTCAACGGGGACATCGGAAGATGCTCCCCCAACAACAAGTGAAGCAGCCAAAACATCAGGTGATGCAGCAGCAGCAGTTAAAGTAGCGGTGCCTTCCATTGAAGCCCAGCCAACAACGACAGCGTCATCGGCACGTGCCGAAGCTAATACTAGCAGCATAGCGACTGCAACAACAAGCTTTGCAAAAGGCACGATATCAACACCAGCCGGTGCCATAGCCAATTCAAAGGGAAAGAGAAGGCGTATCATTAGATACAAGCCACAACTCATAAATCGTGCCGATAGGAGCACCAGAGCCAAGTTGGCTAAGGCCTCCGCTCAAGCAAAAATGCAGAGGCATTTAGAAAGCTCTTCCTATGAGGATGACGACATAAAAAACAGTGAACATGATCATAAGGGCGATGACGAGGCAGATGCTGACGACGAAATCGCCAAAGAAGCAAACGACGATGCGACCGTTAAGAAGACATGTGAGCATGACGTCACTGAGGTAGATGCCGAAGACATCGCAAACATGTCCGTAGAAGGGGAGGGGCACTACGTGAGTGGCGAGTTGGTGGACCTTTCACCTCCAGAAGAGTCAGAAGATGAGCAGGAAAAAATCGCATCACTGACAGAGCAAATTTTTTCCCTCATGGAAATGGTTAAAGCGCTCAAAATTAAGCAAGAAGCGCGTAGGGAAAAAGAGCGCCTAGTTGCTCTTGAAAGAAATCGTCAAAAAACGCTCCAAGAGCAACAAAAAGCAGCACAAATGCAGCAGCCTCCTAAGCAACAACAACCTCTCCCGGAAAAGCAGCACAAAAAGAAGCAGCCGACACTGAAACTGCAGACCCAGCAACAGCATCAGCAACCGCAAGTACAGAAAAAACAACAACAGCAACAACAAAAACAAATACATTAACAAATACAACAACCACTTCAACAACGACAACAACAAAAGACACAGAAGCAACAACAGCAGCAAAAACTACAACAACAGCGACAACCGCAGCAATCACAACTGCAGCAGACCCAACAGCAGCAGTCACAACAGAAGCAGCAACAGCAACAGCCACAAGCAAAGAAAGGTAAGGTGCCACCAATTAATACCTTCAAAATAGAATTGAAAGACACAATAGAATTATGTAAGTCGGCCATAGGCAACAATTTTATTATTAAAAGGTTGAACGCAGACCGACACGCCATTCATTGCTCTTCGGTCGAGCATTATAAAAAAATAAAAGATCTCCTGTCTCAAACGAAGACAGAATACTACTGTTTCACCCCGAAGGAAGACAAGCTACAAACAGTCCTCCTGAAGGTTATCGAATCCTCTACGGATCCGCAGGAACTCTTAACTGAGCTTCGTCAAGTGGCGAGCGATGATCTTGATTTTATCGGGGTCAGACCGTTTTCCACAGTTAAGGCCAGATGATAGAAACGGAATTTACCATTCTTCATCGTTCAGCTCTCGCCCCAAAGCAAGTTGAGTGGTTTAAGGAGAATAACCGTCCTAAACTACCAAATTGTAAGATGGGAAAAGTTAAATAGGCAGAGAGACATGCTTCAATGCATGAACTGCCAAGGATACGGCCACGTGGCAGCAAACTGTGGTATGGATCCAGTTTGTGTCAAATGTGGAGATTCCCATAAGATAGGTGAATGTAAGCTCGGAAAAGAGAGGGTCGAAGACAGGACCCAGTTAAAGTGTGCACTTTGCCGAGGCTCCGGGACCCCGCAAACTATCGGGGATGTCCGAAGTTTCAGGAAATGAAAAAAAACAAAGACCAAAAGAAGACAGTAGAGGTGAGACGCCCTGAAGTACGCCAGACATCAACTTTCGTCAATCCCGCAATTTCTTACGCCCAAATGGCTTCTGGAAAGGGAAAAACGGTACAGCCTCAACCAAAGGTAGCCAAACAGGTCCAAGTGCCTACGACTCCTGTGCCAGAGGCGGATCTGATGTAGGTGTTGCTGACCATTCATGGTCAGTTAACCGATGTGCAAAAACAGATAAGGGAGCAGGCGGCTAGGGTGGATTACCTCTACTCTATTCTGCCGGCAACGCGAAATGGTAAAAGGCGCGCTGCCTGAGCGACCCTTTAAGATCCTAGCTGTGCATGTAAATTCGCTGATTAGGACCGAACGTAGAGCAAACCTCTTTCATTTGCTGCAAGACCAAAGTCCTGATGTGTTTATGGCTAGCGAAACTAAGCTAAACCAGAAACACAAACTGACTAATAAAAATTACAATATCGTAAGAAGGGATCGGCCCAACTCCTCTCAAGGGGGTGGGGTCGCAATCTTCATACGAAAGGGCATTAAACATAAGGTTATATATGATAGTGAAGTGCGAAGATTCGGATTGCTAGAAGCCTGCATCGTTTGCATTCCTCTCCAGCAGGGGAAAAGAATGTACGCAATCGCGGTGTACGCACCTGATGCACCTCAGCCTGCTAATTTTATCGCAGAACTCGAAAAACTTTTTGAATGCTTAAGACTGAACTTGGATGAGAATTATTATCTCATGACAGGGGACTTGAACGCCAAACATGTAGATTGGGGAAATCAAGTACAAAATCCTAGAGGGAACCATCTTTTTAATTGGATGGGTCGACACAGTGTTGAGTGTAGGATCGACCTTCTGGCTACAGATAGACCGTCTTTTCCGAGAAGTGGTAGTTTTCTGGATCTACTCCTGCTTGACTAAAGACTGATAATAACTAACACTGTAGGTCAACATACAAAAAACTGTTTACAAACGATTGAATACGACAGTGACTATTGCGGACTTGCCGCCGTAATACAGCTCCCGAGCGAACTTTTGGAGTTGGATGAGTATGTGCCTGCGCACTCTTACTATTTCAGTAAGACGCGTTGGCCACGCTTCTCCAACTCCTTGGCAAGAGAAATACGTTCCGATGACATTTCTCCACCAAATGACAGAAACCTGACGAACGTCGAGATCGACGGGTTCCTGACTAAAATGGATACGACTATAAAACGAACAATGGACAGAACAATCCCAAAATATAAGGAACAAGACCCTACTGGTTTATACAAGAACGCGACAATCGACGCACTACACCGACAAAAAAGTGGACTGCTGACTAGATTGAAACTTCTTTACAGACGTTTCACGGACACACGTGATCTGGAGGTTAGGACATTGAAGTAGTCGATCAAAAACATTAACGTTCTGATTAGACAAAACTATAGATTATCTATTAATTTATATTGGGATAACAGAATTCGGGCTGTTCATTCTAGCGACCCTAGTATGTTTCCCCAAATAAATAAGATATTTAGAAGAAATGATCAAAACGATCTTCCATGTCTTAAACTCCAGAGGACAACAGATAACGAAGACGTACTAACGATTGCGGGAATTGATCCGGAAGGTGCCGTTTTCGATGATAATTATTATATGATAGAAGATCCTCAGGAAAAGGTAGAGGCTGTAGGGGCTGCTTTCCAGCAAGTGTATAAGGTGAATGCTAGCATTCGTCCGAATCATGACCTGGAGAACAGAGCCTTACTGCACAACTTCTACCTTGGAAATAACATAACGCAATGGCGATCTGAGAATACTGGTTTCACCGGGTTCAATGACGAAAACTTGGCAAACGCCACCATCGCCGAGCGAAATGGACCCAGTTCACTGTTAATTTCGAAGGCAGAACTTCAGTTAATTTTTCAAATATTAAAGAAAAAGAAATCTGCGGGGGTCGATGGTATACCCAACATTGTGTTACGACATCTCCCTGAGGAAGCCATAGACATTTATACCACACTGTTCAACAACGCATTGAATAATGCATATTATCCAGTGAGTTGGAAGACAGCTGTGGTCCATCCTCTCCCCAAAAAGGGAAAGGACAGCTCCAATCCGGCAAATCTTCGGTCGATAAGTCTTCTTCCAAGTATCAGTAAAGTATTCGAAAAGATTCTCAATAGAGCTCTGTTCAAGTGGGCTGAGGACAAAAATATTATTCCAGATAATCAGTTTGGCTTTAAGGCAGGGCATGACACTATTCATGCCGCGTCTAAGTTAGTTTCTGATGTTCAATGGAACAAAGCGAAAAATCAATGCACGGGTGCCGTTCTTGTTGATTTAGAGAAGGCTTTCGACACCGTATGGTTAGAGGGTCTTTATCTGAAGCTTTCTAGATTTGGCATAAGTAAACCACTGTTGTATATGCTTCATGACATGCTCACTGGTAGAAAGTTTGTTGTCAAAAGTGGCAATGCAACTTTAACACAACTTTTGATATTAAAAATGGTCTACAGCAAGGAGCTGTGAACTCACCGATTCTTTTTAGTATTTACACCAGCGATCTGATAGGTAGTCTAACTCATTCAATTGCGAATGCCGATGATCTTGTAGCGTACAGAACGGGTCCAAAAGTTGAAGTTATCAGAATTCTTCTGCAGCGTGACTTTGACAAGATTCAGCGATATTGTGATGACTGGAAGTTAAAAATTAACTTTCAGAAATCAGAAACTATCCTGTTTAGCTTCTAGGGATACAAGAAAGAACTGGAGAAATCTAGTGATCGTTGGACCAAGTGGACATCCACTGGCGAGTAAAGATGTGGTAAAGTACCTTGGCATCTGGCTAGATCAGTATCTATATTTCAATCGACATGTAGATGCTGCTCTGGCCAGAGATAGGGGACCCTTTGGGTTGACAAGACGGTTGTTTTATAGCAGCCGCCTTGACAGCAGAGTAAAGGTGATTTGCTACATGGCCCTTATCCGGCCAATGATTGCCAATGGGTGCCTTGTGTGGTTCAACGTTGCCCCATCTCAAATGGAAAAGATTCGGGTGTTTGAGAGGCAGTGTCTTAGACGCTGCCTTGGATTACACAGAACACCAGAGTCGGAGTACACACATTACTATGCCAACGAGGTTCTATACAACAGGGCCAATATAAACAGGATAGATAACTTTTTAATCAAGCTGATTCGGGGTCACATTGCAAGAGCGATGACCTCGACCAATGGACTTATTTTTGGGGCTTACTACCCCAATGATGAGTATAGTGAAAGTGTACGTCTTAACGGTTTCATCCCGCCCGAGACATTCCTCTATTTAGACAGTCGTGGGCTGATACAGGATAGATTGGCGGTTCCGTTAATCTACCACGTCAGCCGTAGGAAGGGATCGGCCCAACTCCTCTCAAGGGGGTGGGGTCGCAATCTTCATACGAAAGGGCATTAAACATAAGGTTTATATGAAAGTGAAGTGCGAAGATTCGGATTGCTAAAAGCCTGCATCGTTTGCATTCCTCTCCAGCAGGGGAAAAGAATGTACGCAATCGCGGTGTACGCACCTGATGCACCTCAGCCTGCTAATTTTATCGCAGAACTCGAAAAACTTTTTGAATGCTTAAGACTGAACTTGGATGAGAATTATTATCTCATGGCAGGGGACTTGAACGCCAAACATGTAGATTGGGGAAATCAAGTACAAAATCCTAGAGGGAACCATCTTTTTAATTGGATGGGTCGATACAGTGTTGAGTGTAGGATCGACCTTCTGGCTACAGATAGACCGTCTTTTCCGAGAAGTGGTAGTTTTCTGGATCTACTCCTGCTTGACTAAAGACTGATAATAACTGACACTGTAGGTCAACATACAAAAAACTGTTTACGAACGATTGAATACGACAGTGACTATTGCGGACTTGCCGCCGTAATACAGCTCCCGAGCGAATTTTTGGAGTTGGATGAGTATGTGCCTGCGCACTCTTACAATTTCAGTAAGACGCGTTGGCCACGCTTCTCCAACTCCTTGGCAAGAGAAATACGTTCCGATGACATTTCTCCACCAAATGACAGAAACCTGACGAACGTCGAGATCGACGGGTTCCTGACTCAAATGGATACGACTATAAAACGAACAATGGACAGAACAATCCCAAAATATAAGGAACAAGACCCTACTGGTTTATACAAGAACGCGACAATCGACGCACTACACCGACAAAAAAGTGGACTGCTGACTAGATTGAAACTTCTTTACAGACGTTTCACGGACACACGTGATCTGGAGGTTAGGACATTGAAGTAGTCGATCAAAAACATTAACGTTCTGATTAGACAAAACTATAGATTATCTATTAATTTATATTGGGATAACAGAATTCGGGCTGTTAATTCTAGCGACCCTAGTATGTTTCCCCAAATAAATAAGATATTTAGAAGAAATGATCAAAACGATCTTCCATGTCTTAAACTCCAGAGGACAACAGATAACGAAGACGTACTAACGATTGCGGGAATTGATTCGGAAGGTGCCGTTTTCGATGATAATTATTATATGATAGAAGATCCTCAGGAAAAGGTAGAGGCTGTAGGGGCTGCTTTCCAGCAAGTGTATAAGGTGAATGCTAGCATTCGTCCGAATCATGACCTGGAGAACAGAGCCTTACTGCACAACTTCTACCTTGGAAATAACATAACGCAATGGCGATCTGAGAATACTGGTTTCACCGGGTTCAATGACGAAAACTTGGCAAACGCCACCATCGCCGAGCGAAATGGACCCAGTTCATTGTTAATTTCGAAGGTAGAACTTCAGTTAATTTTTCAAACATTAAAGAAAAAGAAATCTGCGGGGGTCGATGGTATACCCAACATTGTGTTACGACATCTCCCTGAGGAAGCCATAGACATTCATACCACACTGTTCAACAACGCATTGAATAATGCATATTATCCAGTGAGTTGGAAGACAGCTGTGGTCCATCCTCTCCCCAAAAAGGGAAAGGACAGCTCCAATCCGGCAAATCTTCGGTCGATAAGTCTTCTTCCAAGTATCAGTAAAGTATTCGAAAAGATTCTCAATAGAGCTCTGTTCAAATGGGCTGAGGACAAAAATATTATTCCAGATAATCGGTTTGGCTTTTAGGCGGGGCATGACACTATTCATGCCGCGTCTAAGTTAGTTTCTGATGTTCAATGGAACAAAGCGAAAAACCAATGCACGGGTGCCGTTCTTGTTGATTTAGAGAAGGCTTTCGATACCGTATGGTGATGGCGGTCAGCCATCAGACGAATAGGGGGAATAACATGTAGCATATGAAAACATGCACGTGCCGTAACTATTCGGGACTGGTGGAAGTGTGATCATAGCCTCTTTGCGGCGGCCGCTAGTAACAAGCCTTTTAAAAAAGGTTTGGCTAATATGATCAGGCTAGTTCCTCAGGTTGGTAACAGGTTAATTCCCTGTTCCGTAAAATTTAGAATTACGAACCCGACAACAAGCCTCGGAAACGGACTGATCTCACGACGACAACCAACGCAACGAAAACGGCAAAACGATTTACGAATTTTCTTATGGAACGTACGATCGCTCTATAGAGCTCGAGCTGCTCAGCAGCTAGCAGCTAGATGGACAGGGAATGGTGTTTTACAGAAGAAAGAATATGAAGTATACTACAGCTGTCATACAAAACACCATTTGCTCGGGGTAGGCTTCCTAGTCAGCGAAAAAATGAAGTCTACCATCATCGGCTTTAACGCTATAAGCGAAAGGCTATGCACCCTTCGCGTGAGTTACATACCTAACCCCAAGATGCACTCACATCGACTCAGGTCATTGTCCAGTTCATTTCAATGCCATCATCAATTCTCTAATTTCAATTTCATAATTATTTCTTTTTGTCATTTCAATGCCATCAGCAATTCTCTAAATTCAATTTCATAATTATTTCTTTTTGTCACTTTAATGCCATCAGCAATTTCCATAAAACGAATTCATTTTCATTCTCATGACTAAGCAATAAATAACATATAAAGTATTTGATAAGGTAGAATTAAGTTTGAGTTATGAATAAAACGTAGCACAGAGGTGCACAAAAAAAATAATAGTTGTCTTTTTTTAAAACCTCCGGGAGTCCTGACCTTATTTGGCGCAGTCGTTCGTAGGAGTATCTTTGCACACATTTTTCGAGTGTAAAAATTTTGTATCGGTTTATGTCAACGGATTATTGAAAAAATAAATCGATTTATATCAACGGATTATTGAAAAAAATATAAATAAAAAAAAAAAAACCCTCGGAAAAGTGTTGTGGATAAAGAACTAAAACACAAGAAATTATCTCACGTTACAAAACCTCGACGGGATATCGGGACAAAAAATTGTAAGCCAACGGCTAATTGGCGGAGTGAAATAATTATTTGGTGTGTTTCAACACTTTAGTTTAGAACCTTAATAAAAAAAAAAATTCGTGTGATTACGTACAGGAAATAACTTTACATAACAACAATCAGTGAAGTGAAGATAGAGAATCCTTACAACAATCAGTGAAGTTAAAGAATAATTTATTTGCGGTGAAAAATGAGCACTACCTGCCCAATTTATAGTTGCATGTAAGTCAAAAAGTAAAACTAATTCCTTTCCTGTATCCTAATCCATGTATAGGTCAAGGAGACTCCCGAATTATTTTGACATACACTCCAATAGTATAGATATAAGTAGTTCAGACGAAGAAAATAGTTGCTTTAACAGTAACATAACTTTAGGAGAACAATTAAAAATCGATCAAGAAAAAATACAAGTAACATTAGAAGAAATAAATAATAGCTTAAGCAACCTTACAATAGAAATACAAAATACTGAAAAAAATAGTGATTTAAGTAGCAAAACAATAAAAATAAAAAATATGCCTAACAACGAAGATCATAGTGAAAACGATTCAGATGTTTTTCAAACACTAAGGGTACCTGACGCAATTAAAGATTTACCTAAATTCGACGGTAACCCTAGACTTCTTTTCGAATTTATTCAAAATGTAGAAGAAATTCTAACATTAATCACTGGATCGGATGGCACTATCCAAGGGAAAATACTCCTCCGAGCCATCCGGAACAAAATCATTGGCCCTGCTAATGAAATATTAAACATGTATGGCACTCCACTCTCCTGGACAGCAATACGTAGTAACCTAGTGTTGCACTATAGCGATAAAAGAAATGAAACTTCTCTCATTCGTGATCTTCACAACCTTAAACAATATAACAGCACTATAGAACAATTCTATAGCAAAATCATCGAAATCTTCGCTGCTATCAGCAACCATATCAAAGTACATGACACAGATTTAAATGTCATAAGAGCAAAAAATGTTTTGTATGAAGAAATGTGCCTCAACACATTTCTAGTTGGTTTAAAAGAACCTCTTGGTTCCACCATCCGAGCAATGAAACCAGTTTCATTACCGGAAGCTTTTTCATTTTGCGTTAAAGAGCAGAACATTTCATATGCACAAGAAAGACAAAGATACAATACAGTTCAACCCTCTAAAAATTACCATACACAAAATACATATTATACACCCCATTCACAAAAAAATTCATTTTATCAAAACCAGGTAAATAGGCAAAATTTCCCTCATCAACAATTCTCTAAACAACAATTCTTTCCGCCACAACAACCAACATCTTACCAACAACGCTACCCTCACCAAACATTTCAACAACAACCTATCCAACAACAATTTCAACAACAAGCCTTTATTCAACCACAACCCCAACAACACCAACCTTTTCAACGTTATAATCAGCAACCCCAGCAATCAAATCAACAAAGACCCTCAGAACCAATGGAACTCGGTTCTACTAGGCTAACTCGTCTAACCCAGCCATCCTCATCTAATTTCGTTAAACCAAACCAATTTCAAAACTTTAAACAAAGACAGGAACTGCATAATGTGGTTATTCCAGACAACCCTTCTTACGAAGACCCCCCTATCGTAGCAAGCAACTTTCAAGAACTAGACTCTTATTATGATTATAACCACTTTCCTGATCAACAAGATCTTGACTTATTGGACACAATGCATGAACTAGATGACGAAAATTTTCACATACCTGCCCCGGCAGACCAATTGGATACATAGATATAAATAAACACGGTACAACTCTTCCTTATATAAATATTTCCTCACCATTTGGCCGACCACTAAAATTCCTAATAGACACAGGAGCCACCACTTCATTTATTAACCCTGAGTTCATAAATCCTGACGATCTTATTTCTATTGAACCCACTACTATAAAAACCATACTTAATACACACAAAATACACAAAGAGGTTCGTCTCCCTAATTTTTTAGAATTCAACCAACCTGGAGAGACCAGATTTCTGGCATTCCGATTTCATGGATACTTTGATGGTCTACTAGGACTTGACACTCTCACTACATTAGGAGCAAACATCGATCTAGTAAATAAACTTTTAATCACTCAAAATTCAAAATTACCTCTCGAACTCAAGCCTAATTTTATATCCCAAAAATATATCCTTTCGGGAAATTCAAAAACGATTGTTAATTTACCAGTCGATATTGAAGATGGAGAAATTTTTATTAACAGAACACATATTTCACCTCAATTATACATTCCAGAAGGTATTTATACTACAATTAAATGGTACGCAAACGTAATAGTTATCAATAAATCATATTCAAACAAAACACTCTTTTTAGAACAACCCCTCAAAGTCACAAAATTCATTAATCAAGATTTCTACGAACTGAACAACTTAGAGATTGATCACAACAATCCAATTTCAAAACCTATATCTTCCGACGACATTACAGACCTTATTCGAACTTCTCACTTAAATACCGAAGAAAAGAAAACAATTTACAAGCTATGTCGATCTTACGAGGACATTTTCTTCAAAGATGGACAAAAACTAACTTTCACTAATAAATTAAAACATAATATCACTACCAACGATGATATTCCAATATACTCAAAGACATATAGATACCCCCATATTCATAAACAAGAAGTCCAAACCCAAATAAAACAAATGCTTGAACAAGGTGTAATAAGACCAAGCTATTCGCCTTGGAGCTCTCCAATATGGATAGTCCCAAAGAAAAAGGACGCCAGTGGAAAAATTAAATGGCGACTCGTAATTGACTATCGTAAACTGAATGAAAAAACAGTGAACGATAAATATCCTTTACCAAATATTACAGATGTTTTAGATAAACTTGGCAAAAGTATGTATTTTACAACACTTGATCTTGCTAGCGGATTTCACCAGATCGAGATGAATCCAAAAGACGTTGGAAAAACTGCGTTCACTGTAGAGAGCGGGCACTACGAGTATTTGAGAATGCCCTTTGGCTTGAAGAATGCCCCTTCGACCTTTCAAAGAGTCATGGACAACCTTCTTAGAGATCTGCAAGGAAAAATCTGCCTTGTTTACTTGGATGATATTATCATCTTTTCGACGTCACTGCAAGAACACACGGAAAATCTAAAGAAAGTTTTCGACAGGCTAAGAGAAGCTAATTTTAAAATCCAACTAGACAAATCTGAATTTCTCCGTAAAGAAGTAGCTTTTCTAGGTCATATTGTGACAAGCGAAGGTGTTAAACCAAATCCTGACAAAATCTCGGCAATTCAAAACTTCCCAATACCTCGAACCCAAAAAGAAATTAAATCCTTTTTAGGCCTCCTTGGCTATTACCGAAAGTTCATACGAGATTTTGCAAAACTTACAAAACCAATAACAGAATGCCTCAAAAAAGGTAAGACTATCGACTTAAACGAAAAATACGTCAAAGCATTTGAAATGTGTAAAGATCTTTTAATTAATGACCCAATTCTGCAATATCCTGATTTTTCCAAACCATTCGTACTGACCACTGATGCAAGTAACTTTGCACTAGGTGCGGTTTTATCTCAAGGCAATATAGGTAGTGATAAACCTATCTGTTACGCAAGTCGGACATTAACCGACACAGAGACCAATTATTCCACTATCGAAAAGGAATTATTGGCTATTGTTTGGGCAACCAAATACTTTCGACCTTACCTTTTCGGACAGAAATTCAAAATTGTTACCGACCATAAACCCTTGCAATGGCTTATGAGTCTTAAAGACCCAAACTCCAAATTAATCAGATGGCGTTTAAAATTAGAAGAGTTCGATTATGAAATAATATACAAAAAGGGTAAACTAAATTTGAACGCAGACGCTCTAAGTCGAATTCGAACAGAACCACCAAACAATAAAGTCGAAGTAAATTTGAACGAAAGTTTAGCTGATACCATTCACTCAGCAGAGGAAAATTTAAATGACCATATATATATTTCTGAAAAACCATTGAATGAATTTAACATACAACTAATTTTAAAAAAAAATGATAGAGACAAGTCGCCGAAAATCGAGATGTTATTCAAAAACAAACTTAGAAAAACAGTCTACAAACAAACATTTTCGGAAAATAACATTACGGAAATTCTTAAACAACAATTACCTCCAAATAAATGCTGTGGAATATTCACAGATGATGAAACATTCAAAATTGTTCAAGACGTTTACAAAAAATTTTTCTCTAACAGCACAACATTCAAACTAATCCGGTGTACCGACATACTAACGGACATAATAGACAACGACGAACAAGACAAAATCATAATCGACTACCATAACAACAATAACCACAGAGGAATAAACGAATCATTCCTCCATTTAAAAAGAAAATATTTTTTCCCCTATATGAAAATGAAAATTACAAAAATAATAAACAATTGCGAAACCTGTCAACTCTTAAAATATGACCGAAACCCCCCAAAAATTAAACATGAGATTCCACCAACTCCCAAGAAACCATTAGAAATAATTCACGTTGATGTATATAGCATAAACAACAAGAAAATTTTAACAATAATCGACAAATTCTCAAAATTTGCAGCAGCATATACACTCGCAGTTCAGAATAGCCTTAACATAATCAGGTCTATTAAGCATTTCATCAGCCTTCACGGCATACCTAACCACCTTATATCAGATCAAGGATCTGAATTCACTGCAATAATTTTTAAAGACTTTTGTGCTCAGTATAACATTAACTTGCACATAACATCTTTTCAACAATCTAGTAGCAATAGCCCAGTTGAACGATTACATTCAACACTTACTGAAATATACAGGATAATCTACAACAAAAGAAAAGAAAGAGATCATAGCTCTATTTTAAACGAAACTTTAATAACATACAATAATTCCATACACTCCGCTACGAATTATACTCCATATGAGATTTTTTACGGTAGGACTTATAAGTTTGACAAAGAAATAGCGTTTAATAACGAACATGAGTATTTACAAAAACTTAACGAATTTCAAGAAAAACTATTCCCTACTATAAAAGAAAGATTAGAAAAAATAGTATCTAAAAACATTGAACATATTAATCAAAATAGGAAGGATGCAGTAGATCTTAAAGAAAATTCAATTATATATAGAAAAGAATTCCGAAGAAATAAACTCACACCAAGATTTAGTAAACATAAAATTAAATCAAACAATAAAGTTACAGTTATTACTAGTGATGATAAAAAACTTCATAAATCAAAAATAAAACATAAACGTAAATTTCAGATTCATAGCAACAACAATAATGATGACGACCATATCCCACGGACAGAAAATGGAGATACAGGACCTTAATAACAACATAGGAATACTTCCCATGAAACTAGGTATAGGCAAATCTATAAGGGATTATGACAACTTTGTACATGTAGTTAAATTAGAATCATACCAAACCAACATAGAAAAAATAACAAATGCACTAGCAGCATTCAAAAATTTAGATGAATTCAAAGATTCTTTAACAGTCTTAAACGTCAAAATTCAAGAAGTAAAAATTAAACTTAAGACATTAATGCCAAAATTCAGACCAAAAAGAGGCATTATAAACGGGCTAGGCTCTGTAATTAAAAGCATAACGGAAATATGGATGCGGATGATGCCCTTCATCTAAATGAACAGATCGAACAGTTATCAAGAAATCAAGCAACAGTAGTAGACAAGGTAAATAGAGTAACAAAGGCTAACAACCAAATGACTGAGAGATTTAATAACATTACCGACCATATAAATAAGCAGCAAGAAATTATTGAAGGTTACTTAAGATATTCGCGAAATCAAATAAACACAAAATTTAAAATACAAGAAAATGCTATTAGATACACACAATACTTGAATCAAATCAATTACAATATAGATCTGCTAAACAGTCATCTTACAAATATAGCTGAAGCTATTATTCTCGCTAGACTTAACGTTATTTCAAAGCAAATATTGAACTCTGAAGAACTTGACTTTATCTACAAGATTTTCGAAAATAAATCCATACAGATAAATTCAGATGAACAAATTTACGAGCTCCTAGATCTACAAGCCTACTATAACCACACTAACGTAATATTTAATATAAAAATTCCCCAAATATCTACCGAAACATTTTCCTTTTTTCACATTATTCCTCTTCCCATAAATAATACTAAAACAATAATTACAAAACCTTACGCCCTATCCAACCCTAAACAAATATTTTACTTTGACGAAAAATGCCAAAAAATTGAAGGGACATACTTGTGCAAGGAAGCAAAGAAATACCAGCCAAACCCAAATGATACCTGCATCGCTAATCTTCTCAAAAACTTACCAGCCAACTGTGACCTCAAAGAAGAACCATACAAAGCTGACATCGTGCAACCAGAACATAACTACATATTAGTAATCAACATTCCCGAAACATCCATTACAACAACCTGTGAACCAAACAACCAAAAACTCAGAGGAACGCAACTCATACATTTTGAAAACTGTACAATCGAAATTAACCAAATTATTTACGACAGCAACTCACAAATATACTGGGAGGATGTCCACATTTTTCCATCACAATTAAACCTTATAAATTCATCATCAATCATACAAACTCCGAATCTACAAAAACTTCAGTCTTTCCATTTTCAAAATATGGAACTGATTAAAACTTTACACACCAGAACCTCACAAACAAACATACTGATGCTCAACACAATTATAATATTCGGTCTGATTGTACTTATCTTATCAATCTACCTAATCAAACTTCATAGATCATCAAAAACATCATTCAATATTCCTATTATAAAACAACCTACAGAATCCATACCCATAAAAATCATCGCTCCGGACACATCAGCAAATACCCCAATTACACCTGTAAAAATCATCGCTCCTGGCACCGGAACTACAAAACAGTTCCTCTGGCCGTCGCTCCATTCTTAGAGGGGAGGAGTTACATACCTAACCCCAAGATGCACTCACATCGACTCAGGTCATTGTCCAGTTCATTTCAATGCCATCATCAATTCTCTAATTTCAATTTCATAATTATTTCTTTTTGTCATTTCAATGCCATCAGCAATTCTCTAAATTCAATTTCATAATTATTTCTTTTTGTCACTTTAATGCCATCAGCAATTTCCATAAAACGAATTCATTTTCATTCTCATGACTAAGCAATAAATAACATATAAAGTATTTGATAAGGTAGAATTAAGTTTGAGTTATGAATAAAACGTAGCACAGAGGTGCACAAAAAAAATAATAGTTGTCTTTTTTTAAAACCTCCGGGAGTCCTGACCTTATTTCGTGCGAGGCAAATTTACGAACATTAGCCTCATTAATGTTCACGGACCTACGGAGGAGTCCTCAGACGAAGAAAAAGAGACTTACTACGAACAAGTCGAGAGGACCCTCAATGCCTGTCCAAGGTATGACGTAAAAATCATCCTTGGGGATTTGAACGCAAAAATAGGTCGGGAGCCGGTATTCAGGCATTACGCAGGCACCCATAGTTTGCATGAGAACACTAATGACAATGGACTTCGAGTCTTAGAATTGGCAGCATCGAAAAACATGTTCGTTGCGAGTACCAGGTTCCCGCGAAAAGATATCTAAAAAACCACCTGGGTATCACCTGATGGAGTCACTCGTAACCAAATAGACCACGTGTTGATAGACCGTCGCCACTATTCGAACTTGATGACGGTACGAACGTACCGAGGCGCCAATATCGACTCGGATCACTATCTTGTTGGTATGGTCTTCCGAGGGCGGATTGCCTTGCGAAGACGTTTTGCATCCGCCGATCAAGTTCGAATCAACACGGCTGCCCTGCGCAATGAAAATGTCAGTAACACCTTTGGTAATGCGTTAGGACTCGCCCTAGAATCGCTTGATTTAGATGAGAAGTGGACACGCCTTAAGAATACTGTCATTAGTACTGCCAACTCCATCTTAGGCAGCAGTCGTAGAAATCAGAACGACTGGTTTGATGATGAATGCAAGCTAGCAACTGAACGTAAGAATGTTGCGTACCGAGCAATGCAACAATCTCATAGAACGCGGGCACGCGAAGAAAAATATAAAGAGCTCAGAAGAATAGAAAAACTGCTTCACAGACAGAAAAAATCAGCCTGGGAGAAGAACTTAATCTGTGAAATAGAAAAAAGCCGAGAGCGAGGTCCGCACCAGGCGCGGAAGTTCTACCAATCCGTCCGAAACATGACGCACACACATGACGTACACACCACGCTGCACATACTGCAAGGACGGAGAGGGAAATCTGATCACCGATCCACAAAGCATACTGGAGCGATGGGAAGTGTACTTTAATGAATTGCTAAATAGTCAACTCACTGCAGAAGTGGAGGCTCCACTGCTTCAAGACGAATACTCTATGTTGCCGTCACCAAGCATAGAAGAGGTTAAGAAGGCTATAGACCGGCTAAAGAAAAACAAAGCCCCGGGAGCTGATGGTATACCAGCCGAATTATTTCAACACGGTGGGCCAGCTCTACGTCAGGCAATTCATGATATTATAGTGCGCGTGTGGGAGCATGAAGAAATGCCAGAAGACTGGCGAAAAGGTATAATATGCCCCATACATAAGAAAGGAGATGTCACAACGTGCAGCAAATATAGAGGTATCACGTTGTTGAGTACCGCCTATAAGATACTCTCCTCTATCCTACAAGACCGGATAACCCCATACGCTAAAACCATCATCGGACAATATCAGTGTGGTTTTATTCCAGGCAAATCAACAACTGATCAGATCTCTACCCTTAGGCAGGCGATGAAAAAATGTCTAGAATTTAACATCCCAACACACCACCTGTTTATAGACTTTAAGGCCGCCTATGATAGCATAGCCAGGGTAGAACTTTACAAAGCCATGAGAGAATTCGGCATCCCAAATAAATTGACACGACTATGTAGGTTGACCATGACCAACGTAACAAGCCAAGTAAAAATAGCCGGATTGCTATCCTGACCTACAGCCCGCTTAAATTCTTCAACTTTAATATCCAGACCAATCAACATCTTTAATGGACTCCGACAAGGGGATGGTTTGGCCTGCCTTCTCTTCAACCTGGAGTTGGAGAAAGCAATCCGTGACTCTGGCACGGCAACAAGAGGGACCATCGTCAACAGGTCCAGCCAGATACTGGCTTACGCAGACGACATTGACATCATCGGAAGAACCGAGCAAGCTGTACACGATTCCTTCATCCAAATCGAGCAGGCGGCACAAAATCTGGGGCTGCACATTAGTGAAGGTAAAACAAAGTACATGGTGGCGTCGAATGCGAGAGGAACAGTTGGTCAAACAATCAAGGTAGCGGAGCACGAATTTTAAGTGGTGCAATCCTTTAAATACCTTGGGTCAATAGTAGCAGCCGATAACAATATAGAAAAAGAAATACGCGGGCGGCTTCTCAAATCCAACAGAGCCTACTACAGTCTGTCAAAGCTCTTCAAATCCAGAAATCTCACCATAACTTCAAAACTACTGCTGTACAGGACCATGGGTCCTGCCAGTACTCACATATGGATCCGAGACTTGGGTGCTTAGCAAAAGGTACTCTGACCTCTTAGCCGCGTTCGAGAGAAAAGTCTTAAGGAGAATTGTTGGCCCCATATGTGAGGAAGGACGATTCCTGAGACGGTACAATCATGAATTGTACACAGTATGTACCTTGAAGCAGATATAGTGACAAAAATTAGGCTCGGTAGACTTCAGTGGGCAGGGCACCTAGCTCGCATGAGCGAAGAGGAACCTGCTCGGAAAGTTATTTGTGGTACATTCTATGGCAGACGACAGCGTGGTAGACCATGCTTGCGCTGGAGAGATGGCGTAGACCAGGACGCCCGGAGCCTTGGGGTGCGCAACTGGACGGCGTCGGCTCGAGACCGGGATAGGTGGAGAGACTTGTTGAAGGAGGCCAGGACCGGACCCCGGTTGTCGAGCCGATGATGATGATGATGATGATGGTTAGAGGGTTTTTATCTGAAGCTTTCTAGATTTGGCATAAGTAAACCACTGTTGTATATGCTTTATGACATGCTCACTGGTAGAAAGTTTGTTGTCAAAAGTCGCAATGCAACTTCTACCACAACTTTTGATATTAAAAATGGTCTACAGCAAGGAGCTGTGAACTCACCGATTCTTTTTAGTATTTACACCAGCGATCTGATAGGTAGTCTAACTCATTCAATTGCGAATGCCGATGATCTTGTAGCGTACAGAACGGGTCCAAAAGTTGAAGTTATCAGAATTCTTCTGCAGCGTGACTTTGACAAGATTCAGCGATATTGTGATGACTGGAAGTTAAAAATTAACTTTCAGAAATCAGAAACTATTCTGTTTAGAACCCCGTTGTCTAGGGCTTCTAAGAATACAAGAAAGAACTGGAGAAATCTAGTGATCGTTGGACCAAGTGGACATCCACTGGCGAGTAAAGATGTGGTAAAGTACCTTGGCATCTGGCTAGATCAGTATCTATATTTCAATCGACATATAGATGCTGCTCCAGCCAGAGCTAGGGGAGCCTTTGGGTTGACAAGACGGTTGTTTTATAGCAGCCGCCTTGACAGCAGAGTAAAGGTGATTTGCTACATGGCCCTTATCCGGCCAATGATTGCCTATGGGTGCCTTGTGTGGTTCAACGTTGCCCCATCTCAAATGGAAAAGATTCGGGTGTTTGAGAGGCAGTGTCTTAGACGCTGCCTTGGATTACACAGAACACCAGAGTCGGAGTACACACATTACTATGCCAACGAGGTTCTATACAACAGGGCCAATATAAACAGGATATATAACTTTTAAATCAAGCTGATTCGGGGTCACATTGCAAGAGCGATGACCTCGACCAATGGACTTATTTTTGAGGCAGTGAAAGTGTACGTCTTAACGGTTTCATCCCGCCCGAGACATTCCTCTATTTAGACAGTCGTGGGCTGATACAGGATAGATTGGCGGTTCCGTTAATCTACCACGTCAGCCGTAGGACTGTGGATCGGCGACTTCTTTACGATCGGGACGTCGGCTCAGGGAACGGAGCAGAGCGTCTGCGGTTCAGTAGAGCTGTGCCCCTTCGGGACAGAAAGGACTTAATTAAACAAGTCAAAAAATTCTGGTGGTTGGGTGAACACCGTGATATTGAAAGTTGACCACATTGTTGCTTTGGCCGACTTACATAGTTCTAAGGTAAATATAGGTAGAGTAGGTAGAACAGGACGGTGGCACAAAAAAAAAAAAAAAAGTACAAAATGTATTTGTATGTTTGTATGTGGGTACTTGCGGTTGCCAATATATATGATATGTACATATATGCAGGTGTAAGTATGCATATGCGTATGCAAAAAAAAAAAAATTGCTGGTGGCTGTTCTAGTTTTTAAGTTATTTTAAGTAGTTTTTATTAGATATAATGTAGTTTAAGTTAGTTTTAATTTAGTTTAGTTTTATTTAGGTAAAGGGTAGCTTTAAGTTTTATAAAAAAATAAAAAAAACAATGATATAGATAATAAGTTTTTTTAATAATTTTCTCGTTAGTTTTAAGTTATCATGAATTTTAAATATAAGTTATTTTACGTCGAAAGGCATTGTTTAAGTATAGTCACAGTTTAATTTAGAGCGCCCGCATGGGGCCAGTAAGTTAGTTAAGTTAATATGTAAGCTAGTTGTTTAAGATTTTTTGTCTAGCATTAAGATAGATATAAGAAAATGAAAAATAAAAATGAATTAAAAATGACAAAAAATGGCATCGCTTCCCAATAGATCAGCGAAATCAAGCATCATTGCGCGTGGTTGGTACTTGGATGGGGGACCGTTCATGTGCTGTTGGCATCTGTTCTCTGTTCTGTCTTTCTTCTGTTGTGTATGTCTCTGTCATGTATCAGTCTATTTCTCTTGTGTTGTTCAAGCCGATAGCCTAAGCTGCTAGTGCTTATATGTGTCTCTACTTCGTAGATTTTTCTACCGAGTAGAATAAATAATAATAATAATAATAATAATAATAATTAAAAGTTCTAAACGTGTAGTTTTATTTTGTATTCTATGACGACAACACAAAAATAACAATTATAAATGATTGCAGATCATTTAAAGAAATGCTATCGCGACTGGATCGATATAAGCAGAAGAGATTAGCAAAGCCGCAGTCCAAAACAACCGTTGCCGCCACCGCCGTTCTGATGTCAGATGTTATAATTCCAGCAAGTTTGTGCACTACAAAAGCAATTGCCCCAAATCAACGAGACCAGCTTATGCATGTTTTGATTGCAATGAGGTTGGCCACATGCATTACATATGTCTAAAATCTCAACGACAGCATCAAAAGATTGTCGCTGCTGTCACTCGAATGTTAGCAAGCCCTGAAAGAGAAGATGAAATCAAAGATGCTATGCAAATGGTAAGTGTTGCCTTTTCTGATGACCACATCGAATGCACTTTCTGATTCTTGTAGCGCAGTAAGTGCAGTTTGACGTTCAATTGTTCCATGTTATGTTAATATACCAGAAGTACCGAAATCAACAAAGATTTTTGGAATTGGATGTACGAAGATCTATTCCTACGGTATTATACAAATATTTATTAATTTTCGTAATAAAGTAAATAAAATACCAGTTTTCATCCTTGCAGATAATATGCTGACATTGCCGTTGATTTTGGGACGTATCTTTTTGAAAGAATTTAATATTCATTTGAAGCAAATTAAAATAGAATTTCAGAGCAACGATGATTATTTGAAATTGAATAATAATATTTTTTTTATAAAAAACTTGAACTTGAAACAAAACACAACGATACTATTTTGGAGTTGAATAAAGATTTATTTTCTAAGCATTCATGTTCTAGTGTTGTTGATTTGGCCAAGTTTCTATTCAGCCAAATGATTTTGATGACATACTGTCATCGTTACAGTCACAAAATTTTGGGTTGCAGATGTTATCGATTGATTTGTCCGCGATTGAAAATAGGTCAAGCTAATGCTCCCAAAGAAGTTATTGATTGGTGCATTTCTGAATCCAATTAATATTGAACGCAAGTATCATAATTACAAAATGAAAATTCGTTTAACGGATGATACGCCAATTCATTGCTCACCTAGCCCATTATCTATGCACGAACGATCTGAGGTAAGAAAAAAAATTCAAGGTATGTTAGAAAGAAAAATAATTCGGTACAGTCAGTCACCTTATGCTTCGGCTGTTGTTTTGACTAGGAAAAAGATGGTGCGTTGCGCTTGTGTATCGATTACCGTGCGTTAAATAAAAAAACTATTCGGGATAACTTTCCTCTGCCATTAATCGAAGACTGTATTGAATACATCGAAGGCAAACTTTGGTTAACGTTGATTGACTTGAACGATGGGTTTAATCAAGTAGCCATAGAAAATGATTCAATACATTACACTTTATTTGGCACACCCGATGGTCAGTATGAGAACCTGCAGATGCCATTTTGGCTAAAAAATGCTCCTGCTAATTTTCAGCGATTCGTACACCAGCTGTTTCAACATTTAATTGAGACAGGCAAAATAATTATAAACCTCTGTCACCGACTAACCTTCAAGCTGGCCACATGTCTCTCTCTCGTTTGCTTTGAAATACTCTTGTTCTCAGCGGTACATTTACCAGCTTTTAGCAGTATTATCTTCTGAGTATTACAGTATTTATTTTTTTTTTCTTAGTTCGAGTAAAACAAAAAATAAAGAAAAAAAAAGTGAAATATTCACATCACTTATGGCCCCTCGGCTTCGCGACCCGAACCATTAATTTTTTTTTAACACTATCAGATCTTATTCAAATGGAGCCTTAAGCAAGCATCAGCAGTTGAAAGAATATAAGAAGTACCTATTATTGTTTTTTTCGAATCTTTTCCTGCAGGATATACAAAAGTCATCCCTACACTTGACTTGCCTTTTATTTTGCCCACACACTATTAAGCATATCCTGTAAAATACCCTCAGCTGGCATACATCCTGAAAAATAACACACAACCTTGCATTTTGTGTAAAATATTTATTTCACGCATACATTCAAAAACGTTTCTTGAAAAAATAAATAATTGTCTGTTCCTTTTTTTATGAACCTTTGCAAGAACCAGTATTATATTTCTACTCGTATTTCCCTAATTCATCACTATTCCTTATTCAGAATCGAAGAAGAAACGTCTCTCTAGTACAGTCTTGCACACAACGCTACACAATTTATGTAACAGAGATAATATTGTTTTTATACAATGTTGCATAGATAATATTATCTCTTCTTAATTATCAAGCAAGATAATTGTATTTGGTCTCCTTGTAGAAAGATAAGGAAATATAAATACGACTGTATAATGAGTGGAACGGCAGTCTTATAGTAACTATATAGTAGCCTTAAGCCCCGTTTAAGATTAATGTAAAATATTAGAAAATAAAGGACATAGTTCCAATAAATATTCTTTTAATTTTAAAAGTACAAAACAAATGTTTTACTTCGCGCCACTTTCTTTTTCATTGTACACACAAATAAAAACAAGAAGACAAATCTTTATACCAGTTCAGTAATTTTTTTTTCTTTCCGTTTGTTTCAATGATAAATTAGAATCACAAATATAAAAGCAACAAGCATTGACGTACTAGATATGGACCGCCAGTCGGTTGAAATTTTCTCCATACCTAATACGTCAATGGCAACAAGTTTAATAAAATATATGTAAATCCTTGCATTTTGCTTCAATAAAAATCAAATTAATACCTACCTACCTAGAAAAAAAATCACAAAATCGATTTCACCTTCATCTGTCAGAGACTTGTGACTTATGAGGTATCACAGAGGTTAGGCAGAATCGGGCTGTAAAAGTCCCAAAAGCTATTGAAGTATGCCTATAATGTCAATGGATTAAAAAACCGTCTACAAAAGTAGTTACTTTAAATGTTTACTATTTACTTTTGCTCTCGATGTCGTTATTTTTTCCAATCCTACTATTTTGCAAACGAAATATTTTTAAGAAACATAATTCGATTTTAATACGGGGAACTTAGTAAATCGATTATCCTATTTGCTAAATTCAATTTCAAAACGAATGAGAACCCAAATACAAATTAATAATCGCATTTCACTCGAAAAAATCAAAAATTTAAGAGCCAATCTGAAATTCCCAATAAAAATCGTCATCTGATTCCTGAAAGTAAATAAAAGACGAATGGCAGCACCCTGAAAATATGAAAATAAATAAACAGCTGTGTGTCGAACGCAAATAGTGAGTTTAGTAAAATATTTTTATTGATATTTTTTTCTTTTCAACTTTTTGTTCTTATTAACTACACTTTTAGTCAATTCACTATATTTTTTTTGGAGTAGAATTTGCAAGGGCATAAAGTTTTCACGTTTTTTTTACTTAAAAATCAAAACACAATTGATAGAAATTAAGGTTTAAATGAATCTGCACGGAATACTCGTTGTAATGTTGTCTTATTTAAGGTGAAATAAATTTAAATACACAATGCACAAACAAGAGAACAAAAATAAACACAAATTAAAACAATATTTTTATTTTTAACTTAAAACACGCGAACAAGAGAACAAAAATAAACACAAATTAAAACAATATTTTGATTTTTATTTTAAAACAACGGGCGGGTGATGAAATTTGTTTGTTTACTAAATTGATTCAAAGTAGCAGAATAAAAACGTTGATCCAAAAAATCATTTCATTTTCTTGGGATGATCATTGTGGATGATCTCGGTACATAACTTTAAACAATGGAGTTCACTCGATGCAATCGAGGATAGAATGTTCTTTATTTGTTGAATGTTATCGGCCGAGGTAAATAAAGGACTGCCTGTACCCGATTGTATCGACAGAACTCGATTGTATATTTGTATCAAGTTACATTCTAGGCCCCCAGCACTTCCCGAAGATAAGGGTTTAAATCTCATAGACGACAACGTCTGCCATATGCCTCTCGCAACACACTTTCTTAATGCGACGATACGATGGTTCCCTCATAGTTATAATCTTTGGAAGGAATACATATTTTTATTTGTTCCTTAACGCTTTGTTATGCTATTTTTGATCAACGAAGCTTCAGATCCTTGTGAGACTGAGGAAACCTCAATTTAAGTGCGGCGCGACGTCTAGCCAAAGATTCTCAGCCTTATTGTGAAGTTCACCCGGAATAAATTTCGCCTAGCGAAAATCTATTCCCCCGGGATTTTAAAAGCTATTGGGAATTCCGCCCGAATGATTTTTCACTTCGAATCAACAGTGACATTTCGAATAAGCGAGGCGTGTGTATGCACTTCTTAAAAGTAACATTAATTTACTCCGGAACAAATTGTGACAGTTTTGTTTTTCATTTCCAAAAAAAAACATCATTAATCTTGATTTTGAAATATTTTCGGTTTGAATTTTAAATTTTTATAATTAAATAGCTACTAAGTACAACTTTCTAAAATATCTTCTATTATTTTTTTTTGTAATAAATGCATTCTCTGAGAGAATATTTTTTACTCCTTCAAGTTCTAGAATTTACTTGAAAAAATAAATGAACACACCTAGTTTCTGATTTGACAGATCTAAAGAAGAGCAATAATTGTGTTGTGTTGTTTTTTTAAAGGGATTGCCAAATTAAATTATTTAAACAATCGTTTGGACGTGTATTTGTTGTGAATATAGCATCTTGTGATTAAAGTAAATCATAGTAAATTGTTAAAAGTTAAATAATCACATCCTTTTATGTAGGTACCTACAATAAACCACAAAAAGAGCTACTTGGTTGACCCATTAAATGAAAAAAAGTGAACTCTTCCGATCAATCCTGACAAAATCAAAGGAATACCTACGATATTTAAATATAAATACAAATTATATTTATTTAAAAGAAATATTGTTTTGTTTTCAAAAGTGCAGTAAAAACGAAGAGTTCTAAAAGGTAACAGTTCGGAGACAATTTTGATGGATGATTTGGTGTTGAATGTTTGAAACATTACATGTGTTTGTGAAAATATTTCAATACATTTATGTTTTACAGATTTAAACAATAATACAAATTAGCGTTTTGTTATACTTGAGCTGACGAAAAATAAACAAATGCAATTCACAACTTTTTCACTCGTTCGCCTTCAAAATATAAGTGAACATTTTACCTGTCGATCGCATCGCATTTCGCCCGGAATAATTGATAACAATTAGGGGAATTTTTCGAACATTAATTGATTTCGCCCGGAAATTCACAATTTTCGCCCAAACATTCACAATAGGCGAAAAGTGAAATGTCAATTATTTCGGGGGTAATGTAGTTCGGGCGAACTTCACAATAAGGCTGTCTATGTTTAGGTAGGTCAAGAATAGTAATAAATGAAGTATAATAGTATAATGGTTTTTTTTTTGTGTTTTTGTGTATTGTGATGGCTGGTAAGTTCAGTGTTCATTATAGCAACATTCGTGGGCCTAGGAAAAATTTCCATGCTGCGTACGTTCATACTGTTTTGAACAGGCCAGCTATTTTGGCACTAAGCGAAACTCAGGTTGGTGAAACCACTGACCACTCGGAGTTTAACCTTTACGGTTATAGCTTAGTGCCTTTATTCTTTTCTCACCATGGTCTAGCCGTATATGTACGGAATGATGTTGCCTATCAACTTCTACCACAATATGGTCAGTGCACCAACACAAATTTTAATTATATGTGGTTTAAATTCACCGTCCAAAGGCGCATCATTCACACATGTTTTATTTATCATAGCCCAAGTTTGGATAGTAATTCGACTTCCAACGAATTCGATGCGCTGTCCGACTCTATCCAGAGAATTGTATCCCACTTTCCGCACAGTGAGATCGTTGTTACGGGCGATTTCAATGTTCACAATTCTTCGTGGCTGCGCTATTCTGGTCAGACAACACCCGAAGGAAGGTATGTCGAGATCTTTGCTGAGTTAAACCACCTGACTCAGTTAGTTGATGAACCGACTCGGATTCCTGACGTTGCAGGTCAGTCCGCCAACACTCTAGACTTGTTTCTTACCTCTGATCCTAATAAATATACGATTAGTGTATTACCGCCTCTAGGCACATCAGACCATTGTGTCATATCTGCTAATTTCTCATGCCAAAAAACCCCAGTTAAAGAGAAAAACCCTACGAGAACCGTATGGCAATATGAGAAAGCCAACTGGAACGGTCTCAACGACTTCTTCAGGAACTTTAACTGGTCACTATGCTTCCTCGATAGTGACGTGGATTCCAGCACAGATATGACTACAAACTTAATTCTTTTAGGAATGAGAAATTTTATCCCGAATAGGGTAAAATCTATCAAACCTAAAGAAAACTCATGGTTTGATTCGAGCTGTAAAGAGGTTATTAGGATCAAAGATGTAAGTTTCCGGATTTATAAAGCCAACCCTACTGAGGATAACCGGAATAAGTTCAAACAAGCTAGAAAGAATTGTAACGGACATATTCGACGCATTAAATTTTTGCATGACCAGAAATTAAGGCAAAAAATACTACAATGTCCCAAAGGTAGTAAAAATTTCTGGTCATTTGTAAAAAATGTGCGCAACACTACGTCATCGTCAGTTCCTACGCTCGTTTCCAATGACACTCCTTTTGTAAGCTCGATTGATAAAGCCAATCTGCTTGCAGCACAGTTTGCTGTTAATTCGATGCTGCCAATGAGTGACATGACTCCTCCTGTACTTCAAAGCGTAAACGATTCTATGGGACTAATCTTCTTTCGCACTCGTTCAGTTGCTAGAGTCCTAAAAGATCTTGACATTCACAAATCCGCTGGCCCGGATAGTATCCCCGCTATTGTTCTGAAGAGGTGTTCTTCAACGCTGGCAAAACCACTGCGTAAGCTTTTCCATCTGTCCTATTCTACTGGTCTCTTTCCGAGTGGATGGAAAACCGCATTTGTCCAGCCTGTCCCTAAAAAAGGTGAATCCTCCTCCCCCTCTAACTATCGTCCAATTGCACTTACGTCCCTTCTTTCCAAGGTCATGGAAACGCTGATCAATTTTCAGCTTAAGAAATATCTTGAAGAACGGAAGCTTCTTAATGACCGGCAGTATGGCTTTCGTTGCAATAGGTCCACTGGTGATCTCATGGTTTATCTCACCGAACAGTGGAATAAATCTTTACATCGTTTTGGAGAAAGTAAGATTATTGCACTTGATATTTCAAAGGCATTTGATAGAGTTTGGCATCAAGCTCTCTTATCGAAAATGCGTGCTTTTGGTATTGATGAATCTCTTCTTTGTTGGGTTAGAAATTACGTTTCGGACCGTTCAATTCAAGTAGTATTGGACGGGTTCAAATCTGATATCCACAAAATAAACGCTGGTGTGCCCCAGGGCTCCGTTTTGTCTCCGACGCTCTTCCTTATTTTTATAAATGATCTTTTGTCTGAAACTTCTAACCCACTACATTGTTTCGCTGATGACAGTACCCTCTGCTTTTCATATTCGTTTTTAGATTCTCATCCTTGTTCTTCGGATGTGGACTACCAACGGCAGCGTATGATAAGCTCATTAAATTCTGATCTTGACAGCATTGTTCAATGGGGATTTAAAAACCGTGTAGAATTTAATGCTTCGAAAACTCAATGCTGCCTACTGTCGCAAAAACGTAACCCTCCCCCAATGCCACTATCCATGGGTGGTACTTGCATCGAGGAGATCGAACAACTATCGGTCCTAGGTATGTGCATCACAAACCACTTGCTGTGGAGTGATCATATATTTGACATCGCCAAAAATTCTGCTAAGTGTTTAGGTTTTCTCCGACGATGCAAGAAGTTTTTTACCCCTTCTGATCTGGCTACAATTTACAAAGCTTTTATTCGTCCCAAACTTGAGTATAACTCTCATATTTGGGCTGGAGCTCCAATAACGTACTTGAGTCTTCTGGATAGAATTGAAAAAAGAGCTTTAAAAATGATAGGAGATCGTTCTCTTACTGAGACATTTGCTTCTCTTGAACACCGCCGCAAGGTCTCATGCCTGTCATTGTTTTATCGTTATTTGTATAAACAATGCTCTAGTGAAATAGCCAGTTGCATTCCTCCCCTTAAACAATTCAACCGTAATACCCGTACTGCTAGGAATGCCCATCAGTTTACCCTTGAGCCCAATTTCGGACGTACTGTTGAGTACAGAGATTCTTTCTTTAGCCGCACTACGCGAATGTGGAATGCTTTACCAGACACAGTATTTCCCACTCATTACAGTCTGCAGACATTCAAAACCAATGTGCATCGGTTTCTCCTTTCTAATCCTATCCTCATTTCCTAATTGCTCGCACTGTGTTTAATCATTATAAGGGTATTCATAACCCCTTTAGTGCGCGCTCAATATAAAAAAAAAAAAAAAAAAATAAGGCATTTTATAAAATGTTACTTATTGGTATAAGCGGTAAAATTGGTACGTTATATAGTATTAATATATATCTTTCGAACGGTAAGCAAGTGCATTATAAAAGAGTGGTACGCTTTCTGATTTTTATATGAGTTTTTGTTGGAACAGATAATTATTAGGATAAAATTAGTACGCTATATAGTCCGAAAATATCACGGTCATTTTGAATTTTGTACTTCACGGATATATAACGGTAGAATTGGTACGTTATATTATCCAAAAACTCTGATTCTGTGTTGAGCAATCGAATTCAAAAATATAAAATATAAATCTTTCAAGTCAAGTGTCATGGTCGTGTGACCAGTCGGCTGACGAAGTATTAGAAGTCATTAAGCGATCAGCCATATCACTCAGTTGCAACAAAACTTTTGTTGCTGAGTGGTATGACTGGGAATGCGTAAAACTGTGAAGTATTTTACACTGCTCAAAATCTTTAGGAAAACTAAGTCACTAACACTCTACCTAGAAGCTAATAAAAAGTATAAGAAAGTACGAAAGTATGAAAGTAAACAAAAATCATTTATGATCAGTGTAGCGAAAGGTCTATCAAAATGTAAAGACTCAAAGTCATTTTGGGCTAAAGTAAGGTTGTTAGGTGGCTGCAAAAATATTACGTCAACTGCAATAAATATTTATTTACTCGCCAACCATTTCAAAGAATTTTTGAACCATACATCAAATGTTCATGTTTATCAATATGCTCTACCTTCGATTTAATTTTTTCTACTTAGACGAACCTATAATAATAATTGAACTGCATTTAACTCTTGTAAACATGAGAAAAGCAACAAAGCAGCAGAACTGGATGAAGTTAAAACCGAATTTTACAAAAATTCTACCCACTTCTGAACCTACTTCTTAGATTTTTTAATAATCTTATACAAGAGGAAGAAATACCTCAGTCTTTTCTGAAGTCACAGATCTGTCCTATTTTCAAAAAAGGAGATTCAAATTCTCCCGAAAAATATAGGGGAATCTCGATTTTACCATGTCTGAGATAAATATTATGAGGTGGGTAGAGGAGAACAAACTGCTAAACATTTATCAAGCTAGGTTTCGCGCTGGTCTTTCAACTGTAGACCAAATTTTCGCTCTTTTCAGCTTCGCAAAAAGATTCATAGGCCCCTATTACGGTTGTCAAATATCAATACGATAATTGATGTTATTCAATAAAATTGATCCGTCGGCATTATCGTTTATCAATTATCAAATTTTTTGATAAACTGTGAGTAACACTCAGATTTGAGATCTATTGTGATTAGTTTTATTGACTAACTTGGTATTATCGTTGTCAAAAATATTTGTGTTTATCCAATTTTTAGTCAAACACAAATTCACAGTTGATAATTTATTTTGGAAGAACTAATTAGTTTTTTTTGTAAAAAAAACACAGTGGATTATTAACTTTTATATTTATTTATACAATTAATACGGTTCGGTTAACATATTTTTATTAAACTTCACTTGCACGAACTGCTTTTATTTTTGTTGTTTGGTGTGCAAATAGGAAGTAGGTACATGTACATTGTACATAATGCACATTTAATTTTAATCACTTTTATTTCTATTCTTTACAAAACATAATTATGTAATAAAAACAAGTGATATTTACTTTATTTACTTGAAAATAAATTTAAAAAAAAACGAAATCCAAACAGAAAGTAAAAGAATAGAAGACTGAAACGTCAAACAAAATGCCCGTTCACAAGAGAATTTTGTTAATCATTCACAATAGATCAAAAAATTATGAAACGACAATTATAATACCGAAATTTTGTTTGATTGATAAATGTTATCCTTTATCAAAAAATTGATCTTTGACAACCGTAATAAGGGTGATAGACAACAAACAACAATTGTATACCCTTTTAATAGATTTTACGGCGGCATTCGATACGGTCAATAGGAATTCTCTGAACTTTAATCCACGAAATTTCTGAGACTTTATAAACTTCTCATCACCAATACTTATGCGGCTGTGTCGAATGCTAACTCATTGTCAGATTTTTTAACACAGATGCCGGTGTGCCTCAAGGTTGCCCCTTAAGACCAATAATTGAAAAGAATTTGCGATGCATGGGACCTGAAAATAAATACTTCAAAATCAAAAATTATGAATTTTGAAGGCACTTGTCCAAGAATAACTCCCTTAGGGGTTTGGACAATGGATCGGAAACCTTTAGAGGTTGTTGCCCAATACAAGTACCTAAGTGTACTTTTTACTAGTAATCTAAATTTGCGTCCGCATGTTAAGGAAAAATGTCTATCGATAATACAGTGCAAAGGTCTAGTTATAACCTCCAAAGGCAAATTATGGACTCTGCTTTTCGAGGACTTTTGTCGCCGTTCATAGATTGGAATGACATAGCAAATATACATGGATTTAATCTTAATCTAAATGATACACATCCTGCAAATTGGCAATGTAGGTTTTATGAATGTATTGCGGTGGTGTATAACTCCTTGTATTTGAAATTCAACAGGGCTCAAACTTCAGGTAGCAGACTGATCTATAGGAATCTCAATCATATCCTCTTTTAAAATAATTATTTCCATAAAAACTTCCCTAGTTTTCTCAATCTACAAGAAGCGTAACAAATCTAAACGGAGAGTGGGGTTGGAACGATCTTTATAGTTTTATTAATCATGCTTTAGATTACCGCAACAGTTTTCAATTCTAGAGTAAAATTTAAATGTTTCAATGATAAATTCTGTGTTATTTATTTATGATGAAAGAGATTGTTATTTAATCGTAGATTATTTACTTAATTTATTTTTATTTTTTTTTTTTACTTTTGTTTGTATCATTTTTTGAATGTAAACCAACATATTGTTCAGTTTTATCTAGGTTCGTTTTATTAAATAAAACTTATTTCCGTTTTAATACAACTCACTTTACGTTTTTTACTTTTAATTCCACTTAATATTTCAAAACACTCTTTATTTCCTTTTTACTTTCTTTATTTTAAATTCACACTTTATCACTTTCAAATTACCGACTTGTACACGACTGATTTCAAATTCAAACTGACTGTCGGTCCGCATCCGCTTCCTCTTTTATACAGAAATGCTTGGCTCATGGAAGGTTCTTGAACTTGCTAGAACAATATCGAGTAGGCAATGTAGTACAATATAGAGTAGGTAATGTAGTAGATGTACCGAACAGGTAGATGGCGTTTACCTCAAGAGATGAAAACATTCAGCACCCTTTAATTATTTGTGTAACGAGTTACATTGCCCTCCTCCTAAGATTGTTCGCCCCGAACAATTTCTTCACCATCTCATCCACTGTAGCGGTATAGCCGGTCAATGTGAACAACTTTTGGCTTGCCTCTTAGACCTCGCTGAATTCGATAAACCACATCATTGATCCATGTAACAACACGGTAAAGTCCTTCCCAGTTTTGTTGAAGTTTTGGTGACAGTCCCTTTTGTCGATGAGGATTATACAGCCACACTAGATCTCCCTCATGGAAAGGTTTCATTGTGATGTTTGCATCATAACGTGTTTTCATTCGGTCACTAGCTAGCTTTATTTTAGTCCTTGTCCTGTCATGGATGTCAGTCAGTTTTTCCTTTAGGCAATCCACGTATTCCTCTTCATTTCGTTTTTCGCCCGTTGGACATCCGAATTTAATTTCGCTAGGCAACCGGATATTTGTACCGAATACAATTTCTGATGGGGTGTGACCAGTTGTGCTGTGCTCCGCATTTCGGTATGCCATTAAAAATAGAGGAATGTGTTGGTCCCAGTCTCGTTGGAAGTCACCTACTACTTTGGAAAGGTGTTCTTTGAGGGTCCTGTTGAAACGTTCAACCATTCCGTCAGACTGCGGATGAAGTGGTGTTGTTCTCGTCTTCTTGATGCCAAGGAGCGAACAGACCTCTTGAAAGATTTTGGATTCGAAGTTTCTTCCTTGGTCAGAATGGAGCTCCATAGGAACACCGAACCTGCTGACCCAATTGTACACAATCTGATCCACAACTGTCTTCGCTTCTTGGTTTGGAATGGCAAACGCCTCAGGCCACTTGCTGAAGTAATCCATGACAACAAGAATGAATCGGTTTCCACTGTTAGACTCAGGAAATGGGCCTGCAATATCGATGGTAATTCTTTCAAAAGGTGCTCCAACGTTGTACTGTTGCATCTTACTCTGTAGTTTTTTGCCTGGTCCCTTGGTGGCTGCACAAGTGACGCATTTTCTGCACCATTTTTCTACATCATTTTTTGCATGCAGCCAGTAGAAACGTTCTTGAATTTTCTCCAGAGTTTTGTTGATACCCAAATGGCCTCCAGAAGATCCACCATGCATCTCACGTAGAATGTCATTAACCTTTGTCCGGGGTACAACAAGCTGCATCACATAGGTTTTGCCATCTGAGGATTCCCATCTTCGTTTGAGCAAACCTTCCTGCACATGAAGGGAATTCCATTGTGCCCAATAGGCTTTGAGGGTAGTACTTCTGTCAGAAATGTCTCCCCATTCTGGTTTCTCTTCATGTTCTTTCCATGCAAGAATGGGTTCGATGTCCAAATCTTCTTGCTGCGCATTCCTGATTTCCTCGTTACTCCAGCCGCCGATGGGTTTAACTCTTGTTCGTTGTATGGCAATAGATTGCTTTTCTTCCTGGCGATTGCAATGCTTGCAGTCTTGGTTACATGGCCGACGAGATAGGGCATCTGCATTCGAGTGTAGTTTTTCTTTTCGATGTTGGATTTCATAGTCATATGTCTGAAGTCTCTCGATCCACCTGGCTACTTGACCTTCTGGATTTTTAAAATTCAAAAGCCATCTTAGCGCTCCATGGTCCGTCCGTAAAAGGAACCTCTGTCCATAGATGTATTTATGAAAGTGTTTTGTGGCTTAAACCAAAGCAAGAAGTTCTCTTCTGGTTACGCAGTAATTTCTCTCTGTCTTTGAGAGCACCTTGCTGAAGTATGGTACAACTTTTTCTTGACCGTCATGAACCTGGGAGAGAACAGCTCCTATTCCGACATTGCTTGCATCTGCATCGATTATAAACTGTTTTCCAGGAGTTGGAGCATCACACAAGCGTCTTTTAAGTTCCTTAAAGCTTTACCTATAATAATAATTGAACTGCATTTAACTCTTGTAGACTTGAGAAAAGCAACAAAGCAGCAGAACTGGATGAAGTTAAAACCGAATTTTACAAAAATTCTACCCACTTCTGAACCTACTTCTTAGATTTCTTAATAATCTTATACAAGAGGAAGAAATACCTGAGTCTTTTCTGAAGTCACAGATCTGTCCTATTTTCAAAAAAGGAGATTCAAATTCTCCCGAAAATTATAGGGGAATCTCGATTTTACCATGTCTGAGATAAATATTATGAGGTGGGTAGAGGAGAACAAACTGCTAAACATTTATCAAGCTAGGTTTCGCGCTGGTCTTTCAACTGTAGACCAAATTTTCGCTCTTTTCAGCTTCGCAAAAAGATTCATAGGCCCCTATTACGGTTGTCAAATATCAATACGATAATTGATGTTATTCAATAAAATTGATCCGTCGGCATTATCGTTTATCAATTATCAAATTTTTTGATAAACTGTGAGTAACACTCAGATTTGAGATCTATTGTGATTAGTTTTATTGACTAACTTGGTATTATCGTTGTCAAAAATATTTGTGTTTATCCAATTTTTAGTCAAACACAAATTCACAGTTGATAATTTATTTTGGAAGAACTAATTAGTTTTTTTTGTAAAAAAAAAACACAGTGGATTATTAACTTTTATATTTATTTATACAATTAATACGGTTCGGTTAACATATTTTTATTAAACTTCACTTGCACGAACTGCTTTTATTTTTGTTGTTTGGTGTGCAAATAGGAAGTAGGTACATGTTTTTTTTTTATTTTAATTCATGTTTTTATTTTCAATTCAACTAATAACTAACTTAAATGCTAGACAAAAACCTTAAAAACTAGCTTACAGAATAACTTAACTAACTTACTGGCCCCATACGGGCGCTCTAAATTATACTATAACTATATATTAAAAATGCCTTTGGGCGTAAAAACTACTTAAATTAAAATTCAAAATTACTTAAAACTAAACGAGAAAATTTTTTTAAAACTCGTTTTTCAAGACCTTTATTTTATTTTATATAAATAAATATTATATAAGTAGGTACATGTACATTGTACATAATGCACATTTAATTTTAATCACTTTTATTTCTATTCTTTACAAAACACATTTATGTAATAAAAACAAGTGATATTTACTTTATTTACTTGAAAATAAATTTAAAAAAAAACGCAATCCAAACACAAAGTAAAAGAATAGAAGACTGAAACGTCAAACAAAATGCCCGTTCACAAGAGAATTTTGTTAATCATTCACAATAGATCAAAAAATTATCAAACGACAATTATAATACCGAAATTTTGTTTGATTGATAAATGTTATCCTTTATCAAACAATTGATCTTTGACAACCGTAATAAGGGTGATAGACAACAAACAACAATTGTATACCCTTTTTATAGATTTTACGGCGGCATTCGATACGGTCAATAGGAATTCTCTGAACTTTAATCCACGAAATTTCTGAGACTTTATAAACTTCTCATCACCAATACTTATGCGGCTGTGTCGAATGCTAACTCATTGTCAGATTTTTTAACACAGATGCCGGTGTGCCTCAAGGTTGCCCCTTAAGACCAATAATTGAAAAGAATTTGCGATGCATGGGACCTGAAAATAAATACTTCAAAATCAAAAATTATGAATTTTGAAGGCACTTGTCCAAGAATAACTCCCTTAGGGGTATGGACATTGGATCGGAAACCTTTAGAGGTTGTTGCCCAATACAAGTACCTAAGTGTACTTTTTACTAGTAATCTAAATTTGCGTCCGCATGTTAAGGAAAAATGTCTATCGATAATACAGTGCAAAGGTCTAGTGATAACCTCCAAAGGCAAATTATGGACTCTGCTTTTCGAGGACTTTTGTCGCCGTTCATAGATTGGAATGACATAGCAAATATACATGGATTTAATCTTAATCTAAATGATACACATCCTGCAAATTGGCAATGTAGGTTTTATGAATGTATTGCGGTGGTGTATAACTCCTTGTATTTGAAATTCAACAGGGCTCAAACTTCAGGTAGCAGACTGATCTATAGGAATCTCAATCATACCCTCTTTTAAAATAATTATTTCCATAAAAACTTCCCTAGTTTTCTCAATCTACAAGAAGCGTAACAAATCTAAACGGAGAGTGGGGTTGGAACGATCTTTATAGTTTTATTAATCATGCTTTAGATTACCGCAACAGTTTTCAATTCTAGAGTAAAATTTAAATGTTTCAATGATAAATTCTGTGTTATTTATTTATGATGAAAGAGATTGGTATTTAATCGTAGATTATTTACTTAATTTATTATTTTTTTTTTTTTACTTTTGTTTGTATTATTTTTTGAATGTAAACCAACATATTGTTCAGTTTTATCTAGGTTCGTTTTATTAAATAAAACTTATTTCCGTTTTAATACAACTCACTTTACGTTTTTTACTTTTAATTCCACTTAATATTTCAAAACACTCTTTATTTCCTTTTTACTTTCTTTATTTTAAATTCACACTTTATCACTTTCAAATTACCGACTTGTACACGACTGATTTCAAATTCAAACTGACTGTCGTTCCGCATCCGCTTCCTCTTTTATACAGAAATGCTTGGCTCATGGAAGGTTCTTGAACTTGCTAGAACAATATCGAGTAGGCAATGTAGTACAATATAGAGTAGGTAATGTAGTAGATGTACCGAACAGGTAGATGGCGTTTACCTCAAGAGATGAAAACATTCAGCACCTTTTAATTATTTGTGTAACGAGTTACATTGCCCTCCTCCTAAGATTGTTCGCCCCGAACAATTTCTTCACCATCTCATCCACTGTAGCGGTATAGCCGGTCAATGTGAACAACTTTTGGCTTGCCTCTTAGACCTCGCTGAATTCGATAAACCACATCATTGATCCATGTAACAACACGGTAAAGTCCTTCCCAGTTTTGTTGAAGTTTTGGTGACAGTCCCTTTTGTCGATGAGGATTATACAGCCACACTAGATCTCCCTCATGGAAAGGTTTCATTGTGATGTTTGCATCATAACGTGTTTTCATTCGGTCACTAGCTAGCTTTATTTTAGTCCTTGTCCTGTCATGGATGTCAGTCAGTTTTTCCTTTAGGCAATCCACGTATTCCTCTTCATTTCGTTTTTCGCCCGTTGGACATCCGAATTTAATTTCGCTAGGCAACCGGATATTTGTACCGAATACAATTTCTGATGGGGTGTGACCAGTTGTGTTGTGCTCCGCATTTCGGTATGCCATTAAAAATAGAGGAATGTGTTGGTCCCAGTCTCGTTGGAAGTCACCTACTACTTTGGAAAGGTGTTCTTTGAGGGTCCTGTTGAAACGTTCAACCATTCCGTCAGACTGCGGATGAAGTGGTGTTGTTCTCGTCTTCTTGATGCCAAGGAGCGAACAGACCTCTTGAAAGATTTTGGATTCGAAGTTTCTTCCTTGGTCAGAATGGAGCTCCATAGGAACACCGAACCTGCTGACCCAATTGTACACAATCTGATCCACAACTGTCTTCGCTTCTTGGTTTGGAATGGCAAACGCCTCAGGCCACTTGCTGAAGTAATCCATGACAACAAGAATGAATCGGTTTCCACTGTTAGACTCAGGAAATGGGCCTGCAATATCGATGGTAATTCTTTCCAAAGGTGCTCCAACGTTGTACTGTTGCATCTTACTCTGTAGTTTTTTGCCTGGTCCCTTGGTGGCTGCACAAGTGACGCATTTTCTGCACCATTTTTCTACATCATTTTTTGCATGCAGCCAGTAGAAACGTTCTTGAATTTTCTCCAGAGTTTTGTTGATACCCAAATGGCCTCCAGAAGATCCACCATGCATCTCACGTAGAATGTCATTAACCTTTGTCCGGGGTACAACAAGCTGCATCACATAGGTTTTGCCATCTGAGGATTCCCATCTTCGTTTGAGCAAACCTTCCTGCACATGAAGGGAATTCCATTGTGCCCAATAGGCTTTGAGGGTAGTACTTCTGTCAGAAATGTCTCCCCATTCTGGTTTCTCTTCATGTTCTTTCCATGCAAGAATGGGTTCGATGTCCAAATCTTCTTGCTGCGCATTCCTGATTTCCTCGTTACTCCAGCCGCCGATGGGTTTAACTCTTGTTCGTTGTATGGCAATAGATTGCTTTTCTTCCTGGCGATTGCAATGCTTGCAGTCTTGGTTACATGGCCGACGAGATAGGGCATCTGCATTCGAGTGTAGTTTTTCTTTTCGATGTTGGATTTCATAGTCATATGTCTGAAGTCTCTCGATCCACCTGGCTACTTGACCTTCTGGATTTTTAAAATTCAAAAGCCATCTTAGCGCTCCATGGTCCGTCCGTAAAAGGAACCTCTGTCCATAGATGTATTTATGAAAGTGTTTTGTGGCTTAAACCAAAGCAAGAAGTTCTCTTCTGGTTACGCAGTAATTTCTCTCTGTCTTTGAGAGCACCTTGCTGAAGTATGGTACAACTTTTTCTTGACCGTCATGAACCTGGGAGAGAACAGCTCCTATTCCGACATTGCTTGCATCTGCATCGATTATAAACTGTTTTCCAGGAGTTGGAGCATCACACAAGCGTCTTTTAAGTTCCTTAAAGCTTTACCTATAATAATAATTGAACTGCATTTAACTCTTGTAGACTTGAGAAAAGCAACAAAGCAGCAGAACTGGATGAAGTTAAAACCGAATTTTACAAAAATTCTACCCACTTCTGAACCTACTTCTTAGATTTCTTAATAATCTTATACAAGAGGAAGAAATACCTGAGTCTTTTCTGAAGTCACAGATCTGTCCTATTTTCAAAAAAGGAGATTCAAATTCTCCCGAAAAATATAGGGGAATCTCGATTTTACCATGTCTGAGATAAATATTATGAGGTGGGTAGAGGAGAACAAACTGCTAAACATTTATCAAGCTAGGTTTCGCGCTGGTCTTTCAACTGTAGACCAAATTTTCGCTCTTTTCAGCTTCGCAAAAAGATTCATAGGCCCCTATTACGGTTGTCAAATATCAATACGATAATTGATGTTATTCAATAAAATTGATCCGTCGGCATTATCGTTTATCAATTATCAAATTTTTTGATAAACTGTGAGTAACACTCAGATTTGAGATCTATTGTGATTAGTTTTATTGACTAACTTGGTATTATCGTTGTCAAAAATATTTGTGTTTATCCAATTTTTAGTCAAACACAAATTCACAGTTGATAATTTATTTTGGAAGAACTAATTAGTTTTTTTTGTAAAAAAAAAACACAGTGGATTATTAACTTTTATATTTATTTATACAATTAATACGGTTCGGTTAACATATTTTTATTAAACTTCACTTGCACGAACTGCTTTTATTTTTGTTGTTTGGTGTGCAAATAGGAAGTAGGTACATGTACATTGTACATAATGCACATTTAATTTTAATCACTTTTATTTCTATTCTTTACAAAACACATTTATGTAATAAAAACAAGTGATATTTACTTTATTTACTTGAAAATAAATTTAAAAAAAAACGCAATCCAAACACAAAGTAAAAGAATAGAAGACTGAAACGTCAAACAAAATGCCCGTTCACAAGAGAATTTTGTTAATCATTCACAATAGATCAAAAAATTATCAAACGACAATTATAATACCGAAATTTTGTTTGATTGATAAATGTTATCCTTTATCAAACAATTGATCTTTGACAACCGTAATAAGGGTGATAGACAACAAACAACAATTGTATACCCTTTTTATAGATTTTACGGCGGCATTCGATACGGTCAATAGGAATTCTCTGAACTTTAATCCACGAAATTTCTGAGACTTTATAAACTTCTCATCACCAATACTTATGCGGCTGTGTCGAATGCTAACTCATTGTCAGATTTTTTAACACAGATGCCGGTGTGCCTCAAGGTTGCCCCTTAAGACCAATAATTGAAAAGAATTTGCGATGCATGGGACCTGAAAATAAATACTTCAAAATCAAAAATTATGAATTTTGAAGGCACTTGTCCAAGAATAACTCCCTTAGGGGTATGGACATTGGATCGGAAACCTTTAGAGGTTGTTGCCCAATACAAGTACCTAAGTGTACTTTTTACTAGTAATCTAAATTTGCGTCCGCATGTTAAGGAAAAATGTCTATCGATAATACAGTGCAAAGGTCTAGTGATAACCTCCAAAGGCAAATTATGGACTCTGCTTTTCGAGGACTTTTGTCGCCGTTCATAGATTGGAATGACATAGCAAATATACATGGATTTAATCTTAATCTAAATGATACACATCCTGCAAATTGGCAATGTAGGTTTTATGAATGTATTGCGGTGGTGTATAACTCCTTGTATTTGAAATTCAACAGGGCTCAAACTTCAGGTAGCAGACTGATCTATAGGAATCTCAATCATACCCTCTTTTAAAATAATTATTTCCATTAAAACTTCCCTAGTTTTCTCAATCTACAAGAAGCGTAACAAATCTAAACGGAGAGTGGGGTTGGAACGATCTTTATAGTTTTATTAATCATGCTTTAGATTACCGCAACAGTTTTCAATTCTAGAGTAAAATTTAAATGTTTCAATGATAAATTCTGTGTTATTTATTTATGATGAAAGAGATTGGTATTTAATCGTAGATTATTTACTTAATTTATTTTTTTTTTTTTTTTACTTTTGTTTGTATTATTTTTTGAATGTAAACCAACATATTGTTCAGTTTTATCTAGGTTCGTTTTATTAAATAAAACTTATTTCCGTTTTAATACAACTCACTTTACGTTTTTTACTTTTAATTCCACTTAATATTTCAAAACACTCTTTATTTCCTTTTTACTTTCTTTATTTTAAATTCACACTTTATCACTTTCAAATTACCGACTTGTACACGACTGATTTCAAATTCAAACTGACTGTCGTTCCGCATCCGCTTCCTCTTTTATACAGAAATGCTTGGCTCATGGAAGGTTCTTGAACTTGCTAGAACAATATCGAGTAGGCAATGTAGTACAATATAGAGTAGGTAATGTAGTAGATGTACCGAACAGGTAGATGGCGTTTACCTCAAGAGATGAAAACATTCAGCACCTTTTAATTATTTGTGTAACGAGTTACATTGCCCTCCTCCTAAGATTGTTCGCCCCGAACAATTTCTTCACCATCTCCTCCACTGTAGCGGTATAGCCGGTCAATGTGAACAACTTTTGGCTTGCCTCTTAGACCTCGCTGAATTCGATAAACCACATCATTGATCCATGTAACAACACGGTAAAGTCCTTCCCAGTTTTGTTGAAGTTTTGGTGACAGTCCCTTTTGTCGATGAGGATTATACAGCCACACTAGATCTCCCTCATGGAAAGGTTTCATTGTGATGTTTGCATCATAACGTGTTTTCATTCGGTCACTAGCTAGCTTTATTTTAGTCCTTGTCCTGTCATGGATGTCAGTCAGTTTTTCCTTTAGGCAATCCACGTATTCCTCTTCATTTCGTTTTTCGCCCGTTGGACATCCGAATTTAATTTCGCTAGGCAACCGGATATTTGTACCGAATACAATTTCTGATGGGGTGTGACCAGTTGTGCTGTGCTCCGCATTTCGGTATGCCATTAAAAATAGAGGAATGTGTTGGTCCCAGTCTCGTTGGAAGTCACCTACTACTTTGGAAAGGTGTTCTTTGAGGGTCCTGTTGAAACGTTCAACCATTCCGTCAGACTGCGGATGAAGTGGTGTTGTTCTCGTCTTCTTGATGCCAAGGAGCGAACAGACCTCTTGAAAGATTTTGGATTCGAAGTTTCTTCCTTGGTCAGAATGGAGCTCCATAGGAACACCGAACCTGCTGACCCAATTGTACACAATCTGATCCACAACTGTCTTCGCTTCTTGGTTTGGAATGGCAAACGCCTCAGGCCACTTGCTGAAGTAATCCATGACAACAAGAATGAATCGGTTTCCACTGTTAGACTCAGGAAATGGGCCTGCAATATCGATGGTAATTCTTTCAAAAGGTGCTCCAACGTTGTACTGTTGCATCTTACTCTGTAGTTTTTTGCCTGGTCCCTTGGTGGCTGCACAAGTGACGCATTTTCTGCACCATTTTTCTACATCATTTTTTGCATGCAGCCAGTAGAAACGTTCTTGAATTTTCTCCAGAGTTTTGTTGATACCCAAATGGCCTCCAGAAGATCCACCATGCATCTCACGTAGAATGTCATTAACCTTTGTCCGGGGTACAACAAGCTGCATCACATAGGTTTTGCCATCTGAGGATTCCCATCTTCGTTTGAGCAAACCTTCCTGCACATGAAGGGAATTCCATTGTGCCCAATAGGCTTTGAGGGTAGTTCTTCTATCAGAAATGTCTCCCCATTCTGGTTTCTCTTCATGTTATTTCCATGCAAGAATGGGTTAGATGTCCAAATCTTCTTGCTGCGCATTCCTGATTTCCTCGTTACTCCAGCCGCCGATGGGTTTAACTCTTGTTCGTTGTATGGCAATAGATTGCTTTTCTTCCTGGCGATTGCAATGCTTGCAGTCTTGGTTACATGGCCGACGAGATAGGGCATCTGCATTCGAGTGTAGTTTTCCTTTTCGATGTTGGATTTCATAGTCATATGTCTGAAGTCTCTCGATCCACCTGGCTACTTGACCTTCTGGATTTTTAAAATTCAAAAGCCATCTTAGCGCTCCATGGTCCGTCCGTAAAAGGAACCTCTGTCCATAGATGTATTTATGAAAGTGTTTTGTGGCTAAAACCAAAGCAAGAAGTTCTCTTCTGGTTACGCAGTAATTTCTCTCTGTCTTTGAGAGCACCTTGCTGAAGTATGGTACAACTTTTTCTTGACCGTCATGAACCTGGGAGAGAACAGCTCCTATTCCAACATTGCTTGCATCTGCATCGATTATAAACTGTTTTCCAGGAGTTGGAGCATCACACAAGCGTCTTTTAAGTTCCTTAAAGCTTTTCTCACACTCATTTGACCACTTGAATTGTTTTCCTTTTTCTGTGAGTGGGTGCAAGCTTTTGGCGATTCCGGCAAAATCCTTCACAAATCGTCGGTAATATGTAGCTAGCCCAAGAAAACTTCTAAGTTGATGCTTGTCTTGTGGATTTGGCTAGTTCTTCACAGCTTCCACTTTCTCGGGATCAGTTCTTACCCTTTGAGACGAGATGATATGCCCCAAATACTTCACTTCAGACTTGAACAGCGTACATTTGTCTGGATTGAGCTTGAGATGAGCATTTCGCAATCTCTGGAATACCCCTTTTATGTTTTCACAATGCTCGTCAAATATTTTCCCAAACACGATGACATCATCCAAATAGACTAGACAGGCTCTCCAAGTAAGGCCTTGTAGTACGCATTGTCTGCATTGTCGATATCATTTTAGTAACTTCGTCTTGTTTGGCTAAAGGTAGGCGCCTTGCTGGTTGACGGATCGGTCTTGCATCACCAGTATCGATTCGATGCTGTACAAGTTGTGTTCGTCCATATTGCCCGTCCTGTGAAGCAAAAACATCAGCGAACTCTTGTAGAAGGTTTCCAGCAACTCTTAGCTGTTGTTGATCGAGATTACAGCAGTTAAACATTTTTCTCTTCAAAGCAATGACTTTATCTGGATTCACTGATTTTTCGGGATGTTCTTCGGTTATCTTTGTTATTGCCGCTACAGTTATTGTTATTGCGAAAACATCAGCGAACTCTTGTAGAAGGTTTCCAGCAACTCTTTGCTGTTGTTGATCGAGATTACAGCAGTTAAACATTTTTCTCTTCAAAGCAATGACTTTATCTGGTTTCACTGATTTTTCGGGATGTTCTTCGGTTATCTTTGTTATTGCCGCTACAGGGTCACATTTATCGACAACTTCTCCTTTTCTGAGCTTGATCTCATTTGGTTTGATGTCTAGTATTCGTATGGGCACCATGTTATTTTGAGGTGCCACCAGCGTCTTTCCCACGATGTAATTTTGGGAGCAATGCTCAGAGTCTGGTTCCACCATGAGGTATCGATGGCTTCCAGAATTATCTTTGATGTTTGTCCAAACAAAGACTTCTGACGAAGGAGGTAGGCACATATCTTCTTTGATGATTGCTCTTATCGATGATGAGTTTTGATTGCCATAAACCATTGGAATCTCTATATTTCGGTATTTAAGACCTTGATTACCAATGTCGAGTATTATTTCATGCTTTTTTATAAAGTCGATTCCAATAATGCACTCATCGCATATATCTGCGACTAGAAATGGATGTTCAAACTCTAGTTCTGCCAAGCGGATCTGAAGACGGACTTCTCCCTACACTCTTGCTGCTTCTCCTGTTGCAGTCTTCAGACAATAGCTGTTGGTGTTGTTTAGCCATGCCATCTTGACCAAGTCTCTTCGTACAATGGAAGCGGTGGCACCGGTGTCGATGGTAACCACGTATTGTTTGTTGTTAATAGCTGCTTCCACAGTTAGACTTTTATTGTTTCGTTTAGTCTGCGAGACTTGGATGATGCTTCTGGGGCCATAGATACCAGAAACCAGCTTCTGCCCCTCGAAGTTGGTTCTTACTCGTTTCCCTGCTGGTAAAACTTGACGAGGTGGGGCGTTGCTCTTGTTTGCAGTCTCATCTGATGTATTATTTCTGCTTCCGAAATGTTGACATGCGCTTCTTCTTGGTGGCATTCGGCACTGGCGCTGAAAATGTCCGGTCTTGTTGCAATTCCAGCATCAGATTTGTCCATCTCGACGGTTGTTCTGGAATGCCATTCTTTGGCAAGAGCATTCTTCTATAGCAACTTCTCTTACCCGATGTACTCCTAGTGAAGCCTGTTCAGCTGCTTCCATAGTCAAGGCGAAAGCTAATGCTTCTGGAAGTGTTCGTTTTCCAGCTGTTCGTACTGCTCTCTGGAGATTAATGTCAGACAAGGCACGAACAAAGGCTTCTGTGGCGAATTGGTTTATTATTTCTTCGCCCGCAGTTGGATATGCCAAGTGAGCTTGTCGTTCGATGTCTGCTTGAAGCTGCTGAAGAGTTTCACCCCGTTTCTGAACTCTGGTGTTTAGTTGAACTCTAAAGACTTCTTGCATATGGCCATCTCCAAAGCGTTTTTCAATGGCTTGTGAAAGTACACTAAAGTTACCATGCATCTCTGCTGGTATTGTTTGCAGTAACTCAGCAGCAGGTCCTCTAAGAGCCAGTGTAAGTGCAACAAACTTGTCTTCATCGTCCCAACCGTTTGTCATTGCTGCTGCTTCGAATTGTCTCTTATATATTGACCAAGAAGTTTGTCCATCAAAAGTTGGCGGATGCATTTCTTTTCTCTTTAAATAGTCACTAGAATTTTCTCGTACCTTCAGTTTTCTTACCTTGTCCAATTCTTTAGCAATATTTTCAAATTTTTGCTCGAATTTTCCTTCTACGTTCGTAATTTGTTCTTTGAACCTCTCAAATGTTGTATCAACACTAAGAAGTTGTTTTTCTACTCCTTCAACACGTTGGTCAACAGCAAGAAACTTATTCTCTAATACAGTAAGCTTTGTTTCGAGAAGGTTCTTCTGTTTTTGTTCATTGCGTTGTTCTTCGAAGAGTTCTTTTTGCTCGTTTCTTTGATCATCAAAACGTTCGAGAAGTTTCGTTTGTTCATTCTTTTGTTCTTCTCTTTGATCTTCGAAACGTTCGAGAAGTTTCGTTTGTTCATTCTTTTGTTCTTCTCTTTGATCTTCGAAAAGTTTCGTTTGTTCCTTTCTTTGATCTTCGAAACGAGAAGAAGAGCCAACATATTGGACAAGTCTGTGTTGGTACTTACTTGTTCTTCTGCCATTTCTATTTCCAAGACGGATGTGTCTGGATTTTCACCGTTTCGTCTCATGGCTTCTTGCAGACGAATAATGAGGTCATTTTTCGTTCCAGTAGTAGAAAGACCCCGTTTGTTTAGTTCTGTTTTTAGTTCAACAGCATTTAAATCCTTCAGAAGCTTACCCATATTTTTGCTTTCAACACAATCACTTTTCACTAAAGTTTTATTTAATCCCACTTCTGACACCAATGTTAAGTTTTATCTAGGTTCGTTTTATTAAATAAAACTTATTTCCGTTTTAATACAACTCACTTTACGTCTTTTTACTTTTAATTCCACTTAATATTTCAAAACACTCTTTATTTCCTTTTAAGTTTCTTTATTTTAAATTCACACTTTATCACTTTCAAATTACCGACTTGTACACGACTGATTTCAAATTCAAACTGACTGTCGGTCCGCATCCGCTTCCTCTTTTATACAGAAATGCTTGGCTCATGGAAGGTTCTTGAACTTGCTAGAACAATATCGAGTAGGCAATGTAGTACAATATAGAGTAGGTAATGTAGTTGGTGTAGAGATTTAGTAGATGTACCGAACAGGTAGATGGCGTTAACCTCAAGAGATGAAAACATTCAGCACCCTTTAATTATTTGTGTAACACGTTACAATATCTATTATAAACTAAAACTTTATATCAAAACGAAGAGTTCTAAAAGGTAACATTTCGGAGACAATGGATGATTTGGTGTTAAATGTTTTGAAACATTTCATGTGTTTGTGAAAATATTTCAATACATTTATGTTTTACAGATTTAAACAATAATACAAATTAGCGTTTTGTTATGCTTGAGCTGACGAAAAATAAACAAATGTCTTGCAATTCACAACTTTTTCACTCGTTCGCCTTCAAAATATAAGTGAACATTTTACCTGTCGATCGCATCGCATTTCGCCCGGAATAATTGATGACAATTAGGGGAATTTTTCGAACATTAATTGATTTCGCCCGGAAATTCACAATTTTCGCCCGAACATTTACAATAGGCGAAAAGTGAAATGTCAATTATTTCGGGGGTAATGTAGTTCGGGCGAACTTCACAATAAGGCTGTCTATGTTTAGGTAGGTCAGGAATAGTAATAAATGAAATATAATAAGGCATTTTATGAAATGTGACTTATTGGTATAAGGCTATATAGCAGTAAAATTGGTACGTTATATAGTCCTAATATTATTATTATTATTATTATTAATATTATCTTTATTGTTTTTTTTTTCAGAAGAATACAAACTTAAAGTTAAAAAGATATACAAGCATGGCCCTAAGCCGTCTGTCCTAATATATATCTTTCGAACGGTAAGCAAGTGCATTATAAAAGAGTGGTACGCTTTCTGATTTTTATATGAGTTTTTGTTGGAACAGATAATTATTAGGATAAAATTAGTACGCTATATAGTCCGAAAATATCACGGTCATTTTGAATTTTGTACTTCACGGATATATAACGGTAGAATTGGTACGTTATATTGTCCAAAAACTCTGATTCTGTGTTGAGCAATCGAATTCAAAAATATAAAATATAAATCTTTCAAGTCAAGTGTCATGGTCGTGTGACCAGTCGGCTGACGAAGTATTAGAAGTCATTAAGCGATCAGCCATATCACTCAGTTGCAACAAAACTTTTGTTGCTGAGTGGTATGACTGGGAATGCGTAAAACTGTGAAGTATTTTACACTGCTCAAAATCTTTAGGAAAACTAAGTCACTAACACTCTACATAGAAGCTAATAAAAAGCATAAGAAAGTACGAAAGTATGAAAGTAAACAAAAATCATTTATGATCAGTGTAGCGAAAGGTCTATCAAAATGTAAAGCCTCAAAGTCATTTTGGGCTAAAGTAAGGTTGTTAGGTGGCTGCAAAAATATTACGTCAACTGCAATAAATATTTATTTACTCGCCAACCATTTCAAAGAATTTTTGAACCATACATCAAATGTTCATGTTTATCAATATGCTCTACCTTCGATTTAATTTTTTCTACTTTGACGAACCTATAATAATAATTGAACTGCATTTAACTCTTGTAAACATGAGAAAAGCAACAAAGCAGCAGAACTGGATGAAGTTAAAACCGAATTTTACAAAAATTCTACCCACTTCTGAACCTACTTCTTAGATTTTTTAATAATCTTATACAAGAGGAAGAAATACCTCAGTCTTTTCTGAAGTCACAGATCTGTCCTATTTTCAAAAAAGGAGATTCAAATTCTCCCGAAAAATATAGGGGAATCTCGATTTTACCATGTCTGAGATAAATATTATGAGGTGGGTAGAGGAGAACAAACTGCTAAACATTTATCAAGCTAGGTTTCGCGCTGGTCTTTCAACTGTAGACCAAATTTTCGCTCTTTTCAGCTTCGCTAAAAGATTCATAGGCCCCTATTACGGTTGTCAAATATCAATACGATAATTGATGTTATTCAATAAAATTGATCCGTCGGCATTATCGTTGTCAATTATCAAATTTTTTGATAAACTGTGAGTAACACTCAGATTTGAGATCTATTGTGATTAGTTTTATTGACTAACTTGGTATTATCGTTGTCAAAAATATTTGTGTTTATCCAATTTTCAGTCAAACACAAATTCACAGTTGATAATTTATTTTGGAAGAACTTATTAGTTTTTTTTGTAAAAAAAAAACACAGTGGATTATTAACTTTTATATTTATTTATACAATTAATACGGTTCGGTTAACATATTTTTATTAAACTTCACTTGCACGAACTGCTTTTCTTTTTGTTGTTTGGTGTGCAAATAGGAGGTAGGTACATGTGCATTGTACATAATGCACTTTTATTTCTATTCTTTACAAAACACAATTATGTAATAAAAACAAGTGATATTTACTTTATTTACGTGAAAATAAATTTAAAAAAAACGCAATCCAAACACAAAGTAAAAGAATAGAAGACTGAAACGTCAAACAAAATGCCCGTTCACAAGAGAATTTTGTTAATCATTCACAATAGATCAAAAAATTATCAAACGACAATTATAATACCGAAATTTTGTTTGATTGATAAATGTTATCCTTTATCAAACAATTGATCTTTGACAACCGTAATAAGGGTGATAGACAACAAACAACAATTGTATACCCTTTTTATAGATTTTACGGCGGCATTCGATACGGTCAATAGGAATTCTCTGAACTTTAATCCACGAAATTTCTGAGACTTTATAAACTTCTCATCACCAATACTTATGCGGCTGTGTCGAATGCTAACTCATTGTCAGATTTTTTAACACAGATGCCGGTGTGCCTTAAGGTTGTCCCTTAAGCCCAATAATGTTTGCTCTTTTCATTGATGATGTGTCGCTTGAGTTTCGAGGTGGGGTTAGATTTGGTATCTGCTTATCACAGTGTTATGCTGACGGTCTTTTCATTTTGTCACAATCCCACCACCCTACAACTGAAAATCAATAAATTAAAAAGAATTTGCGATGCATGGGACCTGAAAATAAATACTTCAAAATCAAAAATTATGATTTTTGAAGGCACTTGTCCAAGAATAACTCCCTTAGGGGTATGGACATTGGATCGGAAACCTTTAGAGGTTGTTGCCCAATACAAGTACCTAAGTGTACTTTTTACTAGTAATCTAAATTTGCGTCCGCATGTTAAGGAAAAATGTCTATCGATAATACAGTGCAAAGGTCTAGTGATAACCTCCAAAGGCAAATTATGGACTCTGCTTTTCGAGGACTTTTGTCGCCGTTCATAGATTGGAATGACATAGCAAATATACATGGATTTAATCTTAATCTAAATGATACACATCCTGCAAATTGGCAATGTAGGTTTTATGAATGTATTGCGGTGGTGTATAACTCCTTGTATTTGAAATTCAACAGGGCTCAAACTTCAGGTAGCAGACTGATCTATAGGAATCTCAATCATACCCTCTTTTAAAATAATTATTTCCATAAAAACTTCCCTAGTTTTCTCAATCTACAAGAAGCGTAACAAATCTAAAAGGAGAGTGGGGTTGGAACGATCTTTATAGTTTTATTAATCATGCTTTAGATTACCGCAACAGTTTTCAATTCTAGAGTAAAATTTAAATGTTTCAATGATAAATTCTGTGTTATTTATTTATGATGAAAGAGATTGTTATTTAATCGTAGATTATTTACTTAATTTATTTTTATTTTTTTTTTTACTTTTGTTTGTATCATTTTTTGAATGTAAACCAACATATTGTTCAGTTTTATCTAGGTTCGTTTTATTAAATAAAACTTATTTCCGTTTTAATACAACTCACTTTACGTTTTTTACTTTTAATTCCACTTAATATTTCAAAACACTCTTTATTTCCTTTTTACTTTCTTTATTTTAAATTCACACTTTATCACTTTCAAATTACCGACTTGTACACGACTGATTTCAAATTCAAACTGACTGTCGTTCCGCATCCGCTTCCTCTTTTATACAGAAATGCTTGGCTCATGGAAGGTTCTTGAACTTGCTAGAACAATATCGAGTAGGCAATGTAGTACAATATAGAGTATTATGGACTCTGCTTTTCGAGGACTTTTTCATAGATTGGAGTGACATAGCATATATACATGGATTTAATCTTAATCTAAATGATACACATCCTGCAAATTGACAATGTAGGTTTTATGAATGTATTGCGGTGGTGTATAACTCCAGATAATTATTAGGATAAAATTAGTACGCTATATAGTCCGAAAATATCACGGTCATTTTGAATTTTGTACTTCACGGATATATAACGGTAGAATTGGTACGTTATATTGTCCAAAAACTCTGATTCTGTGTTGAGCAATCGAATTCAAAAATATAAAATATAAATCTTTCAAGTCAAGTGTCATGGTCGTGTGACCAGTCGGCTGACGAAGTATTAGAAGTCATTAAGCGATCAGCCATATCACTCAGTTGCAACAAAACTTTTGTTGCTGAGTGGTATGACTGGGAATGCGTAAAACTGTGAAGTATTTTACACTGCTCAAAATCTTTAGGAAAACTAAGTCACTAACACTCTACCTAGAAGCTAATAAAAAGTATAAGAAAGTACGAAAGTATGAAAGTAAACAAAAATCATTTATGATCAGTGTAGCGAAAGGTCTATCAAAATGTAAAGACTCAAAGTCATTTTGGGCTAAAGTAAGGTTGTTAGGTGGCTGCAAAAATATTACGTCAACTGCAATAAATATTTATTTACTCGCCAACCATTTCAAAGAATTTTTGAACCATACATCAAATGTTCATGTTTATCAATATGCTCTACCTTCGATTTAATTTTTTCTACTTAGACGAACCTATAATAATAATTGAACTGCATTTAACTCTTGTAAACATGAGAAAAGCAACAAAGCAGCAGAACTGGATGAAGTTAAAACCGAATTTTACAAAAATTCTACCCACTTCTGAACCTACTTCTTAGATTTTTTAATAATCTTATACAAGAGGAAGAAATATCTCAGTCTTTTCTGAAGTCACAGATCTGTCCTATTTTCAAAAAAGGAGATTCAAATTCTCCCGAAAAATATAGGGGAATCTCGATTTTACCATGTCTGAGATAAATATTATGAGGTGGGTAGAGAACAAACTGCTAAACATTTATCAAGCTAGGTTTCGCGCTGGTCTTTCAACTGTAGACCAAATTTTCGCTCTTTTCAGCTTCGCTAAAAGATTCATACCCAAGTAACAATTTAATTTTCATAAAGGCCAATAGAAGCTATTTTATTATTTTTATAACAACTGTAATCAATCTTATAGAAACCTATTTGGCGCACATAAGCGAAGTTATAACTCTTCATAAACAGTTTGGATGAGGCCTTGTGAAGGCTTTGCAAAGGAAACAATACTTTGCTACGAAAGGCTTTTTATTTCGCTTACAGAAGTCATTACGGAAATCTTACCGAAACAAAAAAAATTCAAACAAAATTTAAAATAATTTTTTAACGACTTTTTTCTTTTCATTTTTGTTTATCTTCTATTTCGATTTATTTTCTGAGACCATATTTTCTTCGTTCAAGTGCTGAGTTTCTTCAATGCCTTTTCTGAAAACTAGATATATAATTTTATTATTAATGAAAAAACTTACTTGCCTCAACCAGGGACCGAACTTGTGACCCAGCGCACCCCAGTCAAACACGCAGCCACTAGGCCAATGTTATGTATTCAGAAGGAAGATCGAATTTTAACCAGTTGATACCGTACCTACTTGGTGCTACAGGAACAGATATGTAGCTATACAGATCCATTTTAAATTCAGCATTAGCAGTTTATTTAATTCATACTTATTATATTAACCTACCTGTTGGTAAAATATGATAATAAAGTTTGATAATTTGATGTGTTAAAAAACATTTACACTCCATTTGCAACATTTTCTTGTTATAATGCCAATTGTAGCAAAACAACAAATTAAATAGACCATTTACCTCCTTAAGTTTGTTAATGTCATCAACAACTAAGCGAAGAGATAATTTTCTTATGTGAGCTATAGCTGTCATTAACAAACACACCACGTGGCATTGCAATAGCTTTCTTAAGGGAACTATAGTTTTCTTTAGTTTGTTATTAACTACAACGACTGCATATAAATGTTTAGCAACCTTAAAAAAGTCTTGTTATAACTCTATACAAGTCATATGGGTTATCGTTCATTTATAAAGGGTGTTTTTTTAGAGGTATAGAACTTTAAATTGCAATAAAACAACGATGAAATATTCGATTGACATGATTTTTTATTTACTCGAAAGATAATATTGTGGCATTAAATTTAAATATGTTTTCTGGCATTTAACTGCCACGGCTGGCTCGGATGTAGACCAATCTGGACGTCCAATTTAAGATGACTTTTTCCAACATTTGTGGCCGTATATCGGCAATAACACGGCCAATGTTGTCTTCCAAATAGTCAAGCGTTTGTGGTTTATCCGCATAGACTAATGACTTTACATAACCCCACAGAAAACAGTCTAGCGGTGTTAAATCACAAGATCTTGGAGGCCAATTCACAGGTCCAAAACGTGAAACTAGGCGGTCACCAAACGTGTCTTTCAATAAATCGATTGTGGCACGAGCTGTGTGACATGTTGTGCCGTCTTGTTGGAACCACAGCTCCCGGACATCATGATTGTTCAATTCAAAATTGCCAAACCAAACTGAGAATAAATTACTTGACAGCTGTTAAATCGGTCGCCGTCTTGAAAACTAAAAGTTCTACACCTCGAAAAAAAACATCCTTTTTGACTGTTCGCATTGCTTCGGTTAACAAGCCTTTTCATTGATTTCGAGTATAAAGCTTTATACAAGCCTTTACATTTAGATTTTGTCTGACTAACTTTGACAAACCTTACAGCGACCTTATAAAAAGCGATTTTATCGTCCCTCCGTATGGCTTGCGAGTATTTTCTACCAAAGGCTTTAAGGAAACTATTATTTAAAATATTCAATAAAAAACAGTTAACATCTATAAATAAGCCTTATGACGACACTAAAGAAATAATAGCTTACTAATTTTTTGAAATTGAACCTTACACAAGTAAAATTGTTAGTTGGGTAGGCCCCTATTACGGTTGTCAAATATCAATACGATAATTGATGTTATTCAATAAAATTGATCCGTCGGCATTATCGTTTATCAATTATCAAATTTTTTGATAAACTGTGAGTAACACTCAGATTTGAGATCTATTGTGATTAGTTTTATTGACTAACTTGGTATTATCGTTGTCAAAAATATTTGTGTTTATCCAATTTTCAGTCAAACATAAATTCACAGTTGATAATTTATTTTGGAAGAACTAATTAGTTTTTTTGTAAAAATAACACAGTGGATTATGAACTTTTATATTTATTTATACAATTAATACGGTTCGGTTAACATATTTTTATCAAACTTCACTTGCACGAACTGCTTTTCTTTTTGTTGTTTGGTGTGCAAATAGGAGGTAGGTACATGTACATTGTACGTATGCACATTTAATTTTAATCACTTTTATTTCTATTCTTTACAAAACACAATTATGTAATAAAAACAAGTGATATTTACTTTATTTACGTGAAAATAAATTTAAAAAAAACGCAATCCAAACACAAAGTAAAAGAATAGAAGACTGAAACGTCAAACAAAATGCCCGTTCACAAGAGAATTTTGTTAATCATTCACAATAGATCAAAAAATTATCAAACGACAATTATAATACCGAAATTTTGTTTGATTGATAAATGTTATCCTTTATCAAACAATTGATCATTGACAACCGTAATAAGGGTGATAGACAACAAACAACAATTGTATACCCTTTTTATAGATTTTACGGCGGCATTCGATACGGTCAATAGGAATTCTCTGAACTTTAATCCACGAAATTTCTGAGACTTTATAAACTTCTCATCACCAATACTTATGCGGCTGTGTCGAATGCTAACTCATTGTCAGATTTTTTAACACAGATGCCGGTGTGCCTCAAGGTTGCCCCTTTAGCCTAATAATGTTTGCTCTTTTCATTGATAATGTGTCGCGTGAGTTTCCAGGTGGGGTTAGATTTGGTATCTGCTTATCACAGTTCTGCTTTATGCTGACGATCTTGTCATTTTGTCACAATCCCACCACCCTACAACTGAAAATCAATAAATTGAAAAGAATTTGCGATGTATGGGACCTGAAAATAAACACTTCAAAATCAAAAATTATGATTTTTGAAGGCACTTGTCCAAGAATAACTCCCTTAGGGGTATGGACATTGGATCGGAAACCTTTAGAGGTTGTTGCCCAATACAAGTACCTAAGTGTACTTTTTACTAGTAATCTAAATTTGCGTCCGCATGTTAAGGAAAAATGTCTATCGATAATAAAGTGCAAAGGTCTAGTGATAACCTCCAAAGACAAATTATGGACTCTGCTTTTCGAGGACTTTTTCACAGATTGGAGTGACATAGCAAATATACATGGATTTAATCTTAATCTAAATGATACACATCCTGCAAATTGGCAATGTAGGTTTCATGAATGTATTGCGGTGGTGTATAACTCCTTGTATTTGAAATTCAACAGGGCTCGAACTTCAGCTAGCAGACCGATCTATAGGAATCTCAATCATACCCTCTTTTAAAATAATTATTTCCATAAAAACTTCCCTAGTTTCCTCAATCTACAAGAAGCGTAACAAATCTAAACGGAGAGTGGGGTTGGAACGATCTTTATAGTTTTATTAATCATGCTTTAGATTACCGCAACAGTTTTCAATTCTAGAGTAAAATTTAAATGTTTCAATGATAAATTCTGTGTTATTTATTTATGATGAAAGAGATTGTTATTTAATCGTAGATTATTTACTTAATTTATTTTTATTTTTTTTTTTTTACTTTTATTTGTATCATTTTTTGAATGTAAACCAACATATCTATTATAAACTAAAACTTTCTATCAAAACGAAGAGTTCTAAAAGGTAACAGTTCGGAGACAATGGATGATTTGGTGTTAAATGTTTTGAAACATTTCATGTGTTTGTGAAAATATTTCAATACATTTATGTTTTACAGATTTAAACAATAATACAAATTAGCGTTTTGTTATGCTTGAGCTGACGAAAAATAAACAAATGTCTTGCAATTCACAACTTTTTCACTCGTTCGCCTTCAAAATATAAGTGAAATTCACAATTTTCGCCCGAACATTCACAATAGGCGAAAAGTGAAATGTCAATTATTTCGGGGGTAATGTAGTTCGGGCGAACTTAACAATAAGGCTGCCTATGTTTAGGTAGGTCAGGAATAGTAATAAATGAAATATATAAGGCATTTTATAAAATGTTACTTATTGGTATAAGACTATATAGCGGTAAAATTGGTACGTTATATAGTCCTAATATTATTATTATTATTATTATTAATATTATCTTTATTGTTTTTTTTTTCAGAAGAATACAAACTTAAAGTTAAAAAGATATACAAGCATGGCCCTAAGCCGTCTGTCCTAATATATATCTTTCGAACGGTAAGCAAGTGCATTATAAAAGAGTGGTACGCTTTCTGATTTTTATATGAGTTTTTGTTGGAACAGATAATTATTAGGATAGGACATTTGGGGTTTAGTTCGTTATAGATATAAGACTATATATCGGTAAAATTAGTACGCTATATAGTCCGAAAATATAACGGTCGTTTTGAATTTTGTACTTCACGGATATATAACGGTAGAATTGGTACGTTATATTGTCCAAAAACTCTTATTCTGTGTTGAGCAATCGAATACAAAAATATAAATGGGTTGAAAGTCAGGCAGTTCGGTACAGGCAAAGACTAGATATGCAAGTGAACCTTTTTTCAAGTCAAGTGTCATCGTCGTGTGACCAGTCGGCTGACGAAGTATTAAAAGTCATTAAGTGATCAGCCATATCACTCAGTTGCAACAAAACTTTTGTTGCATCTACCTAGAAGCTAATAAAAAGAATAAGAAAGTACGAAAGTATGAAAGTAAACAAAAATCATTTATGATCAGTGTAGCGAAGGTCTATCTAAATGTAAAGACTCAAAGTCATTTTGGGCTAAAGTAAGGTTGGACCAAATTTTCGCTCTTTTCAGCTTCGCAAAAAGATTCATAGGCCCCTATTACGGTTTTCAAATATCAATACGATAATTGATGTTAGTCAATAAAATTGATCCGTCGGCATTATCGTTGTCAATTATCAAATTTTTTGATAAACTGTGAGTAACACTCAGATTTGAGATCTATTGTGATTAGTTTTATTGACTAACTTGGTATTATCGTTGTCAAAAATATTTGTGTTTATCCAATTTTCAGTCAAACATAAATTCACAGTTGATAATTTATTTTGGAAGAACTAATTAGTTTTTTTGTAAAAAAAACACAGTGGATTATGAACTTTTATATTTATTTATACAATTAATACGGTTCGGTTAACATATTTTTATCAAACTTCACTTGCACGAACTGCTTTTCTTTTTGTTGTTTGGTGTGCAAATAGGAGGTAGGTACATGTACATTGTACATATGCACATTTAATTTTAATCACTTTTATTTCTTTTCTTTACAAAACACAATTATGTAATAAAAACAAGTGATATTTACTTTATTTACTTGAAAATAAATTAAAAATAACGCAATCCAAACACAAAGGAAAAGAATAGAAGACTGAAACGTCAAAATGCCCGTTCACAAAAGAATTTTGTTAATCATTCACAATAGATCAAAAAATTATCAAACGACAATTATAATACCGAAATTTTGTTTGATTGATAAATGTTATCCTTTATCAAACAATTGATCTTTGACAACCGTAATAAGGGTGATAGACAACAAACAACAATTGTATACCCTTTTTATAGATTTTACGGCGGCATTCGATACGGTCAATAGGAATTCTCTGAACTTTAATCCACGAAATTTCTGAGACTTTATAAACTTCTCATCACCAATACTTATGCGGCTGTGTCGAATGCTAACTCATTGTCAGATTTTTTAACACAGATGCCGGTGTGCCTCAAGGTTGCCCCTTTAGCCTAATAATGTTTGCTCTTTTCATTGATAATGTGTCGCGTGAGTTTCCAGGTGGGGTTAGATTTGGTATCTGCTTATCACAGTTCTGCTTTATGCTGACGATCTTGTCATTTTGTCACAATCCCACCACCCTACAACTGAAAATCAATAAATTGAAAAGAATTTGCGATGTATGGGACCTGAAAATAAACACTTCAAAATCAAAAATTATGATTTTTGAAGGCACTTGTCCAAGAATAACTCCCTTAGGGGTATGGACATTGGATCGGAAACCTTTAGAGGTTGTTGCCCAATACAAGTACCTAAGTGTACTTTTTACTAGTAATCTAAATTTGCGTCCGCATGTTAAGGAAAAATGTCTATCGATAATAAAGTGCAAAGGTCTAGCGATAACCTCCAAAGGCAAATTATGGACTCTGCTTTCCGAGGACTTTTGTCGCCGTTTCGTAGATTGGAGTGACATAGCAAATATACATGAAATTAATCTTAATCTAAATGATACACATCCTGCAAATTGGCAATGTAGGTTTTATGAATGTTTTGCGGTGGTGTATAACTCCTTGTATTTGAAATTCAACAGGGCTCAAACTTCAGCTAGCAGACTGATCTATAGGAATCTCAATCATACCCTCTTTTAAAATAATTATTTTCATAAAAACTTCCCTAGTTTTCTCAATGTACAAGAAGCGTAACAAATCTAAACGGAGAGTGGGGTTGGAACGATCTTTATAGTTTTATTAATCATGCTTTTGATTACCGCAACAGTTTTCAATTCTAGAGTAAAATTTAAGTGTTTCAATGATAAATTCTGTGTTATTTATTTATGATGAAAGAGATTGTTATTTAATCGTAGATTATTTACTTAATTTTTTTTTTTTTTTTTTACTTTTGTTTGTATCATTTTTTGAATGCAAACCAACATATCTATTATAAACTAAAACTTTCTATGTTATATACTCGGTAATGTCAATTTTCAGGCAGACGGCAAATAATATGTAAAAATTTCGAGATATAAAATAAAGGAAATAATAATAATAATATTGCTTCTTTTAAGAAAATTGGAGGAGTTAATTTAAATAAGTATTAGCTTAACAGTCTTTTCATCAAGATGCCGCTGTCCTTTTAACGAAAACGGAAGACTGAAAAAACGTTTACCCTCAGAACCAGAGTCAACTCAAACAAAATAATTTGAAGCCTCAGTAATTCATAATCATATGTATCTAAAGTGACTCCATAAACTAATGCCGCAGTTAAAAAAAAAATAATACTGACCTTATATACATAAAGCAAGTAAGAAATACATTTTTTAGCCAGGTATTGGTTCCTAATGCAACACTAACTGTAACAAGCTCTTTTGTTTGCGTTTGGTCAGTGCAGGTATAATCCCATATAGCTAGCTCAGGTAAGCAGAAAGGGTTCTTTGACCATAAGAGCCGTCACAAAAATTTATACCAGGCTTTTGACGAATGGTGTTACCGTCTGCCCCTTTAATTGGCATCTTCATTTTTCCACCTCCATTACTCTTCCCCTTAGCACCCCCTCATACCTCTATAAAAATTATTAATTGAAACACATTGTTTACTTAACATTTAAATTCGAGAAAATGTGCAACTTTTATTCATGATAAAAAAATCAAAATTATGCTATAAACTGATAATAAAAAATATATAATTTATTTGATCTCTTTTGAATAAGTATTTATTTTACGTTACTTATATAAAAATAAAAAAAAAATCTACTGGAGCTTCTATATGAAGCTAAGCGAGCATATAAATATTGGATTTCCAATCCTCTTTTATCTCGCACAATTAATAAAATCATTTTTTTAAAGTCCCCTCTATATACAACCCTTTCCCACAAAATTTCAAATTAATAAAAAAAAAGACTTAGAAAGTAACAGGGATCATAAAAAAAACTCACCGTACTTACGCAGCAATTACATATTATGTGGCCACAGCATCCAATCGCTCCAGTGGAGTACCTTTGGCTTGTTAGCGTTAACGTATTTTACTTAAATCACTTTATTAAATATCAATTGAAATTACTGCAAAAGATTTTTCTTTGGTTTAAAATTCAAAAAGAAAATGGGTTAAAATAGTTAATTTAAAATAAAAAAAATTTACAAAAGGTAAAAAAAATTTTTTTATTCAATACGGAACTTGAACCAAGGACCCTTTGTTCGTGGGCGCCTAACCGTTGCACCAATTTGACGGTGATTTTTCGATTGGCTTTGTTACTGTTTTATATGACCGTTGGGACTTTCAAAAAGCAGATATTTTAAATCTTTCGTTTGTTTGCTGGGTAGGATCCTTTCACAGCTTTTGTATGCATTCATTATGTAATATCTCATCTTTGAACCATAATAGATACCCCCTAAACTACCGTAACTTCCTTTTTTTAAATTTCCACACAGAGATTTGGCAATTAACATACAATGTCAAACTGACAACTAAATTTCAATCGTAAATAAAAGAAATCATAAAATTGATTTGATTTCCAACATGTCTGGTTGATTTTTATTATTTGGTTGGATAAAATATTTTGAATTATAAATTCGTTACATAACCAACCACCTTGTACAAACAATACTTTTAATAGTAGTAACTTCGAGGTATTTATGGTTTAAGAAATTCATCTTCCACCGAGTAAACATCATCTTCACGAACAACACCCTGAAAATTGTCCTAGAAAACTGCTGCTATTTCGGCTTGAAACTGCTCTCGCTTAAAACAAAGAGCACGCTCTACACGCTCTACATTAACGCTCTCCTGCATTAAGGCGCGAAGTGTTGGGTGATAAGCAGCAATGAGGATTCGGTACATCGACTGCTAACGGTGTTTCAAACAGAGACCTTACATTGAATGGGATTCATTATAAGTGACTCGCATTCTCTCAGCCTCCTGTAGCCTTCAATTTGATTCATCAGCTACCCAATTATAGACTTCAACTGTAGATACCACCAGCGTCGCTGCTGCCAACAATATTACTATTTTATATCTAAAGATACAATTTTGATATTCAATTTGATATAATTTTTATTTTGCACAGATTTTTAGAAGTTCATTTCGCTAAAATTTCAGAAAAAAACACTTTATATATTTTATTAGTTAAGAATGTGTTTTAGATTATTCCAAAACAATTATATACTTAAAATATTAAAAAAAAACCCTCTTTTTGACTTTGTCAATTATATATAATTAAATTTATTAAAAAAAGCTTTACAAAATTTAATTATAATTATTCGGATGCATTTCGAATTTAATTGTCATCCTCAGCGAGTACGTTACACTAAACTCAATTTCTAATGCAGCATCTAGAAATGAGAAGAGTGATTAGACAAAAAGAGAACAAAAAACAAAAGTAAAAACGTCATCTTATCAGTTGTATCCATTTGAAAAGTGGGGAGCATATATCGTGTTCATTGATTTGCTTCTGTTTAGGTACATGTAAATACTTTCGTAGGCATCAAGTTTATATGCATCGTTTATTTGACTAGTTTTTATGAAGCACAAGTTAGAAATCGTTCACAGTAGTAACAATAAAGTACATAAATTAATTGTTAACCTGAAATACAAAACCAACTTCTTACAAAAATCAGGTATCTATCAGATATGTTGTAATGAGTGCGATGCAAGGTATATTGGCCAAACAAAACGAAGTTTAAAAGTTCGAATAAAAGAACATCTGTCAAGTATTCAAAAACAACAGGCAACGAAATCATCTGTCGCTCTACATGCATTTGAACCTAACCACCGCAAAATGTGGAGTATGGACAACGTAAAATTAAAAAAAAAATGAACGATACATACAAACTTGATGCCTACGAAAGTATTTACATGTACCTAAACAGAAACAAATCATTGAACACGATGGAGTCACCAATATGCTCCCCACTTTTCAAATGGATACAACTGATAAGATGAAGTTTTTACTTTTGTTTTTTGCTCTCTTTTTGTCTACTCACCCTTCTCATTTCAAGATGCTGCATTAGAAATTGAGTTTAGTATAACGTACTAGCTGAGGATGACAATTAAAGTCGAAATGCATCCGAATAGTTATAATTAAATTTTGTAAAGCTTTTTTAAGAAATTTAATTATAAATAATTTGAAAAGTCAAGAAGGTGGTTTTTTAAATTTTATTTTTAATATTTTACGGACTTTGCGGTAATTTTTATCTTTTTTTTATTTTTAATAATACAATTAATTATATACTTGACTTGAAAGCTTAGTGCTCACAACAGTTTTAATATGTGTAGTTTTTGTTTTTCTTCAAAGCTTAACCACATACCTACATATTATGTACTAACTGTATTAAAAAATAAAATCTAAAATAAAATAAAAGATAATAAAAAAAAATTACTTTGTGCTTAGAACAAACCATAGTGGTATTTTCACTTAACATCATTGTATTTACAATCAATTTATTTTTGTTGGTTTCTATTTCTTTTTGTATTTTGTCTTCTTTAAAAAATATATATTTATTTACATTGTACTGTTAACTTTTTCGTAAAATTTTATGATTAATGTTGTTCATGCCGGTGTATCCTTATTTATTTGTTTTATACTTTTTAAACACCCAATTATATTTTATTTTTATATTAAGGTACACTCTAAAATTATAATATTATAATAAATTGCTAACATTTTAAACAGTTAGAAAGTTCGAGACAGACTTTAAAGAATGACAAAACATTAATCAAACAAAACAACCATACACATCCATCCAGTGCATGCAAATGGTTCATAGATTTTTGGTTTTCAATAACCAGCCTGCTTATTCACCCCAATCATTGACATTTGGTACATTAATACTACAGTTATTACTTGTGCTACATTTATCACTTTCGTTGTCAATAAACTCAACATGAGTAAACGGAAAGTGACCTTTTTTTCCTTTAAGCTCGCCCTCCCACTGCCCATTGATGTTTGTTTTAGTTACTTTTATTATGTCATCTACTTCAAGTTTAAGGGCAGTCTTGTCATAAGCGTTGGGCACTCGGGCTTGTTTCACTCGAGCATAAGCAGGTAGCTTGCGCTGTAAAATTTTTAACATTTTGATTTGTAATAGTTATTTTTGGAATACTTTGTTTTTTACATTTAAATCAGACTTCTTTAAAGCGTTACCCAGCTGATGTGAACTTGGGATGTTGCCGCCAATGCCAACACCGCCACCACTGCCACAACTACCTCCGCTTAAGACTCTTGTTCTTGGGGTTGTATTAATTCCGCTCATTATATTGCCGCAACCACTGCCTCCAGAACTTGGACGTTCTATACTACTGTGTTCAATATTTTCGTCATACTAGTGAAAATACAAAATAGTTAAGTTTAATTTTTTTTTATGAGGAATGTTCATCTAGTATTCATTTGATTGTTGTGGTTTTCTGAGACAGGCTTACAGGTCCGTAATGTCACAATGCAAATGCGTGAATAGAAACTATTTCATGAACGGAAGCGATTAAATAATTTTTGTTTTACTTATTTTAATTCGAAAATCACGGATCATCTGTAAGCCTGCCTCAGTTCTTTTTCAAACCTTTTGTACATAAGGTACTGGTATTTGGCCTATTTGTCCAAGTGCATTTCTTGCAGTCCACCATTGGTCTTCGTCTTTACGAATTATAGTCAGAATCTCGCCGCGTCGGAAGGGCAAGTCATCATGATCCTTTTATGGATAGAAAATAGATGCAAATAAAATCATAACTGCCAAAATAAAATGCTATTAATATTACTAACATTACTTTCAAAGTCGAATTTTCCTATGGCTTTTTCTTGTTTCCGTGGTGCAGGACGGCGCAATGGTGTTGTATCAAGGTAGTGTAACTTATAAAATGTCAACAGCTCGGGCAGATCCTCAAAGGATTGATCACCAATCCTATATACTATTTGATCCTGTTGTTGAATTTTGTTGATGATATAGTTGCTAACCTTGGTGTCTTCTCTAATAATTGTTCATAATAAAATGTTAAAGTTTAAATCGGAGTAATAGTAATCTATCTTACCGAACGCATAAAACATAATCACCATGGATTGAGTTACTATCCCGAACTAGAAATACACCTCTTTCACGTTCGTTCATCAAAACCTCGGTAGCATCTTGTCGAGACATTGGCCCAAAGTACCAACTGTAAATGAAAAGTAGTTAAACTCAAATGTTACTGTTACGGTTAGCATGGCCTTGCCGTCTGCCTGATTGACATAAAACTTAAATATTTCATACAAGTAAATTTTAGTAAAATTGAAAATTAATACCAAATTAATAATGCGATTTAATTAGTTTTATTTTCCAATATAAATAGTTTAAAATCTTAATTGATTATTTTATTTCGATAGCCAATTGCAAGTTTATTATAATAGAAAAGCTGGTTTATATCTTTTTCGCAGTTGAGATTTGCTAAAACATCGTCTTCTGTTAGGAGGTCGCTTTCAAACAAGTCTCTTCTAATCTCTTTTAAAAGAGTACATCTCCTGATAAAATGGATAACATCTTCTCCGACAGGTTGCAAAGGTTACAAAGAATTGGTAAATCTGGATATTGGGGGATATAATTAAGCCGAATAAGATCTCCTATCATTTTGAAAATAACCGATATTTTGTCTGTCTTATTTTCATTGTGGAAATAATTCCTTTCACATAAAATATGGTTCAACACGCTGCATGTAGATCTGTGAACGGAAGATGATGCTAAATTAATGAAATCTGGTGCCGAATCGTGTCCTACGTGAACGGACGGGCGATCGAGCTCATGAATATTTTTATTTGTTTTAAGTGATAATTGTTTGTAATTATACGAAAAAAAACTAGATCTAAATTAAGTAGCCGAGTTTACGAAATAAAAATATCTGAACTGCGGTTCAAATGTTTGTACAACTGCCCCTTAGTAACTTTTTGAAGTGAAACTTTTTTGATTGTAATATAATAAAACAAATTAGTAATCTAAATTTGATAAGATTAATGTTGTGAAAAATTACAGAATAAAAGCAACCTATTTAGGCGAAAAAAAAATAACAACGCTTGCAATTTAAATAATATCAAACATTACCGAAAAGGTGCTAGAGAAAATGGAGGACGAAATCTCTCCATCTCATATTTTTTGGTACCAAGCAAATCAACCTGTTGCAAGGAGATATTTTTTTTTTATTTTTCAAGTATAAATTCACCCTAAATAGATAAATATTTATTTATTTATTTATTTATAAAAACTGACATAGTAATCTTAAATTCCTAAGTTAGTACTAGAGAGCACAAGCTGCATAGGCTCGCTGAAATAATTTTGTGAAGGATATTAAAATTTACAAGTTATAATTAAGGCTTAAAATTTGTTTTTGAACAGTTTCAAGGTTTTTAACGTTAATATTATTTAGTAGTTCGTAAATGTTGTGATTACTATTAATGATTAAGAGACGGTTTATGTGGGCTAGGGGGTGTTCCATTTCCATTGTTTCCATGCAATCAGAGCAGGTCGGAGGGTTTTCCTTTTTAAGTAGATATTAATGGTTTAGAGAAATGTGTCCTAATCGGAGAGGAACAACATTAGAAATGGTTTCTTTTGCCGTGACAACTGGGTACCTAGGTTTTGTTTTGTTCTTATTAATTTTGTTGTAGTGATGAGTGTATATTGACCATCTTTGCCTCTGGGTAGTTTGAATTGTTGCTTTGATGGTTCTTGATAGATCAGACTTTTCTTTTACCTATTATGAGAGTAGTTAATATTGGAAAATGATCGCTACTATGCAGATCATCTAAAGTTCTCCATTGCATTTTTGGGTATAGTTCAGGAGAGCAGCAAGTTACGTCAATGTGGGTAAAGGCTTTAGGTCAAATGAAACAAGTATTTTGTTTGTCACGACGTTTCGTCCATGTATATGGACATCATCAGGTGAACAATGGTTTCTATATTAGCATTGATATATATGTTAACAAATATTTACAAATTATTCACAGTACAGATATTACTTACAATAATTATTGTTACATTTATATTAAATAATTTATTTATTTTTGGGTCTACACTGTATAAAGTTTAACTGACAAGTAACTTGTCTGACATATATAACACGAAAAATTATATAAACATAACGCACAGAGATCATATTGCAGAGCTTTTTCTTTTCCTCTTCTCCACCAAGTGCTTGTAGTGTGGGCTGACGTCTTCCATATCGGTTCTCCTGTTCATTGTGTTATCAGCATTGATGATATGCAGCGTGATAACACAATGAACAGGAGAACCGATATGGAAGACGTCAGCCCACACTACAAGCACTTGGTGGAGAAGAGGAAAAGAAAAAGCTCTGCAATATGATCTCTGTGCGTTATGTTTATATAATTTTTCGTGTTATATTTGTCAGACAAGTTACTTGTCAGTTAAACTTTATACAGTGTAGACCCAAAAATAAATAAATTATTTAATATAAATGTAACAATAATTATTGTAAGTAATATCTGTACTGTGAATAATTTGTAAATATTTGTTAACATATATATCAATGCTAATATAGAAACCATTGTTCACCTGATGATGTCCATATACATGGACGAAACGTCGTGACAAACAAAATACTTGTTTCATTTGACCTAAAGCCCATTCAAAAATAGCTTACATATAGTAACAAAAAAAAGGTCACCAACATCTTAAGAGGTAAAGGCTTTATGTAGAGAAGTAAGTAGGAGAGCCTTCATTTAATAAAAGAAGATGGAGTTAGTTAAAAAAATTTCAAAAAGAGCTCCTTTTTTATTTGTGATGGGTGAGTCCCAAAGAACACTCCAAGCATTAATATCTCCTCCGATAACTACCGGACCGTGAACCTGCGTTATAATATTTTTCAAATCATATCTCGTGACGACTTGTTCTGGTGGAAAGTACAGATTGATGAATGTTATTTTTATTTTTAATTCAACTTCTAGTGCTAACACTAAGAGATTCGAGTTTAGAGGGATCTGTCTATGAGGAATATTTTTTTATCATTATGCTTACACCTTGCTTGGATGTTGTATTGTAAGGGAGATTAAAACAATAACCCGTAAATGGTTTTGGAATTATAGCACTAATGTTGTATGGACCTCTTAGAGAAATATAATAGATGGATTGTGATCAGTAATTAATATATTTAAATCGTCGTAGTTATTTATAAACCCTTGCATATTCCATTGCAAAGTAACGAGAGTTATATTTTTTTGATAATTATTACACCGGTTTTTAATGGATGAGACCAATTAAAGGGTGGAGCAAGACTGATTTGTTGTGAATTGGGATGCACAGATGCTGAACCAAACGAGCTCCTTGAGGAGCTCGGTAGATTCAACACCTGAGCAACAGAGTCGTTGTCTTTGAGGTTAATCTTGTTATTATTAAGGGTGGGTGTGTTTACTTGCACGGCTTTTTAAAGTTCAGCAGCGACTGCTTGTGTGGATAATTGAAGAGGGTTGGATGATGATGAAGATTGAAGATCGGAAGGAGAAGGTAAATTCGATTCTTTTATTTTGTTTTGAGTGGTGTTTATTTTTGTGACTGTAGTAACATTGTCAGTTAAAGTTGGTGTTACAGCTTTGTGTATTGTTTTGTCACTTGTTGTGTGTGGGGAAGACACTGTATCGATTGGGGTGGAAATGGTAGAGGTAGCGTTAGTTTGCTTTGCTTTGTTAGCGAATGTTTCAAGATTTGTGTTTAATTGAGAAATTGGTCGTTGTAGATGAGCTTCAGGGAGGTTGGAATGTATCGAACGTGAAAATTATTAAGCCTGTTGGGACAAGCTTTTTCTCTACTAGCTTAGTAAATTTGAAGACAGCCGTTACTTTTTGCGATTTTATTTCCGATACAATTTCTTCCTCAGGGACAGTTTTGAGATAGAGAGCAAAAACTATGCCTTTAGACGAGTTGAGTTGATTGTGGAGAGTGATCGTGAAAGGACAGAGATTTGAAAGAGTTTTTTTTATATGAATATATCTGCAACAGTTTGATTTTTTGTAAGGATTAATATTTTACCGTCTTTGAGTTGTGTTATTTGTTCATATTCGGTGCTAATTGCATCAATGGCATTCCTCAATGCAAAAATGCTCACTGACGAAAGAGGTTGAAGTTAACTTTGAGGGGCAATAATTATAAATCTTGGATTCTTTGCATTGATGGTTTAAGGGAGTTCAGGGAATGGATCAAGAGAGTTTAATATTGTTTTATTTCTTTTAGCACGAGGTTCGATTAGCGCGTCTTCAGAAAGCGCGCTTAACCTATTACCCGTTTTCATTTTCGGCCCTGGGGCCATGGTGGGTAAACAAAAAAACTATCACTCGCGAGGTAAGTAGTATTTACTACAGAAAGAGTGAGGAAGAAAGAATTGATATTCTTAAATAACGGAGTGTTATAAGAGAGTATACGTCTGTACACAATAGAAAACCGGCTGATGGAAGGATGCGTATAGCACGAGACATAGTCGGTGACTGAGATAAATATAATTATGCAGATTTGTACGTTAAATGCTAGCATATATTTATTCATTCAAATTTTTGTTTATTACTCAATTTTTTATTAAATAAATTAAACTTCAATACCCATCCGTTAATTCCTGACTTGACGAATGACATTTCGAGTGAACGTACACTTTCCAGTACTCGTTAACGTAAGCACGATGCGGATTTCAGTTAACGACTACTCCTTCACGTAAGGCACAATCCCAAACTGTTACATTCCGTTCACGAGTTGCTCGTTCAAGTAGGGCGCGATTCGGCCCCTGATCTGAATGTTTGATCTAGTTAAGATACAAGATTATGCAGTAAATCTTTGCAGTATCTATCATTTTCATTCACAAAGGTGAATTCAAGACCGCAGTACGATGCAAGATCCTCAAATTTTTATACCTCTTGTTTAGGGCTCTTCTGTCTATTGTTCTTAACGCAATTATTTTTGTATTTTTGGAAGCCTATCGCTGGGCAATTCTAACACTTTGATGATGATAAAAAGGGGTGACAGGAGTGATGTAAGAAAATTCTACCAAAGGATAAAACGATCTACTCAAGGCTTTACGGCCAGAAGCCTGCCGAAATGAAAGGGGGAATATGGTAGTGGATACACAGTCAGTTCTGAGAATCTAGAAAGACCATTTTTCTAGACTGCTAAACGGCGAAGATAGCCAAAATTCCGCTGCAAGGCGACTAATTCCATCTAATGTGGACGATGATGGACAACATTTTCTTCCAACTGACTTGAATGAAGTGCAGCTAGCGATTGCCAAACTCAAATCAAATAAAGCTGCTCGTGCAGACGGCTTACCAGCTGAATTGTTTAAAGCAGCAGGAGATGTGTTGGTAGGGAACATGCACCAACTCATCTGTAAAATTTGGTCGGAAGAAAGTATGCCCTATAAATCGAACCTTGGCATAGTGTGCCCCATCCACAAAAAAGGAGACGCTCTGACATGCGCTAACTACAGAGGAATTAGAGTCCTAAAAGTCGCTTATAAGATCTTGTCGGCTACCCTGTGTGATCGCTCAAAACCCCTTGTAAACGATCTGATTGGCCCCTATCAGTGTGGTTTTAGACCAGGCAAGTCAACCGTCGATCAAATGTTCACACTCCGACAGATTTTAGAAAAAACCCAGGAATTCTAGATACACACCATCTCTTTATCGATTTTAAAGTCGCGTATGATAGCGTGAATAGGGACGAATTGTACAGAGCCATGTCGTATCTCGGCATCCCTGCCAAACTCGTCCGCATGTGCAGGATGACGATGGAGAAATCTTGCTGCTCTGTCAAAGTCAGTAAGAACACCACCGAACCGTTTAATGTTGAGAAAGGTCTAAGACAAGGCGACGCTATTTAACATCGTTCTTGATGCAATCAACCGTTCAACTACTCGCTTATGCAGATGACATAGACATAATCGGCCGAAATAAGCGAGCTGTGACTGGTACATTTACCAGTATTAAATAAGAAGCGGCAAAAATGGGAATGGCTGTTAACGAAGACAAAACGAAATATATACTATCAACGAGAAAGGTATCTCAACATCACCGACTCGGGCAAAACGTAACGATGGATAGATATAATTTTGAAGTAGTCAAGGACTTTGTATACCTGGGATCCACTATAACTACATAGAGCAACGTCAGTGCAGAGATCGAACGAAGAATTACACTTGCCAATCGCTGTTTCTTCGGGCTCAGAAGGCATTTAAGTAATAAGGCAGATAAATTAACAGAGTTGTATCTGGAAAAATAAATATGTTACCTTGAAAAAAGTTCTATAAGGCGCTTAGAACCTTCTTGTCCTGTGTTTGTGTACCTTATCGTTGAGCAACAAAGTGCTATCGATGTATTTAAACATAAATTACTGAATAACTATGCGATATATTATAAATGTATTAGTAGTAATTAAATCCTTCAAAGAATTTAATGTATTTAATAAAAAGACATTTGAAATGAAATTAGGGTACCAAAATTATACACGATCAATATTGAGCCTTTGTTTTCGCGAAAGTGATGTGAGTGCAAATAGAACCTTCTTGTCCTAAGGCCGCAAAGCTTGTCGACATTTTCTGAGGTCAACCCGACGAACACCACAAGCAGACCAGTAGGTGAAGTGTAGAAGTGCGAATGTTAGACGCAAACTTTATGCTGTTATTTATTTCCACTACCACTGAAAACTAGATGGTCCTACAACGTTTACTTTTTAAGATATTAAATAATGAAGAAACATGCATCTTCATGGAGATGTATGTAGGTATCGTTTTTTTTATAAAAAGTGAATGTCATAAAGCCATCTGGTTTTCACTAATTGATTCGAAATTAATAAAACCATTGAATTGTGACCGAAAAAATGTTCTCAATGTTTTTTTTTCAATAAAGGGATGCCAAAGTAAAAAATTACTTAATGGTCTTTTTGTTCAATAATTTTTGAGTGTGGGCTGATATTAAAAAAAACTAGTCTTTTTTTCAAATTTAATTTTCAATTCAAAAAATATATTTTGATCTGTATCAACGGTCGTTTAAGTAGATAGAATAGCGGAAAACCAAAAACAAACGGTAAGTCCAAAGTATCAAGCCAAAGTTTGTTTTTTTTTTTTGAAAATTTGCAGTTCAACAAGATGGCGTACTTACTTTTTTGATTGAACAAACTTTTTTTTTTTTGATAAAAAAAACATTTTTAGAAAAATATTATTTTCGCTATTTGTTAACTTATAATGCTTGCAAGAAATGAGTAAGACTTCTTTTTCCCTACTTTTACTCACTAAAAGAAAATTTTTAAAAAAGGTTTCAACTTGTAATTAATTTGTGACAGGTTAAATTCTAAGGTGACTGGACAATTATATTATTTTATTATTATTATTATTATACCCCGCCCACTTTCCTCTCCTTCAGACATAAGCAACGCATTTGCCCAAACGTGGTCCAGCCTCTCAGACAACTCAAACTTTACAGGTAACTTCAACTCAATGAAAAAAACGCTCATTAAGTCTTTCTCCCGCCAGGGTTATCGATCTTAGTAAAGCAGCAAAACACCTAGAGTGCCAAATTAATGAAGTAGAGCTCGATTGCTGCCTTAAAACCTTAAAAGGCAAAACTCCAAGTAGGGATCGTATCTCGTATCCTATGCTAAAAAACCTCCCTCAAGAAATCAAACGCAGACTTCTTAATCTATATAACGACATTTTTGAAACTTTTTGAAACCAAAACCAAAAAAAAACAATTAATTCCGTCGACGGATACCGCCCCATATCCCTCATCCCGTGCACATCGAAGGTACTAGAAAAAATAATCTCCAAACGCCTTCTGTGGTTCATTGAATCGCAGAATGCCACAAGCGCTAACCAACTTGCTTTTAAGCCTGGCAGGAGTTGTACCGACGCGTTACTACACATTGACCACCATATCTCTAAATCTCTTTCTGCTCGCAGTCACGTTACCTTACTTTCGCTTGACTTCGAAAAAGCTCTTGACAGGATAGGCATTTACCTTATTTTAAACAAACTGCATAATTGGGGCATTGGCCCAAAAATTTTTAATTACATTAAATCGTTTCTGTTAAATTGAAAAATATCCACCAAAGTCAACAATATTTTTTCCTCTACCCTCATTAAATCACTGCATATATGCAGATGACATAATTATACTGTGCAGGACTAGCGATCTTAACAGTGTAAAAATGGTATACACAAATGTAGTCAACCAAATTCTGGACTGGTGTAAAACATCAGGTGCTAAACTTTCACTCCAAAAATGTAAGACACTGCATGTTTGTCGTAAACTTTCTTGTAAATTTGAACTTAATTTGAACAATATTGATATAGAAAACGTTACCAACTTAAAAATTTTAGGATTGCTATTTAACAGTAAATACAGCTGGAAACCCCACTGTCTAGAATTAAAAAAAAGTCTAACTAATAGAACAAATATTATACATTATCTATCAAGTAAAAAACTTAATGTTCACATCAACACCCTTTGTAACATAAAACGGTCATTAGTACTAAGTAAACTCGATTACGGTTTATATTTATATGGGAGCTGTCCAAAAACTACAATAAACATCTTAAAACCAGTTTATCACCATGCAGCCAGGAGAAGCATAAATGCATACCGCACAACTCGCAACCAAAACATCATGGCAGAAGCTGGACTTCCATCTCTTGAACAAAGACAAGCCGAAGTAGTCATAAAACTCATACCCAAACTTTCATTTTCACACAACTCAATCATAAACAGTGACATCATTTCCACAATTAATTTCAAGACAGCCAAACGAATACCTACAACCATCGCCAATGTGATAAGTACTGCAAGAAAAACCGGCATACCTATGGAACTTTTCAAACAACGGCAATAAACTTCTCCACCCTGGTACATAAACCCAACCTCAATATTACTCGATCTATCCAAGTATCAGAAAAACAACACAAACAGCGTAATATTTCGTAAATTTTACCTCGAAATTACAACAAAACTCAAATCGCAGGGAACGTGTACTATTTTTGCTGATGGTTCGAAATCAGACGCTAATACCTCCTTTGCAGTCACCTTCGAGAATAGAACTATATCATGTAGAGGTATTTTGCCACACTTTGCATCTATTTTTACCGCTGAAGCACTCGCTTTACAAGAAGCTATCAAAACGTCCCTTAAATCGCGTACAAAAACAATTATATGCTTTGATAGCCTTTGAGTACTCCACGCAATAAACAACCCAAATCACAATTCGGTTCTGATAAACAATATTGTCACTCATGACAGCTACTGAGTAGACGCGTTTTTGAGTCTGGTCTCCATAATTAAGTTTTTCTTTGCGTAATTACGAACCATAAATTGTTTTATTCTGCAAAAAAGTTGTTCACCTTCTTGTTTTTTGTATTCAACATTTGATTCGCGTCTTAAAAGTGCTTTCATTTCTTACGAAAAGAACAACATTTTATTTTAATACTTTTTGTTCCAATTTCATTTGAATATATTATATTAAATATGTCTCACTCAACTAAGCGCACCGGTTCCTCTCGCCAAATTAAAAGCAACAGCACTCCCAAAACGGGCTCCCCCGCTTCCACCCCACAAAAAATAATGAGTGCCGAATCGAGTGAAGAGTGCAACGCAATGAACCAACGCTTTAAGGAACAAACTGACTATATAATACAACTCTTATCAAAACACATAATTGACTCGGAAAATAGAATCTCTGATAAAATATCAAATCAAATTAAAGAACTCCAAAATTCTATTGAGAACACTCAATTAAAAGTGATCGAACTCGAATCTTCTCTTTTGAGTGCTAAAACAAGCATTGTGACACTTAACGCAGAATTATCTGAACTTAAAAGCTCAAAAAGTGATGTAAACAAACAATTAGCCACTGCACAAAATGAACTCAGTGCGGTTAAAAAACTTCAAAACACGCAGGAGAACCGAACAGTGGCAAGTAATGCACGTTTATCTGGTGTCCCACCTGTACCTGATGAGAATCATTTTTAATTTGCTCTGCAATACATTACAAATCAAACCGCCAACAATAAGAAATATCTATCGCACTCCTGCACACACTGAGTCCAGAGACACTCCAATTCTACTGAAATTTAACTCACCGTATGATAGAAATTTTGTATTAAAATCAATTGCATTGTTTCGCAAACAACAACAGAGAGAGCTTTGCCTACAAGATGTCGATGTTAATTCAACGAACTCTGTGTATATGCGTGAAGCTTTGACTAAACACAATTATACCATCTTTCAACATGCACTGGGGCTAAAAAGAAAAAAACTCTTATCATCTGTGTACATATCACGAGGAATAGTGTATGTAAAACGTCACACAAATGCAACAGCTTTGCCTATCGATTGCATTGAAGACTTAAACTTGGATGCCAACTCTACACATTAATGTTTTTCTTTCTCTATCATAAATTATATAAATACCTGCTACCTACATTGTAAAATTTTGTTTTCTAATTTTCTTTTTTCTTTTGAATTATAATTTTCATTTTTACTTTTTAAAGTTAATATTTATTTTTTGTTGTGCTAATTATTTTTCTTTGCGAATCTGCTCTCAATTTATCTGTATATCTTTTTATTATGGCTGCTTGTAATTTACGCACCATGTTAAGAGTTTTAAGTCGACAAGAAGCTGGCCTTCGTGTGTGTCATATAAATGCACAAAGTTTGCTGTGTAAAATTGATGAGTTTCGTAACATTTTCGAAGAATCGGCGGTTGAAGTTATATGTGTATCCGAAACTTGGCTAATGCTTGAGCAAAACAATAGTTTATGTTCCCTTAATGGATATAAGGTTTTTCGGGTGGATAGAAAACGTTGTAGAGTTGGGAGCGTTGCAATATATGTGAAGAAAGGTGTGCAATGTAGACTTAAGAACTACTCTGCTGATGATAGTGAAATAGAATATATTTTTGTTGAGTTGTACAATGGAACTGAAAAGCTTCTTCTTGGTACTGTTTACAGGCCAAACAGGTACATTTGTATTTCGCCACTAATATCCTCTATAGAACAAATTTCCGTTTCATATCCAAACATTGTCCTGTGCGGTGATTTCAACTGTAACCTTCTTCAAGAAAATACATTGGTTGATGATTTTGATTCTTTGAATATTCTTGTAGTTAATACTTTAGTACTTACACATTTTTCTGGTTTTGAACCTACACTGTTGGATTTATTTCTTGTTAGCAGCAAAAGTAAAGTGGTCGTTTATGACCAATTATCAGCACCTGCCTTTTCAAAGCATGACCTTATATTCCTAACGTTCGATTTTCAAGTTGATATTCATGCTAATACTTTTGAATTTAGAGATTTTAAGCACATGAACCATGCCTCACTTAACTCTGAGGTACGTAGCACGAATTGGGACATTATATTGGCAAAGTCTTCGTCTATCGAACAGGTTGAATTTCTCAATGAAAATATTTGTAGGTTGTTTGAAATGCATGTGCCATTAAAAAACAAAAGCTGTGTTCCACACACAAAACCTTGGTTCACACATGAAATTCAAATTCTTATACAACAGCGCGACCGGGCATATAAGCGCTGGAAATGGTTCCGTATTGATAGTTTTCATCAACAATTTTGTTCTATACGTAACAAAACTGTATTAGCTATTCGTAATGCAAAAGTCAACTTATTTTCTACCCGTTTTAATGATTCCCAAAATTGCAAACAAATATGGCAAAATCTTAAAAATATTGGGATTGGTAAATCTCGAAGTGAATCGATTGCAGATGTGGATATCAATATGCTGAATCAAACATTTGTAACCAACTCTGTTTTAACTTATGATCTTCCTAGTGACAATTCATCCACTGATTATAACAGAGTTTTTTCAGGAACGAGAACGTTAAATTTTTCTACAATTTCTCCTGAAGATATTGTAGAAAATATCCTCTCAATTAAATCTAATTCCGTTGGACTTGATGGAATTCACCCATCGTTTCTGAAAATTCTTTTGCCGGTGCTTTTACCATATATCACTCATATATTCAATTTCATTATTTTAACTAGTGAGTTTCCTAGTCAATGGAAATTTTCAAAAATTGTACCTGTACCAAAAACATCGAGAGGTGATGAATTTAGGCTTATTTCCATATTACCATTTTTATCGAAGGTATTTGAAAAAATTATTCAAAAGCAAATTAGTAACTACCTTAGCCGAGAAAATTTATTAACTTCAAAACAATCCGGTTTTCGAAAGAAAAATAGTTGCATCACTGCAATTATTAGTGTTATCGACCATGAAAATATAACGTTTTTAGTATATTTATATATTTAGTATATTTTTACATGACCAAAAACTAAGGCAAAAAATACTGCAATGTCCCAAAGGCAGTAAAAATTTTTGGTCATTTGTGAAAAACATGAAGAATTCTTCCTCTTCCTCGGTCCCAACGCTCATCGATGATGATACTCCAGTGGTTAGCTCTCTTGCGAAAGCTAACCTTTTTGCTAGGCAGTTCGCCGCCAACTCTTCGCTGCCAGAGAGTGTCATGACCCTGCCAGTTCTTGAGCGCGTTAATGATTCAATGGGACAAATCTTCTTTCGCACTCGTGCTGTGGCGAGGGTCCTAAAGGATCTCAACATGCACAAATCCGCTGGCCCGGATGGTATCCCCGCTATTGTTCTGAAGAGGTGTTCTTCAACGCTGGCAAAACCATTGCGTAAGCTTTCCATCTATCCTATTCTTCTGGGCTCGTTCCGAGTAGTTGGAAAACAGCATTTGTCCAGCCTATACCCAAAAAAGGCGAATCCTCCTCTCCCTCCAATTATCGTCCGATTGCACTTACGTCCCTTCTTTCTAAGGTCATGGAAACGCTGATAAATTATCAGCTTAAGAAATATCTTGAAGAACGAAAGCTTCTTAATGACCGGCAGTACGGCTTTCGCAGCAACAGGTCCACTGGTGATTTGATGGCATATCTCACCGAACAGTGGAACAAATCTTTACATCGTTTTGGAGAAAGTAAGATTGTTGCACTCGATATTTCAAAAGCATTTGATAGAGTTTGGCACCAGGCTCTCTTATCGAAAATGCGTGCCTTCGGTATTGATGAATTCCTCCTTCGTTGGATTAGAAACTTTCTTTCGAACCGTTCAATACAAGTTGTACTGGACGGGTTCAAATCTGAAACCCACAAAATAAATGCTGGTGTGCCCCAGGGCTCCGTTTTGTCTCCGACCCTCTTTCTCATTTTTATAAATGATCTCTTGTCTGTAACTTCTAATCCAATTCATTGTTTCGCTGACGATAGTACCCTTAGCTTTTCATATTCGTTCCCAGACTCACATCCCTCCCTTTCGGGTGTGGACGGCAAAATATGATAAGCTCATTAAACTCTGACTTAAACAGCATTGTACAATGGGGAATAAAAAACCGCGTAGAGTTTAATGCTTTGAAAACTCAATGCTATCTTGTATCGTTGAAGCGAGATATACCCCCCTTGCCACTGTCCATGTGTGGCACTTGCATCAGTGAAACCGAACATCTCCAGATTCTTGGTATGTGTATCACCGACCACCTCTTGTGGAATGATCACATATGCGATGTCGCCAAAAATGCCGCAAGATGTCTAGGTTTTTTAAGACGATGCAAGAACTTCTTTTCCCCTTCTGATCTGGCTACCATCTACAAAACTTACATACGGCTAAAGCTTGAGTACAACTCCCACATTTGGGCTGGTGCTCCAGTAACGTACTTAAGTCTTTTGGACAGTATCCAGAGAAGAGCATTTAAGATGATTGGTGACCGTACCATCGTTGAGACTTTTACGTCACTTGAACATCGACGTAATGTCTCACGCCTCACCCTCTTTTACCGTTACTTTAATGGTTTATGCTCTAGTGAAATAGCCAGTTGCATTCCTCCCCTTAAGATATTCAACCGTAATACCCGCGCCTCCAGGAATGCCCATCAGTTCACCCTCGAGCCCAACTTCGGACGTACGGTCATGTTCAGAGAATCGTTCTTTAGCCGTACTACGCGAATGTGGAACTCTCTTCCACACTCTGTCTTCCCCAGTCATTGCAGTGTTCAGGAATTTAAGACTAATGTTAACCGACACCTCATCCTTAACCCTCTCCGTCTATCCCATTTTTCCTATCGCTCGCACTGTGCTTTGGCATAAAAAGGGAACAAAAACCCTTTGAGTGCGTGCTTATTATAAAAAAAAAAAAAAAAAAAAAAGTACTCCTCGACTTTTCTAAGGCTTTTGATATGGTCAACCATTCTATACTTTGTAAAAAACTTTCCAGTTTATACAACTTTTTTCCCAGTGCTGTTAGCTTGATGGGCTCTTACTTGAGTACAAGAATGCAAGCAGTTGAACTTAACAAAATCCTTTCTAGTTTCCTACCAATTGCAAATGGTGTCCCTCAGGGATCTATTCTTGGCCCTCTGCTTTTTTCCCTCTACGTTAATGAGCTCCCTTCAATTATTAAAAATTGCTCAATACGTTTATACGCTGATGATGCTCAGTTGTATATCAGTTGTTCATTGGGGCTAATTGAACACACAGCTTCCTTCTTAAACGAAGACCTTGAAGAAATTGAGCGCTGGTCATACAAAAATGGATTGATTCTTAATCCGAAAAAGCTAAATGCATTGTGATATCAAAGAGCAAGATTGATGGTTCTTATTTTCCTTCAAGTATGTTATTATAATTTTAAATGAAACACTAAAGTACAGACGTGTCAAGGTCGCTCAGTTTTTAAACAGCTTTCGTTTGCATTTTAAGTTTCCATTAAAGTTGAAAATACTACACAGTGTTGATTTTAGTTTTCTTTGTCACCTTAGAACATTTTTTTATGAGTTAAAGTTACCAATATTTAAAGAAAAGTGTTAATTAATTATTCAATTAAATTAAATTCTTCATAAAAAACCACCGTAATGTCTGAGAAAAAAAAATTCCAGAAGTGGAACAGCAACAAGTTGCTGGACCTAAATCACATCAGGGAACACCAAAGTTGTCTCTTTCATCTCCTCCATTGCCCAGGCTTCGTAGACAGACTAGCGCTCAAACTACCCTTGCTAACGAAACCCTTTTAAAGCAGATGGAGAAGCAGTTTAAAAAACAAACAGAAACATTAACAAATCTGTCAAATAAAATGACTAGTATTGAAACAACAATAATTAAAAAAATAGATCAAGAGATCAGTGAAATTCAAACAGTTATAAATAATTTTAGTTCGCGACTGTCAAAGCTTGAAGAAAAGCAGAATTCTTTGACTGAAGAAAACGAAATTATGCACCGTGAAATAAAAACAATGAATACAACTTTAGCATCTGTAAACCAAACCATAACAAACGTCACTGCAGATGTAGGTATTCTCAGAACAAAAACACAAGAAAACATGGCCGAACAACTAGCATCTGAATTATCCGAAATCAAACAATCACTTGAGGCTCAAGAAAACAACAATATTTCAATGGATGCGGTACTCTATAATATTCCAATCGATCAACCCAATCTACGTAGTATTTTCAACCATATATGCCTCACACTTAACATCACAATACCAACAATACACAACATCTTCCGCACTCGCCCGAAGGGAAATAGTAACACATGTGCAATTATTGTTAAATTTTTGTCACATTACGATAGGAACTTCGTTCTAAAGAAAATTGCAGTTTCGTAGAGTGCATAAACGCCAACTTACTTTGAAAGATGTAGGAGTAGAGTCTGACGTTCCCATCTTTATGCGCGAATGCTAAACTTTAAAAAACCAAAACATTTTACATGCCGCACTGAATTTAAAGAAAATACAAAAAATATCATCTGCGTTCACGCTGCGAGGAATTGTTTACATCAAATGTCAATCACATGAGGAAGCCATTGAAGTTAAAAACATCGCCGATTTAGATTACATCGAACGAATGTCAGCGTTGCCAGGAGAGGTACCAAATCATGATGCCGATAGTGCAGTGTAGATCTGCTTAAAAATTGTGAGGACTTTTATATGTATAATATTTGAAGTATCTAATAATTTCTTCTTTACCACTTCTTTTCTCGCTTTACGTAAATGATGCTCCACTTGCCATAAAATATTGTGATATACGCATGTTTGCTGATGATGTCCAACTTTTAATTAGTTGTGACTTAGGTATGACTGAAGACTGTGTAAATAAATTAAATTGTGACTTAAAAAATATCTTGGAGTGGTCAAATAGCTGTGGTCTTGTTCTCAATCCAAACAAAACAAAATGTCTTGTAATATCAAAAAAAAAACACTTGATTTATCTTACTTCCCAGTGGTAGAGTTAAACGGAGCACCAGTAGAGTATGTTGACGAAGCTAAAAATTTGGGAATATGCTTCAACAGGTCATTGACTTGGAAAACCCATGTGAATAAAACAGTTGGAAAAGCATATGGAGCACTGAGAACGTTATCTCTCACTAAAAGTTTCACACCCATAGAAACTAGAAAAATGTTGGCTAAAACGCTCGTTGTTCCTATCTTAACATTTGGTTGTGAAATTTTTTCATGTTTAGACTCTTGTTCCCTAAGAAGGTTAAATGTAGTATTTAATAATGTTGTCCGATATGTATATGGGCTCAAGCGTCGTGACCACAAATCTGGACCATCAAAGAGTTTATTCGGTGTTAGTTTCGAAAATTACCTTAAATATAAAACACTGGTGTTGTATTTCAAGATTATTTCGACCCAATTACCTTCATTTTTATATAACCAAATCCAATTCTCCTCATCAACTCGTACAAATCAAATTGTAATCCCTTCACACACTTGCCTTGTTTCTGAGCGCCAATTTTTGATTAACGCTGCTCGCCTTTGGAACTCTCTGCCTCGTCAGTTAAGAAGAGCAAATAACTTAACGTGTTTTAAGCGTGACTTGCTAACATATTTGTCTACCGTATAAGTTTGTATTTTATTTGGTATTAACTTGTCTTTTGCTACATTTGGTGCTAGTATACATTTATAAATTTTTAAATTTATTTCTAGTATTAATTTTGAATTTTTTAATTAATATTAATAATATGAATATTATCTTATGAATATTGTAAATTTATCTTCTTTTAATATCATTTTTTTTTGTATATCTTTTTGTAAATCAATTAAAAGTCCTTTTCTTAGGCTTAATCAATTTAAAAGATGTATATCTTAAGATTAAGTTCCTTATTCAAAATAAATAAAATAAATAAATAAATAATTTATGTTAAACAACTCAGCCATCGAATACGTTGAATCAGCGAAAAACCTAGGTGTTATTTTTAATAGCAGCCTGACCTGGAAAAATCACATTAACTATATTGTTGGTAAAACATACGGCGTTCTTCGCTCTCTTTGGTGTACACAATACTTTACACCTTTAAAAATACGAGTTTTACTTGTTAAAACTCTGATTTTACCCTTAGTTACTTATGGCTGTGAAATTTTCTGTAACTTAGACTATTAAAGTAAAAGAAAACTCATTTTAGCGTTCAATAGTGCAACACGATATGCATATGGACTTCGACGCTTTGACAGTGTTTCACAGCATGTTTTACTATGTTGCGTTCGCTCACCGTGCTTTCGAATCGCTTCGAGAAGAGTGAGGAACGGAGAGTAAGTTAAAAGGAAAATAACAATAGAGTTTATTTATTTTATTATTTATTAATTTTATTATCTATGATCGAACCTTTTATTTTATTATATATGATTGAACCTTTTATTTTATGATATATGATTTGAACCTTTTCGTTGGTCAACCGACTTAACTCTGACTCTTCAACCATTCTTTAAAATGCAAAGTCATCATCCAGAACGATCATCCCTTCCACAACATTTATATTTCCTGCACTGTTGTGCAGGTCATTCATATTAAATACACATTGCATTTCAAATGACTATTTCGTCACTTCCATATTTCGTAAGACTGCCCTCAATATAGTGTAGTGTACCTCCGTCATTAATTCATCAACAGATATTTGACACTTCATTCTGTGTAGCACTACGCTGACCCATATTTGCGGTGTTTGTCCTTAGAAGCGGATATTAGATATCCATTACCAAGAACACTTGAAATATGTAATGCAAATTGTATATTAGTCAGCTATCAGGCAGAATGAGTTTAGGTACCTATTGATGACATATGTTTATGTGGAGATACACACGATTCGTTGATATTGTCAGTGGCCAAAAGAATCTTATGAAATAAATGTGGAACGATCATTATCATTGGAAACAGATGTGATTCTTGTGAAGAGATACCACCCTGGATGAATACGGATAGGATGATTTGTAGTGCGAACACTACATCCTTCCCCCCTTTGAAAAAGAAAATTCAAAGTGAATTTTCTGAAAATGAATGATATGGTTGAAAAGCCAGATATACACTCCTCGACACTTAAATAGATACACACTTCAAGTGCATTTTCTATCGTTCTTTGCTCCAAAACTAAGCAAGCTAGAGATTTAATTTTAGTTTGCAATTAAAATCCATTTAACTGTTATTTATTGATCAGAAGGTAGATTCAATTCTAAAGCCTTAAGTATTAAAAAACAATTATTTACCAACAACCGGCTAAATGCAAGGTGCTTTTTTTGCGCCACATGAATAGGACACAATAAAAAAAACACTTTTTAGAATTAATTGTATTTTTATTTCAAACAATCATTACAATGTAAGGACTGAGGGAGATATTCTGTTATAGAACTGATTTGAAAATAAATTTTTTGAGAGACTGCTGGTAGTCTAAAAGCCATTACAGATGTAAGAATTAAAATTTAGAATCATCTTTAGTTATAAGACTAACGGGACATGATATTTAGAAAATCTTAACATCGCTATTTAGCTTAGTTTATACTTAATCAAGAACAAGTATTTAATTGACAGATACAGTGCAGATATCAAGAATAAACCCATAATAATAGTTAAAGTAAGAGTATTTTATTAATTTTAATTCGAATTTTAAAAAAATTTCTGAGCAACAAAAATTTAAAAAAATTGAAATGCTGGATTTATGAAACAATAAAAAGCTCCAATCCCCATCTTTGAAACCAACAAAAAAAAAATTAAAATTAAGCTAAATTTAAAGTAAAACATGGTTCAAGCATCGATTGAGGTTTTATCAAACTCAGAAAGACATACTTTCGAATTTTTTTTGAATAAAAAAATGCTTAAATGTAAACAGAATGTTTGGTTAAACATGTTAGGAAGACGTAATTGCAGCTTTATTATTTTAAACCTTACTTTTGCAAAACATTAAAATATCGCCTACAAAGTTTAGATCATCCCTTATTTCTTTGAGTGCAGCGCTGTTTCTTTTCAATGTTTTGTTAGTTTTGATAATGAGGCTTTATGCAAGGCTTTTCAGTGCATTTAAAATCCAGCATTTCAGATTTTTTTAAATTTATATTGCTCAGAAATTTTTTTAAAATTCGAATTAAAATTAATAAAATACTCTTACTTTAACTATTATTATGGGTTTATTCTTATTTATTTATTTAGCTACAAATTCAATTCTTAGCTTTTAAAGTAAACATACATAGGAACATAAATATAATTTTAATTTTAGTCTTGTAAATTGTTTCTGAATATTATTTTTAAATTTTTTGAGTTTAAATTGAAATCTATTAAATTAAAACAATTATTAAAATCGACACAAGCAGCAAAAAGTGGTTCATGAATACCATAGACAGTTCTATTAAATCTTAAATTTAAAAGTTCAAAATGACGGAAAGTTCTGTTTGGAACATTAATGGTTATTTTAAAAAGCAGATTATTTGAATCGATATTTCCATTTAATATGTTAAAAACAAAAAGGATGTTAGATATATTTCTTCTTTTACTTAATGTATCAAGGTTCAAAAGTTTTAAGCGACTGTTGTACGATGGTAGGTTGGTCGATCTATCCCAAGGAAGATACCGCAAGGCAAACAACAGGAACTTTTTCTGGACAGATTCAATGCGGTTTATGTTAACATTGTAACGTGGACACAATACGTTGCTGCAGTATTCTAAACCCGATCGCACCAAAGAACAATATAGCATTTTTAGTATATGCGGATCTTGAAAATCTGTAGCCCACCGACGCAAAAAACCAAGCATTCGATTCGAATTATTCACAATATAGTCAATATGTTTATTAAATGTCAGTTTTTGATCCAAAATAACACCAAGATCACAAACATAATTTACACTTTCCAATAGAACATCATTTATTTTATAGTTTTTCTGGATCGGCAGTATTCGACGAGTAAAAGTCATTACGTTGCATTTCGACATATTAAGCTCCATTTTATTAGTACGGCACCATTTTACAACATTGTCTAAATCACTTTGTAACCAGTTAGCTTCCCTTTCATTTTTATAAGACAAATACAATTTAGCGTCGTCAGCGAACATTTGTATATTTGACCGAACAATAACATTGCACATGTCATTAATAAACAACAAAAATAGGGGAGGTCCCATATGACTTCCTTGAGGGACTCCAGAATAGACATTTATTTGTTTTGAAACTTTGTTTTTAAACAACACAAATTGAGTTCTACCTGATAAATAAGAATCCAACCAATTTAAAATCCAGATAGGCAGTCCTATCCATTTTATCTTTTTCAATAGAATGGAATGGTTCACACCATCAAAGGCTTTTGAAAAATCCAAATAAATGGTATCAGTTTGGTATCCGTCTTGATTTTTATTTATGACATCCGAGCAAAATTCCATTAAATTTGTAGCCGTAGATTTTCCTTCAGTGAATCCATGCTGATAAGGAGAAATTATTTGTTTCCAATTATTCTTTACGGCATCGAATACAATTTTCTCAAACATTTTTGGAATGCAGGACAGTTTGGCAATTCCTCTATAATTTTCTATATTACATTTATTGCCTTTTTTGTGTAAAGGTATAATAAAAGAACTTTTCCATTGTGTAGGAAAAACAGCACTTTTTAACGACAAATTAAATAAATAACATAGAGGACGAACTAAAACAGTTACGAATTGCTTTAAAACACAAGATGGAATTTCGTCAGGTCCAGAGAACATAGAGTTTTTCAGTCTTACAATATAGTCTTTTATCACAGTTTCGTTGATTACCGGAGAAGGAAAGCCTAGTTGCGGAAAGTATTGCACATTTTCTTTCAAAGTATCACAGCTAATAGTATCACAGGAATCAGGTTTCTTATAAACTTGTTGAAAAAAGTCCGAAAACATATCACAGATTAAAGCAGAATCATTGGTAGAATTATCACAGTAGTTCATTATGCTTGGGAATTTGGAAGACTTCCTTTTTGTATTAACAAAGTTCCAAAACTTTCGTGGATTTGTTGGAATTTCACGTCGAACACTAGCCACGTAGTTCTCATAAGATACTTTTAAACATAATTGAAGTTCCCTTCTGACAGTACTATAATTAACGTAGTCTGAAACAGAGGACGACTGCTGATACTTCCTAAACAGTTTCGTTTTCTTGTTACGCATAATTCTTATGTGTTTAGTTAGCCATGGTGGCCTGTCAAAATTGTTAGACATTTTTCTTAACGGTGTACAAACAGATAAACAATTATTTAAGTGGATATAAAATTCGTTACAACATTTATCAATATTAGTTTCAGTGTAAATTGAATTCCAATTATAAGTCAAGAAAATTTGTTTAAATTTCTGTTCATCAATTTTCTTGAAATCCAGCTTGTATCTACTTTCAGTTTTATTTCTTCTTTTAATTCTATCCACAAAGTGCTTAAGTTCGATTGGAACATGATGTTCAGATTCAGGAAATAGAAAATAATCGGCTTTCACAATTGAGTTCATTTCAGGCTCGTCAGTAAAAACAAGGTCTAAACTTTTCCCATTCGAATTTAAAATATTATTTATTTGTACAATAGCGTTAACGGAGCATTCTTCAATAAAACAGTAAGCATCATCATTATTTGTTTCCGGTAAAACTGGTATTAGAAAGGCTCCATATTCAGGATCAGGAATCCAACAGATTTTCGGCAAATTGAAGTCCCCAGTTATGTAGAGAATGGAGTTTTTTGAGCTTGCAACTACATTTGAAATATTCTCAGCGTGCTTTTTGTAAATATCACTTCCAGACATCGGAGGAATATAAGAACAAGTAAACAAGAAAGATTTATCATAAATAATAGATTGTACACAAATAAACTCAATATCATTATGAATTCCAGCAAGTTTTTTTGAGTGATGAGAAGATTTTATGGCAATAAGAACACCACCACCTTCAGATTTATTGCTTGAATATAAATTTCGGTCACAACGGAACACATTGAAGTCATTACACAAAATTTCGTTATCACGGACAGTTTCATTTAACCAAGTTTCAGAAAGAATAAGAACGTCATAATCAATAGTAAACGATTTGACATATAATTGTTTTAATTTAGATTTCATCCCACCAACATTGTGGTAAAAAATAGAAACAGCAGATACAGGAAAATTATTTAGTTTTTTAGAATCTGTGTTGTATTTTGTAGATGAACACGATTAACAGTTTCACGCGGACGAGTTTCAAATTCACGCACAACAGTATTTTCGGGCCATTTTGACGGATCAACAATTAAATTAAACAAGGAATCAGGCAGTTTTACAGTAAAAGATGCAATTTCCCGGGCAGTTCTAAATTTAAATTTATTACATGATATTCCATTGGTGTTGTCAAGATTCAGTACCGCTTTGATATAATTAGTAATATCATCTTCCGACGTAGATAAATCAAACCTCGAAAGAAAGATAGTTTTTTGTGGAGGGACTAGTCTCAAAGTTGGTAACACCACATCCTTAAGGGGCAAAGAACACTTATCAACAAGAATTACACTATCACTCAAAGTTTCAGAAATCGGGTTATTAGGCACTTCTGAGACCCTAACTTTCTGTTGTGTTGGAGGATTAGCATCAATTTCAGTTATAGACATATTAACGGGTTTCAACGAATCAGGAACATTAATAGGATTAAGTTTTGATGATGACGAAGCACTTTCAGAAATTTTTTTACTATTTTGTATTTTATTAGTTGGCTCAGTTTGACTTTCGGCCTTACGTTTTGCAGAACGTGTAAAAGGACGCAAAGAAAAACCCTCCATTGCAGTTTTCATTTCATCGATTGCATTTGAAATTTTAATAAGTTCAGATGAATTTTCGTTTACCATCGAATAGAGCGAAAAACACTTACTAAAATTGCATTTATCGCAAAAGTAGTGAACATTCGAAGTTTCACTGATTAATTTAAAGGTGTTAAAATCAATCTTGGCACATGATACATGAATCAAGGACTTACATATACCACTGCACAAAACATACTGTTCATCAGCTTTAATCTCACTTAAACAGGATAAACACACATATGCCATTTTATTAAAGTTTAAATTTTAGTGACTTTACTGTATATATTTTGTAAGTTTTTTGATCACTGAAGTATGCAATTGAAATTGTAGTCAAAATTGTATTGTATATAAAACTCACTTAAGTATGCAATATAAATCTGCACTGTATCTGTCAATTAAATACTTGTTCTTATTAAAGTATAAACTAAGCTAAATAGCGATTTTTAGATTTTCTAAATATCATGTCCCGTTAGTCTTATAACTAAAGATGTTTCTGAATTTTAATTCTTACATCTGTAATGGCTTTTAGACTACCAGCAGTCTCTCAAAAAAATTATTTTCAAATCAGTTCTATAACAGAATATCTCCCTCAGTCCTTACATTGTAATGATTGTTTGAAATAAAAATACAATTAATTCTAAAAAGTGTTTTTTTTATTGTGTCCTATTCATGTGGCGCAAAAAAAGCACCTTGCATTTAGCCGGTTGTTGGTTAATAATTGTTTGTTAATACTTAAGGCTTTAGCATTGAATCTTCCTTCTGATCAATAAATAACAGTTAAATGATCTTTAATTGAAAACAAAAATTAGATCTCTAGCTTGCTTAGTTTGGGAGCAAAGAACGATAGAAAATGTTTTTGAGGGGTGTCCTATTTAAGTGGCGAGGAGTGTAAATGTATAATAATAGCTAGTATTTCAAATATTATTCAAATTTATTTTTAATACATAATATTATATTCTAAATTTATTTTGTATATTTTTTTTATTGTTTTTTTTTTTTTTTTTTGATATATAAATTTACCATTTAAAATTATTTCAATTTATATTTAATACATATTTTTCCTTAATTTACATTTTAACAAAAAAATTATTGACAATTCAATATTAACTAATAACAATAATAGTAAACGTTTTTTTTTTAAATTGAGTTTTATTTTACATATTATTAGAAGAATTTTTTGTTTGTGTATATAAACTTTTTGATTTTTTTTTTATCTTATATAATATTTCTTATGATTTTTAATACATACTTTTTGATTTTTTTTTTATACTTATTAATACATATTATTAAAAGATATTTTTCTTAATTATATTTTTTGATTTTTTCATTTCTTATGATTTTCAATACATACTTTTTGATTTTTTTTTATACTTATTAATACATTTTATTGAAAGATTTTTTTTTCATATTTTTTTTTTAGTTAATACATAGTTTAAACAAGAAGAATTACAATTTAATATTTTCATAAGTAGTTAATTGGTTAATTTTGTATTAAAATCAATTGCATTGTTTCGCAAACAACAACAGAGAGAGCTTTGCCTACAAGATGTCGATGTTAATTCAACGAACTCTGTGTATATGCGTGAAGCTTTGACTAGACACAATTATACCATCTTTCAACATGCACTGGGGCTAAAAAGAAAAAAACTCTTATCATCTGTGTACATATCACGAGGAATAGTGTATGTAAAACGTCACACAAATGCAACAGCTTTGCCTATCGATTGCATTGAAGACTTAAACTTGGATGCCAACTCTACACATTAATGTTTTTCTTTCTCTATCATAAATAATATAAATACCTGCTACCTACATTGTAAAATTTTGTTTTCTAATTTTCTTTGGAATTATAATGTTCATTTTTACTTTTTAAAGTTAATATTTATTTTTTGTTGTGCTAATTATTTTTCTTTGCGAATCTGCTCTCAATTTATCTGTATATCTTTTTATTATGGCTGTTTGTAATTTACGCACCATGTTAAGAGTTTTAAGTCGACAAGAAGCTGGCCTCAAAAAAATTATTTTCAAATCAGTTCTATAACAGAATATCTCCCTCAGTCCTTACATTGTAATGATTGTTTGAAATAAAAATACAATTAATTCTAAAAAGTGTTTTTTTTATTGTGTCCTATTCATGTGGCGCAAAAAAAGCACCTTGCATTTAGCCGGTTGTTGGTTAATAATTGTTTGTTAATACTTAAGGCTTTAGCATTGAATCTTCCTTCTGATCAATAAATAACAGTTAAATGATCTTTAATTGAAAACAAAAATTAGATCTCTAGCTTGCTTAGTTTGGGAGCAAAGAACGATAGAAAATGTTTTTGAGGGGTGTCCTATTTAAGTGGCGAGGAGTGTAAATGTATAATAATAGCTAGTATTTCAAATATTATTCAAATTTATTTTTAATACATAATATTATATTCTAAATTTATTTTGTATATTTTTTTTATTGTTTTTTTTTTTTTTTTTTTTTGATATATAAATTTACCATTTAAAATTATTTCAATTTATATTTAATACATATTTTTCCTTAATTTACATTTTAACAAAAAAATTATTGACAATTCAATATTAACTAATAACAATAATAGTAAACGTTTTTTTTTAAATTGAGTTTTATTTTACATATTATTAGAAGAATTTTTTGTTTGTGTATATAAACTTTTTGATTTTTTTTTTATCTTATATAATATTTCTTATGATTTTTAATACATACTTTTTGATTTTTTTTTTATACTTATTAATACATATTATTAAAAGATATTTTTCTTAATTATATTTTTTGATTTTTTCATTTCTTATGATTTTCAATACATACTTTTTGATTTTTTTTTATACTTATTAATACATTTTATTGAAAGATTTTTTTTTCATATTTTTTTTTTAGTTAATACATAGTTTAAACAAGAAGAATTACAATTTAATATTTTCATAAGTAGTTAATTGGTTAATTTTGTATTAAAATCAATTGCATTGTTTCGCAAACAACAACAGAGAGAGCTTTGCCTACAAGATGTCGATGTTAATTCAACGAACTCTGTGTATATGCGTGAAGCTTTGACTAAACACAATTATACCATCTTTCAACATGCACTGGGGCTAAAAAGAAAAAAACTCTTATCATCTGTGTACATATCACGAGGAATAGTGTATGTAAAACGTCACACAAATGCAACAGCTTTGCCTATCGATTGCATTGAAGACTTAAACTTGGATGCCAACTCTACACATTAATGTTTTTCTTTCTCTATCATAAATAATATAAATACCTGCTACCTACATTGTAAAATTTTGTTTTCTAATTTTCTTTGGAATTATAATGTTCATTTTTACTTTTTAAAGTTAATATTTATTTTTTGTTGTGCTAATTATTTTTCTTTGCGAATCTGCTCTCAATTTATCTGTATATCTTTTTATTATGGCTGTTTGTAATTTACGCACCATGTTAAGAGTTTTAAGTCGACAAGAAGCTGGCCTTCATGTGTGTCATATAAATGCACAAAGTTTGCTGTGTAAAATTAATGAGTTTCGTAACATTTTCGAAGAATCGGCGGTTGAAGTTATATGTGAATCCGAAACTTGGCTAATGCTTGAGCAAAATAATAGTTTATGTTCCCTTAATGGATATAAGGTTTTTCGGGTGGATAGAAAACGTTGTAGAGTTGGGGGCGTTGCAATATATGTGAAGAAAGGTGTGCAATGTAGACTTAAGAAATAAATAAATAAATAAATAAATAAATAAATAAATAATATCCTCTATAGAACAAATTTCCGTTTCATATCCAAACATTGTCCTGTGCGGTGATTTCAACTGTAACCTTCTTCAAGAAAACACATTGGTTGATGATTTTGATTCTTTGAATATTCTTGTAGTTAATACTTTAGTACCTACACATTTTTCTGGTTTTGAACCTACACTGTTGGATTTATTTCTTGTTAGCAGCAAAAGTAAAGTGGTTGTTTATGACCAATTATCAGCACCTGCCTTTTCAAAGCATGACCTTATATTCCTAACGTTCGATTTTCAAGTTGATATTCATGCTAATACTTTTGAATTTAGAGATTTTAAGCACATGAACTATGCCTCACTTAACTCTGAGGTACGTAGCACGAATTGGGACATTATATTGGCAAAGTCTTCGTCTAGTGAATAGGTTGAATTTCTCAATGAAAATATTTGTAGGTTGTTTGAGATGCATGTGCCATTAAAAACCAAAAGCTGTGTTCCACACACAAAACCTTGGTTCACACATGCAATTCAAATTCTTATACAACAGCGCGACCGGGCATATAAGCGCTGGAAACGGTTCCGTATTGATAGTTTTCATCAACAATTTTGTTCTATACGTAACAAAACTGTATTAGCTATTCGTAATGCAAAAGTCAACTTATTTTCTACCCGTTTTAATGATTCCCAAAATTGCAAACAAATATGGCAAAATCTTAAAAATATTGGGATTGGTAAATCTCGAAGTGAATCGATTGCAGATTTAGATATCAATATGCTGAATCAAACATTTGTAACCAACTCTGTTTTAACTTATGATCTTCCTAGTGACAATTCATCCACTGATTATAACAGAGTTTTTTCAGGAACGAGAACGTTAAATTTTTCTACAATTTCTCCTGAAGATATTGTAGAAAATATCCTCTCAATTAAATCTAATTCCGTTGGACTTGATGGAATTCACCCATCGTTTCTGAAAATTCTTTTGCCGGTGCTTTTACCATATATCACTCATATATTCAATTTCATTATTTTAACTAGTGAGTTTCCTAGTCAATGGAAATTTTCAAAAGTTGTACCTGTACCAAAAACATCGAGAGGTGATGAATTTAGGCCTACTTCCATATTACCATTTTTATCGAAGGTATTTGAAAAAATTATTCAAAAGCAAATTAGTAACTACCTTAGCCGAGAAAATTTATTAACTTCAAAACAATCCGGTTTTCTAAAGAAAAATAGTTGCATCACTGCAATTATTAGTGTTTCTGAGGATATAAGGAAAGCTATCGACCATGAAGCTTGATGGGCTCTTACTTGAGTACAAGAATGCAAGCAGTTGAACTTAACAAAGTCCTTTCTAGTTTCCTACCAATTGCAAATGGTGTCCCTCAGGGATCTATTTTTGGCCCTCTGTTTTTTTCCCTCTATGTTAATGAGCTCCCTTCAATTATTAAAAATTGCTCAATACGTTTATACGCTGATGATGCTCAGTTGTATATCAGTTGTTCATTGGGGCTAATTGAACACACAGCTTCCTGCCTAAACGAAGACCTTGAAGAAATTGAGCGCTGGTCGTACAAAAATGGATTGATTCTTAATCCGAAAAAGCTAAATGCATTGTGATATCAAAGAGCAAGATTGATGTATCTTATTTTCCTTCAATTATGTTAAACAATTCCGCCATCGAATACGTTGAATCAGCGAAAAACCTAGGTGTTATTTTTAATAGCAGCCTGACCTGGAAAAATCACATTAACTATATTGTTGGTAAAACATACGGCGTTCTTCGCTCTCTTTGGTGTACACAATACTATACACCTTTAAAAATACGAGTTTTACTTGTTAAAACTCTGATTTTACCCTTAGTTACTTATGGCTGTGAAATTTTCTGTAACTTAGACTATGAAAGTAAAAGAAAACTCATTTTAGCGTTCAATAGTGCAACACGATATGCATATGGACTTCGACGCTTTGACAGTGTTTCACAGCATGTTTTACTATGTTGCGTTCGCTCACCGTGCTTTCGAATCGCTTCGAAAAGAGTGAGGAACGGAGAGTAAGTTAAAAGGAAAATAACAATAGAGTTTATTTATTTTATTATTTATTAATTTTATTATCTATGATCGAACCTTTTATTTTATTATATATGATTGAACCTTTTATTTTATGATATATGATTTGAACCTTTTCGTTGGTCAACCGACTTAACTCTGACTCTTCAACCATTCTTTAAAATGCAAAGAGTCATCATCCAGAACGATCATCCCTTCCACAACATTTATATTTCCTGCACTGTTGTGCAGGTCATTCATATTAAATACACATTGCATTTCCAATGACTATTTCGTCACTTCCATATTTCGTAAGACTTCCCCTTAATATAGTGTAGTGTACCTCCGTCATTAATTCATCAACAGATATTTGACACTTCATTCTGTGTAGCACTACGCTGACCCATGTTTGCGGTGTTTGCCCTTGGAAGCGGTTATTAGATATCCATTACCAAGAACACTTGAAATATGTAATGCAAATTGTATATTAGTCAGCTATCAGGCAGAATGAGTTTAGGTACCTATTGATGACATATGTTAATGTGGAGATACACACGATTCGTTGATATTGTCAGTGGCCAAAAGAATCTTATGAAATAAATGTGGAATGATCATTATCATGGGAAACAGATGTGATTCTTGTGAAGAGATACCACCCTGGATGAATATGGATAGGATGATTTGTAATGCGAACACTACATCCTTCCCCCCTTTGAAAAAGAAAATTCAAAGTGAATTTTCTGAAAATGAATGATATGGTTGAAAAGCCTGATATAAATGTATAATAATAGCTAGTATTTCAAATATTATTCAAATTTATTTTTAATACATAATATTATATTCTTAATTTATTTTGTATATTTTTTTTTATTGTTTTTTTTTATATATAAATTTACCATTTAAAATTATTTCAATTTATATTTAATACATATTTTTCCTTAATTTACATTTTAACAAAAAAATTATTGACAATTCAATATTAACTAATAACAATAATAGTAAACGTTTCAAATTTTTAAAATTGAGTTTTAATTTACATATTATTAGAAGAATTTTTTGTTTGTGTATATAAACTTTTTGATTTTTTTTTTATCTTATATAATATTTCTTATGATTTTTAATACATACTTTTTGATTTTTTTTTATACTTATTAATACATATTATTAAAAGATATTTTTCTTAATTATATTTTTTGATTTTTTCATTTCTTATGATTTTCAGTACATACTTTTTGATTTTTTTTATACTAATTAATACATTTTATTAAAAGATTTTTTTTTATATTTTTTTTTAGTTAATATATAGTTTAAACAAGAAGAATTACAATTTAAAATTTTCATAAGTAGTTAATTGGTTTTTTTTTCTCGGAGAAAAGGGAAAGAACTTTATTTTTTTTTCAAAATCCTTTAAGTTTATACAAACACTTCTTTTTTTTTTTAAACACCAGTTGTTAACACTAATTTCGGTGCTGTAGACGGGAGGGGTTCATTTTTTATAGGGACTTGTAGTACGGTTACGGAGGGTTTGTTTGTTTCTTGGATTTCGTTACTATTCTTTGCAGTCTTTACAGATTTTTGTTTCCTTTTCATACATCGAACCAGGCAGTAAAAACAAAATGCTAAAATCAATACTAATATTGTATAGATCACTGTATATTGATGTATATCATGGGAACTAATTGGCAAAAGTGGAGTATTTTCTTCAGACTTTAGATCTTTTATTCGGTTTGATATAAGCTTAAGTTCATTCTGGCTGGAGAATTTTATTAGCGCTATCTCATTTTTATTTTCGCCGATTACTGGAAGAGTAATGTTAGTTAAAAACGTTGAAATGTTTATCGGTTATATATAAGAAGAGTGGGAAATGGTATCTAGTTCATTGTACGAACGTATTATCAGGTCCTTAGATTTGATATAGCAATTTCCCGTGATCTCAAGGTTAGCCGTTCCTTGAAGTGTGTAAGTTGTTATGTCATCCTTGCAAATTTCATCTATTTCATAACTGTGTGTTGTAGAGAATAACCATTTGTTATGGGTAGAAGGATGTAACCATATGGTTGAAATATTTGCTTCTTTTACTTCGCATGTGGGTGGTAAAATTTCCGATTTTCGTAATAATTCTATTACGAAATAGAATTATATAATATAAATTGAACAAAGGGTGTAGCATTGGGCATAAGAATGCCCAAAGTTTCTGGGTGATATGGTGCTGTTTAATTTTATTATTTTCAGTAGTGAACACATCTCTTTGAACATGACGCTGAGAAAGTTTGCACCTTGATCTGTTAATAACGATGATGGAATGCCGTGCTGGCATACAATTTTTTCAGTAAAGACTCTTGCTACTGTAAGAGCTTCTGCATTAGGAAGAGCAAATGCTTCTGAAAATTTTTAAGGTCGTCTTGAAAGGTTAATAAATATTTTTGGTCATTATGACTTACGGGCAGGGGACCGACTCTGTCTAAAGCAATTCTTTCAAATGGTCTTGAACTGGTAGTTGTAATCTTCATTGGTAAGGGAGGATTTCTCCTACTTTTATTAAGTTGACATGAAGCGCATTTGCGGATATAGTTCGTAATGTCCTGTGTCATTGTAGGCCAGTAGTATTTGTATTTGATTCTTTTTAACGTTCGTGACACACCTTGATGGCCTCCGAAAGGTATTCGAAAAAAGCTTTTCGTATAATTTCCGGATCGCTTAGAGTAATTCTTTTGTTTGTATATAAAAAGATCGTTATGTGTTCTTTCTCGAAAACTTTTTCTATTAATATTTTGAAATTATTTTTTGTGTTGTTATCTAAGTTTGGTAACGAGAAACCTAATAGCTTAAATTTTTTGTTTTCTATTATATTTTTTAAGTACGTCAGGCATTTTTCTGCTTCAAATTCATCTCTGGAACTTTTAATAGGTATTGGTAATGTGACTACATGATAAAACTCGGTTTCAAGACTCTTGAATATGTCTGGTTTTACAAAGTTTGGTATTAAATTCCGGAGCACTTTCTCGTCTGGCGAATCTACTAAAGGCAATATTATTATTTTGAGAGGAAGCTTTTTGTCTTGATGGATTTCGCCGTCCTTTTCTATTAATAAAAAGCTAGAAACTATTTGTATTTCGTTTTGAGATGATTCGATTGGGTTTACATGTTCATTTGTTTTTTCTGTTTCCAATATTTTCTTTTAGTTCCGCGTTATTACCATGACATTATCTTTTGGCTCGATAGGTATACGACTTAATGCGTCTGCATTTGAATTTATTTTACCAGGTTTGTATTTTATCGAGTATTCGTATTCAGAGAGTAAAATTCTCCATCTAGCTAACCTAGACATTGGGTTTTTTAATTTCATAAGTCATTCTAAAGGCTTATGGTCTGTACATATTATGAATTTTTTACCATAGAGGTAAGGTCGGAATTGGTTAACTGCAAAGACAATGGCTAATAACTCTTTTTCAGTGGTAGTATATTGAGTCTCATTATCATTCAGTGTTCTACTGGCAAAACAAATTGGTTTATCTTGTCCAATTTCACCCTGCGAAAGTACAGCGCCTATACCTACGTCACTGGCGTCAGTTGTAACTACAAACACTTTTTCGAAATCAGGATATATTAGAATTGGAGGATTAATAATTTGTTCCTTTAAGATCTTAAATGCTTCGTCACAAAAGACGTCCCATTTGAACGTGATGTTCTTTTTGAGTAATTTTGTCAATGGTTTGGCTATACTGGAAAAGTTATTAATGAATCGTCTATAATAGCCAACAAAACCCAAAAACGATTGAATTCCCTTTTGATTTTTCGGTATAGGATAAGTTTTAACCACTTTGATTTTTTCTGGATCGGGTTTAAGACCTTCTTTAGAAATAATGTGTCCTAAGTAAATAAATTCCCTTTTAACAAAATTACATTTATCAGGTTGTAGTTTAAGATTGTGCTTACGTAGTCGGTCGAAAATGTTTCTCAATTTTATATTGTGATCGTTTAGATCATATCCATATACAACTATATCATCGACGTAGACAAAACAATGTATTCCTTGTAATCCCATTAGAACGTTACTCATAGTTCTTTGAAAAGTTGCTGGTGCATTCTTCAGACCAAACGGCATACGATTATTTATTAATTTTATTATCTATGATCGAACCTTTTATTTTATTATATATGAATGAAGATTTTATTTTATGATATATGATTTGAACCTTTTCGTTGGTCAACCGACTTAACTCTGACTCTTCAACCATTCTTTAAAATGCAAAGAGTCATCATCCAGAACGATCATCCCTTCCACAACATTTATATTTCCTGCACTGTTGTGCAGGTCATTCATATTAAATACACATTGCATTTCCAATGACTATTTCGTCACTTCCATATTTCGTAAGACTTCCCCTTAATATAGTGTAGTGTACCTCCGTCATTAATTTATCAACAGATATTTGACACTTCATTCTGTGTAGCACTACGCTGACCCATGTTTGCGGTGTTTGCCCTTGGAAGCGGTTATTAGATATCCATTACAAAGAACACTTGAAATATGTAATGCAAATTGTATATTAGTCAGCTATCAGGCAGAATGAGTTTAGGTACCTATTGATGACATATGTTTATGTGGAGATACACACGATTCGTTGATATTGTCAGTGGCCAAAAGAATCTTATGAAATAAATGTGGAATGATCATTATCATGGGAAACAGATGTGATTCTTGTGAAGAGATACCACCCTGGATGAATATGGATAGGATGATTTGTAATGCGAACACTACATCCTTCCCCTTTTTGAAAAAGAAAATTCAAAGTGAATTTTCTGAAAATGAATGATATGGTTGAAAAGCCTGATATAAATGTATAATAATAGCTAGTATTTCAAATATTATTCAAATTTATTTTTAATACATAATATTATATTCTAAATTTATTTTGTATATTTTTTTTTATTGTTTTTTTTTATATGTAAATTTACCATTTAAAATTATTTCAATTTATATTTAATACATATTTTTCCTTAATTTACATTTTAACAAAAAAATTATTGACAATTCAATATTAACTAATAACAATAATAGTAAACGTTTCAAATTTTTAAAATTGAGTTTTAATTTACATATTATTAGAAGAATTTTTTGTTTGTGTATATAAACTTTTTGATTTTTTTTTTATCTTATATAATATTTCTTATGATTTTTAATACATACTTTTTGATTTTTTTTTATACTTATTAATACATATTATTAAAAGATATTTTTCTTAATTATATTTTTTGATTTTTTCATTTCTTATGATTTTCAGTACATACTTTTTGATTTTTTTTATACTAATTAATACATTTTATTAAAAGATTTTTTTTTTATATTTTTTTTTAGTTAATACATAGTTTAGACAAGAAGAATTACAATTTAATATTTTCATAAGTAGTTAATTGGTTTTTTTTTTCTCGGAGAAAAGGGAAAGAACTTTATTTTTTTTTTTTCAAAATCCTTTAAGTTTATACAAACACTTCTTTTTTTTTTTAAACACCAGTTGTTAACACTAATTTCGGTGCTGTAGACGGGAGGGGTTCATTTTTTATAGGGACTTGTAGTACGGTTACGGAGGGTTTGTTTGTTTCTTGGATTTCGTTACTATTCTTTACAGTCTTTACAGATTTTTGTTTCCTTTTCATACATCGAACCAGGCAGTAAAAACAAAATGCTAAAATCAATACTAATATTGTATAGATCACTGTATATTGATGTATATCATGGGAACTAATTGGCAAAACAACCATTCTTTAAAATGCAAAGAGTCATCATCCAGAACGATCATCCCTTCCACAACATTTATATTTCCTGCACTGTTGTGCAGGTCATTCATATTAAATACACATTGCATTTCCAATGACTATTTCGTCACTTCCATATTTCGTAAGACTTCCCCTTAATATAGTGTAGTGTACCTCCGTCATTAATTCATCAACAGATATTTGACACTTCATTCTGTGTAGCACTACGCTGACCCATGTTTGCGGTGTTTGCCCTTGGAAGCGGTTATTAGATATCCATTACCAAGAACACTTGAAATATGTAATGCAAATTGTATATTAGTCAGCTATCAGGCAGAATGAGTTTAGGTACCTATTGATGACATATGTTTATGTGGAGATACACACGATTCGTTGATATTGTCAGTGGCCAAAAGAATCTTATGAAATAAATGTGGAATGATCATTATCATGGGAAACAGATGTGATTCTTGTGAAGAGATACCACCCTGGATGAATATGGATAGGATGATTTGTAATGCGAACACTACATCCTTCCCCCCTTTGAAAAAGAAAATTCAAAGTGAATTTTCTGAAAATGAATGATATGGTTGAAAAGCCTGATATAAATGTATAATAATAGCTAGTATTTCAAATATTATTCAAATTTATTTTTAATACATAATATTATATTCTTAATTTATTTTGTATATTTTTTTTTATTGTTTTTTTTTTATATATAAATTTACCATTTAAAATTATTTCAATTTATATTTAATACATATTTTTCCTTAATTTACATTTTAACAAAAAAATTATTGACAATTCAATATTAACTAATAACAATAATAGTAAACGTTTCAAATTTTTAAAATTGAGTTTTAATTTACATATTATTAGAAGAATTTTTTGTTTGTGTATATAAACTTTTTGATTTTTTTTTTATCTTATATAATATTTCTTATGATTTTTAATACATACTTTTTGATTTTTTTTTATAATTATTAATACATATTATTAAAAGATATTTTTCTTAATTATATTTTTTGATTTTTTCATTTCTTATGATTTTCAGTACATACTTTTTGATTTTTTTTATACTAATTAATACATTTTATTAAAAGATTTTTTTTTATATTTTTTTTTAGTTAATATATAGTTTAAACAAGAAGAATTACAATTTAATATTTTCATAAGTAGTTAATTGGTTTTTTTTTCTCGGAGAAAAGGGAAAGAACTTTATTTTTTTTTCAAAATCCTTTAAGTTTATACAAACACTTCTTTTTTTTTTTAAACACCAGTTGTTAACACTAATTTCGGTGCTGTAGACGGGAGGGGTTCATTTTTTATAGGGACTTGTAGTACGGTTACGGAGGGTTTGTTTGTTTCTTGGATTTCGTTACTATTCTTTGCAGTCTTTACAGATTTTTGTTTCCTTTTCATACATCGAACCAGGCAGTAAAAACAAAATGCTAAAATCAATACTAATATTGTATAGATCACTGTATATTGATGTATATCATGGGAACTAATTGGCAAAAGTGGAGTATTTTCTTCAGACTTTAGATCTTTTATTCGGTTTGATATAAGCTTAAGTTCATTCTGGCTGGAGAATTTTATTAGCGCTATCTCATTTTTATTTTCGCCGATTACTGGAAGAGTAATGTTAGTTAAAAACGTTGAAATGTTTATCGGTTATATATAAGAAGAGTGGGAAATGGTATCTAGTTCATTGTACGAACGTATTATCAGGTCCTTAGATTTGATATAGCAATTTCCCGTGATCTCAAGGTTAGCCGTTCCTTGAAGTGTGTAAGTTGTTATGTCATCCTTGCAAATTTCATCTATTTCATAACTGTGTGTTGTAGAGAATAACCATTTGTTATGGGTAGAAGGATGTAACCATATGGTTGAAATATTTGCTTCTTTTACTTCGCATGTGGGTGGTAAAATTTCCGATTTTCGTAATAATTCTATTACGAAATAGAATTATATAATATAAATTGAACTAAGGGTGTAGCATTGGGCATAAGAATGCCCAAAGTTTCTGGGTGATATGGTGCTGTTTAATTTTATTATTTTCAGTAGTGAACACATCTCTTTGAACATGACGCTGAGAAAGTTTGCACCTTGATCTGTTAATAACGATGATGGAATGCCGTGCTGGCATACAATTTTTTCAGTAAAGACTCTTGCTACTGTAAGAGCTTCTGCATTAGGAAGAGCAAATGCTTCTGAAAATTTTGTAAGGTCGTCTTGAAAGGTTAATAAATATTTTTGGTCATTATGACTTACGGGCAGGGGACCGACTATGTCTAAAGCAATTCTTTCAAATGGTCTTGAACTGGTAGTTGTAATCTTCATTGGTAAGGGAGGATTTCTCCTACTTTTATTAAGTTGACATGAAGCGCATTTGCGGATATAGTTCGTAATGTCCTGTGTCATTGTAGGCCAGTAGTATTTGTATTTGATTCTTTTTAACGTTCGTGACACACCTTGATGGCCTCCGAAAGGTATTCGAAAAAAGCTTTTCGTATAATTTCCGGATCGCTTAGAGTAATTCTTTTGTTTGTATATAAAAAGATCGTTATGTGTTCTTTCTCGAAAACTTTTTCTATTAATATTTTGAAATTATTTTTTGTGTTGTTATCTAAGTTTGGTAACGAGAAACCTAATAGCTTAAATTTTTTGTTTTCTATTATATTTTTTAAGTACGTCAGGCATTTTTCTGCTTCAAATTCATCTCTGGAACTTTTAATAGGTATTGGTAATGTGACTACATGATAAAACTCGGTTTCAAGACTCTTGAATATGTCTGGTTTTACAAAGTTTGGTATTAAATTCCGGAGCACTTTCTCGTCTGGCGAATCTACTAAAGGCAATATTATTATTTTGAGAGGAAGCTTTTTGTCTTGATGGATTTCGCCGTCCTTTTCTATTAATAAAAAGCTAGAAACTATTTGTATTTCGTTTTGAGATGATTCGATTGGGTTTACATGTTCATTTGTTTTTTCTGTTTCCAATATTTTCTTTTAGTTCCGCGTTATTACCATGAGATTATCTTTTGGCTCGATAGGTATACGACTTAATGCGTCTGCATTTGAATTTATTTTACCAGGTTTGTATTTAATCGAGTATTCGTATTCAGAGAGTAAAATTCTCCATCTAGCTAACCTAGACATTGGGTTTTTTAATTTCATAAGTCATTCTAAAGGCTTATGGTCTGTACATATTATGAATTTTTTACCATAGAGGTAAGGTCGGAATTGGTTAACTGCAAAGACAATGGCTAATAACTCTTTTTCAGTGGTAGTATATTGAGTCTCATTATCATTCAGTGTTCTACTGGCAAAACAAATTGGTTTATCTTGTCCAATTTCACCCTGCGAAAGTACAGCGCCTATACCTACGTCACTGGCGTCAGTTGTAACTACAAACACTTTTTCGAAATCAGGATATATTAGAATTGGAGGATTAATAATTTGTTCCTTTAAGATCTTAAATGCTTCGTCACAAAAGACGTCCCATTTGAACGTGATATTCTTTTTGAGTAATTTTGTCAATGGTTTGGCTATACTGGAAAAGTTATTAATGAATCGTCTATAATAGCCAACAAAACCCAAAAACGATTGAATTCCCTTTTGATTTTTCGGTATAGGATAAGTTTTAACCACTTTGATTTTTTCTGGATCGGGTTTAAGACCTTCTTTAGAAATAATGTGTCCTAAGTAAATCAATTCCCTTTTAACAAAATTACATTTATCAGGTTGTAGTTTAAGATTGTGCTTACGTAGTCGGTCGAAAATGTTTCTCAATTTTATATTGTGATCGTTTAGATCATATCCATATACAACTATATCATCGACGTAAACAAAACAATGTATTCCTTGTAATCCCATTAGAACGTTACTCATAGTTCTTTGAAAAGTTGCTGGTGCATTCTTCAGACCAAACGGCATACGATTATTTATTAATTTTATTATCTATGATCGAACCTTTTATTTTATTATATATGAATGAAGATTTTATTTTATGATATATGATTTGAACCTTTTCGTTGGTCAACCGACTTAACTCTGACTCTTCAACCATTCTTTAAAATGCAAAGAGTCATCATCCAGAACGATCATCCCTTCCACAACATTTATATTTCCTGCACTGTTGTGCAGGTCATTCATATTAAATACACATTGCATTTCCAATGACTATTTCGTCACTTCCATATTTCGTAAGACTTCCCCTTAATATAGTGTAGTGTACCTCCGTCATTAATTCATCAACAGATATTTGACACTTCATTCAGTGTAGCACTACGCTGACCCATATTTGCGGTGTTTGCCCTTGGAAGCGGTTATTAGATATCCATTACCAAGAACACTTGAAATATGTAATGCAATTTGTATATTAGTCAGCTATCAGGCAGAATGAGTTTAGGTACCTATTGATGACATATGTTTATGTGGAGATACACACGATTCGTTGATATTGTCAGTGGCCAAAAGAATCTTATGAAATAAATGTGGAACGATCATTATCATGGGAAACAGATGTGATTCTTGTGAAGAGAGACCACCCTGGATGAATATGGATATGATGATTTGTAGTGCGAACACTACAACTACTCCTCGGAATGTCGTTTGAAAACTTTTTAAAATATCGGGCCCTAACTTTGTTTTCGGATATACTTCTAACCCCCCAACCTGCCGATCTGTACAAAGAAATCACATTTTTAAATTCAAATAGATAATGTCTTCTACTGATCCCACGATTTACTTGTGTCACATCTGAACGACAGTTTTTTGTCAACTCCACACGTTTATGGAATTTATTGCCGCGACAAATAAGAAGCATAAATAGCACGACTCTAATTAAAAAGCAACTAAAGATTCATCTTAGTATTGTATAATTAATTCTAAAATTTATTGTAATTTATTCAATTATAGTAGCTGTTTAATTTTTGTTTTTACCTTCATAAAGCTACACTATAAAAAAGATACTATATCTTACAGTGTAAGCTAAGCGTTAATAAAATAAAATACAAATACAAAATATAAATAAGGGAAAGCATCATTAAAAACCAAAAAACACTTAAAATTATGTGGATTCCTAGCCACATCGGGAAAGAAGGGAACGAATTTGCTGACCGCGAAGCAAAATTAGCTAGCAAATCTCCCGTCTACCTCTTTAATGCCTTCTCCAAGTTGGATCTTCAACGCCAGAAAAAATCACCCTCAAAATGCGAACTGAAACCTGGCGATGCAACCAATCTCACTACTCCACCATAAATCCGGATTGTAAAGCCCCACTCTACCCGGAATCAACTACAAAAAATATGAACACCACTTTTACACGCCTCCGACTGGGACACACTATAACCACGCACCAACACTGTTGAAAGTAGTATATTCAAGTTTTGTAAAATAACTACTTTGATTTTGTTATACTGTACTTTATTTTTTGTTATCAATTTAGTTGTAATATAATTATCAAATAATTTTCTGATAACGAATTTATTGTTTTAGTTTTCATTCTCAATAAATATCTTGTTTCTGTTATTACTTAAAATCTCGTTTGGTTATTTCAAGAGCTTCAACAAATAACTTCAATAGGATATGGGCCCAGTTGTTAGCAAATAATAATAAGAAATAACATTGCAACGTTTTGTGAGCGAAAGGATCGTATAAAAGGAAACGCAATTTCATTATTTAATCGATTGCCTATTTTGTTTGCGATTGAAAATATTTTTTCAGATAATTGCTGGAGATACATCGAGAAGCATCGATAGAACGAATTAATAAATTGTATTAAGATATTGTTGCAAAAATAAACGAGATGGAAAAAGATATTTCAACAATAGAGAAGTTCGTCAAACCATCACAGTGGATGATGTGGAAATTTCAAGTGCGTGTGAACCAAATGGCCTTGGATCTCTATGGGTACGTTAATGGAACGTCACAGAGGCCAGCTAAAGCACCTGAATTGTCAGCATGGTCTAAAAATGGTGCAAAGGCTCAGAAAATTATTGTTAACTCGTGCGGATCTGCGATTCTCATTCATTTATGTAACTATTTAACATCTAAAGAAATGTGGGATAAGTTACATTCGATCTACGAGCAAACCAATGATTCAGCCAAGCAGCTTTTGGAAGAGCAGTACTGTCTTTACCAAAAAACACAGCCCATGATATTTCAACTTTAGAAAATTTGGTACAAAAATTAATGATAGCAGGTGTCACCATAGACAAAAGTATGCTGATTACAAAAATATTGATGACACAGCCTTCTGAGTACCGGCATTTTTCTACGGCATGGGATTCAACAGCTAAGGAACAACAAACAATTATCAACTTGACGAACCGGCTCTTGGTTGAAGAAAGTCGACTTGGAGTTGATAATATGCATCTAGGTGAAGTAATGAAGAGTGAAGCTTTACTGGCAAAGCGTAGCACTGGTGCTTTCAAGAAGCAAAGTTTACCAAGCTTAAAGAAGAACGACAAACTGAAGCGACCTGGCAAATGTTTCAAATGTGGTTTAACTGGACACTGGAAACGTGATTGTAAGGTACAACAACAAACACGATCAGACGGAGAGAAAGTATTTTTCAGTAAAATTGTTCAATCTCTGGGAATGTCTGATGCCTGGTACGTAGATTCAGGTGCTACTAATCACATGTGTAGACGTCGCGATTGGTTTATGACGTTTACTGAATTGGATAAACCAGTCGATGTTGTTCTTGGTGATGGGAAGCTGATGCATGCTGTTGGAAGAGGCGATCTGAAGTAGTTGTAATACAATGGAACTGAATGGATAGAGAAGATAATACAAAATGTTTTGTATGCACCAAGTTTGTATGCAAATCTGTTCTCTTCAACTAAAGCCATGGATAATGGCCACACAAGCTGGTCAAACAGAGATTCTTTCAAGTTGTTCGATGGCGAAACTATTGTGGCAGTGGGAACAAGAAAAGGTGGTATGTTTCAAATGCTTTTCAAGATAATTGAGCCAACTTCCGACAAATCAATGGTGGCTATGAAAAGTGATACGTTGCGCATCTGGCATGAACGTCTAGGCCTAGAATTTGTAAACAATGTCTTCAAGAAGTTATTAGAAGAAAATGGTATTTTTCATCGTCGTTCCGTTGCATACACTCCTGAACAAAATGGATGTATTGAACGTGAGAACCGCACCATCATGATTTATGCTAAAGGGCTAAATCCTAAACTTTGGGCTGAGGCAGTACAGACAGCTGTATTTGTTTTGAATCGTACAGGAACCAGTACTGTAAAAGACAAGACTCCATATAAACTCTGGTACAACAAGCGGACACAATTTGAACATTTTCGTATCTTTGGCTCAGAGGTTTACGTTCATATTCCAAAGCAAAAACGTAAAAAGTTAGACCCAAAGTCAAGAAAATGTCTTTTTGTTGGATATGATGAAAATCAAAAAGGAATTCGAATCCTTAATGAATCGAATTGTGTCTCAGTGGTACGTGATGTAAGGTTTTTGGCAGAAGAATCATCTACAGTAACTTTTATCGACGAAGATGACGATATCGAAGAGGAACTAGAAACTAATAATGTTTCCATATATGATGACGCTTTGGAGGCTCAAAATGATCATCAACCTGAAAACCAGCAAGCAATAAAAAGGATGCCAAGTCAACCAATTCCAAAAGCAAAAATTGATGAAGCTAATATTTTAGAAAAAAGATTACGTAACCGTCAAGAAGGAGCTTCCATAGTAATGGCTTTATTGGCGATTAGTGAAGAGCCCACGTCGTATGAAGAAGCTATATGTTCAAAGGAAAATGACAAGTGGTTGAAAGCTATGAAGGAGGAGTGCGTTTCACTTTTACAAAACCAAACCTGGACGTTGGTTGAAAAACCAACAAACCAAAAGGTAATTGACAAAAAATGGGTTTTTAAAGTGAAGAGGAACCCGGATGATTCAATCGAACGCTTCGAGGCACGATTAGTGTGTCGTGGATTCAATCAGGATTACGGGATTGATTATTTAGAAACATTCAGCCCAGTCGTTCGATTTACGTCATTGCGAGCAATTCTTGCAATTGCAGCCGAGAAGAGAATGTACATGAAGCAGTTCGATGTTAAAACCGCTTTTCTGAACGGTGATCTAGAAGAAATTGTTTTCATGCAGCAACCAGTTGGATTCGATGATAACAGTGGACGTGTGTGTAGACTACAGAAAAGCTTATATGGTCTGAAGCAAGCTTCACGCTGTTGGAACCGGAAGTTCACATCGTTTATTTTTCTTTTTGGGTTTAGAACATGTCGTTCAGATTCTTGAATTTTTGTAAGTAACCAAAATGGAAAAACACTTATAATGGCAATTTATGTGAATGATGGAATCGTGACTGGAGACGATGAAGCAGATGTAAAATCCGTGATAGAACATCTTCAAGAACACTTCGAAATCAAACAAATGCAAGTGGGTTGTTTTCTTGGTTTTGAAATCGACCAGCAGGATGATGGTTCTATATTTATGCACCAAACAGCATATACTAAGAAGATTTTACATCGATTTCATTTCGAAGAGTGCAATCCAGTATCCGTTCCAGATGATCCAAATCAGATACTTTCAAATTACGAAGAGTCAGAACTAAGTAAGTTTCCATTTCGTTGGAAATCTCATGTATTTGGCCCTTGGTACAAGCCAAACAAAATAAAGGATGATACAACGTTTTACATGGACAATCAGAGTGCGATTCGTTTAATAAGGAATCCAGAATTTCATCGACGCAGTAAACATATTGATGTAAGGTATCACTTCATCCGTGAAAGATTCGAAGAGGGATACTTCAATTTGGAAAATGTATCAACAACAGACATGATTGCCGATATCTTAACCAAGGCATTACTAAGAAAACGGTTTCATTTTCTACGATCTTTAATGGGAGTATTTGACAAAAAGTGGGAGTGTTGAAAGTAGTATATTCAAGTTTTGTAAAATAACTACTTTGATTTTGTTATACTGTACTTTATTTTTTGTTATCAATTTAGTTGTAATATAATTATCAAATAATTTTCAGATAACGAATTTATTGTTTTAGTTTTCATTCTCAATAAATATCTTGTTTCTGTTATTACTTAAAATCTCGTTTGGTTATTTCAAGAGCTTCAACAAATAACTTCAATAAACACCTACTTAAAAGGGAAAATCCACCATCCTGTACAGTATGTAACAACATTTTAAATATATAACACCTACTTGGCCAAACCACATTTTTTTTTTTTTTTATAATGAGCGCACACTCAAAGGGATGATACTACCCTTATTATGTAGACACAGTGTGAGCACTAGGAAAGGGAGAGAGGGGTTGAAAGGAGGTGTCGGTGCACATTAGCTTTGAATTCCTGAATATTGCAATGGCTGGGAAAAACAGAGTGTGGCAAGGCATTCCACATTCGCATAGTACGGCTAAAGAACGAATCTCTGTACTTGACAGTACGACCGAAGTTGGGCTCGAGGGTATATTGATGAGCATTCCTAGAAGCGCGAGTATTACGGTTGAACTGTTTAAGGGGAGGAATGCAACTGGCTATTTCTCTAGAGCAAAAACCATTAAAATAACGGTAAAAGAGGGTGAGACAAGAAACATTTCGACGATGTTCAAGCGACGTAAATGATCTTATGATGGTAATATCACCAATCAATCTAAATGCTCTACGTTCAATACTGTCCAGGAGGCTTAAGTAAGTTACAGTAGCACCAGCCCAGATATGGGAGTTATACTCAAGCTTTGGACGTATATAAGTCTTGTAGATAATAGCCAGATCAGAGGGGGAGAAAAACTTCTTGCATCGCCTTAGAAAACCCAAACATCTTGCGGCATTTTTGGCGACATCGCGTATGTGATCGTTCCACAAAAGGTGGTTGGTGATACACATACCGAGAATATCGAGATGTTCAGTCTCCTCGATGCAAGTGCCATCTATGGATAATGGCAAGGGGGGTATATCTCGCTTTAACGATACAAGACAGCATTGGGTTTTCGAAGCATTAAATTCCACGCGGTTTTTTAATCCCCATTGTACAATGCTGTTTAGGTCGGAATTTAATGAACTTATCATGTTTTCTCGTTGCAGTTCCACATCCGAAGAAGAGGGATGTGAATCTGAAAACGAATATGAGAAGCTAAGAGTACTATCGTCAGCAAAACAATGTATTGGATTAGAAGTTGCAGACAGGAGATCATTAATAAAAATGAGAAAGAGTGTTGGAGATAGAACAGAGCCCTGGGGCACACCAGCATTTATTTTGTGGTTTTCAGACTTGAATCCATCCAATACAACTTATATTGAACGATTCGAAAGGTAATTACTAATCCAATGAAGGAGGGATTCATGAAAACCCGAAAGCACGCATTTTCGATAAGAGAGCCTGATGCCAAACCCTATCAAATGCTTTTGAAATATCAAGTGCAATAATCTGACTTTCTCCAAAACGATGTAAAGATTTGTTCCACTGTTCGATGAGATGAACCATGAGATCACCAGTGGACCTATTGCTACGAAAGCCGTATTTTCGGTCATTAAGAAGCTTTCGATCTTCGAGATATTTCTAGAGCTGATAATTATCAGCGTTTCCATGACCTTGGAAAGAAGGGACGTAAGTGCAATCGGTCGGTAATTAGACGGTGAGGAAGATTCGCCTTTTTTGGGAATAGGCTGGACAAATGCAGTTTTCCATCCGCTCGGAACGAGACCTGAGGAGTAGGACAGATGAAAAAACTTACGCAGTGGTTTTGCCAGTGTTGAAGAACACCTCTTTAGAACAATAGCGGGGATACCATCCGGACCAGCGGATTTATGTGTGTTAAGATCTTTTAGGACTCTCGCTACTGAGTGCGAAAAAAGATTTGCCCCATAGAATCACTAACTCGCTCAAGTACAGTCGGAGTCATAACACTCACTGGCAGCGTTGAATTGGCGGCGAACTGCCTAGCAAAGAGATTAGCTTTCTCTAGAGAGCTAACAAATGGAGTGTCATTCACAACGAGCGTAGGAACCGAGGAAGAGGAAGAATTCCTCATATTTTTTTACAAATGACCAAAAAAATTTACTGCCTTTGGGACATTGCAGTATTTTTTGCCGTAATTTTTGGTCATGTAAAAATTTGGTCCGTCGAATATGGGCGTTGCAGGCCTCCCTGGCTTGCTTGAACTTATTCCGGTTTTCCTCAGTTGGATTGGCTTTAAGACAACGGAAATTTACCTTCTTGACCCTAATAACCTCTTTACAGCTCGCATCGAACCATGCGTTCTCTTTAGGTCTGATGCTTTTAACCCTGTTCGGGATAAAAGTTCTCATTCCCAGGAGAATCAAACTTGTGATCATATCAGCGCTGGCGTCAACGTCACTATCGAGGAAGCATAGTGACCAGTTAAAGATCCTAAAATAATTATTGAGACCGTCCCAGTTGGCTTTCTCGTATTGCCAAACGGTTCTGTTAGGAGCTCTTTCTTTAACTGGAGAGTTTTTACACGAGAAATTTGCTGATATGACACAATGGTCAGATGTGCCTAGAGGAGATAGAACACTAATAGTGTACTTACCAGGGTCAGAGGTAAGAAACAAGTCAAGAGTGTTTTCTGCTCGACCTACCACGTCCGATATTCGAGTGGGCTCGTTGACCAACTGAGTTAGGTGGTTAAACTCAGCGAAGATCTCAGCACACACTCCTTCTGGTGTTGCCTGGCCCGAATGTTGAAGCCATGAAGAATTGTGTACATTGAAATCGCCCGTAACAACGATTTCAGTGCGATAGGACGAAACAATTCTTTGGATGGAATCAGACAAAGCATCAAATTCACGAGAAGTTGACACTCTGTCTAGATTGGGGCTTCGATAAAGGAAGCAATAGTGAATGATTTGCTTATTCACGGAAAATTTAAACCACATAAAATTGAAAAAAGAATTGGCGCAGAGACTATATTGTGGCAAAAACTGATAAGCAACATCATTCCTAATGTATATGGCGAGACCATGGTGGGAAAAGAATAATGGCACCAAGTTATACCCATGAATAAAGAATTCAGTAGGATCGGAATCCTCACCTACTTGGGTTTCACTTAGTGCCAATACAGCTGGCCTGTTTAAAGCAGTATGGGAGTACACAGAGAGAAAATTCGCTCTAAGCCCACGAATATTACAATAATCTACCCTGAAATTTCCAGCCATTGCAAATAAAAGAATAACAAAAACCAAAACAGACAAAGACTATAAGAAAAATATTACTGAGTTGAACCACAGAATGCTATTCGATACACGCCACCACTAGTGTTATGCCTTAGTAGTGACAAGAATCGAATCCGGCCCTGTTAATGCAAAACAGTAACATTTTTTTTTGTCAACAATCTGTTATCAACGATGACGCAGCCTGTGTATCAATTACATTAGTTATAAAACCAATGCAATTTGATACACATGCTAAGCCATGCGATTGTAAGAGAAAGGGGAAAGTGAAGGATGGTACTCACTGTGCTATGCTGAGCTGGCTTATCATGATTTATTATTTTTTATTGGTTATTGGTTGTTTGTTGTTTTTGTTTTATTGTATTAATTTTAGTGTGGCGTGGTTTATTGATTTTTTTCATCAACTATTAATATTTTTTTGTTTGCTATTTTTTTTTTTTTTTTGTTTCGTTTTGTTATTGATATTTTTTTTTTTTTTTTTATGTAAACATTTGAAATTTATAGGAACAAATAACACGACTAGGCACAGACTCAAACAAGACGCGCACGGGCAACAGACGATCGACGCACTACACAAAGGGGACCTTCCCCAACGAAAGTTCACTGACATGCAGTACTTCCGCATAATTACAAACCACCCTACCCAACAATCAAACAATCTACGAGGTTCTCAACACATTCGACCATGATATCATCGCTACAATCTACGATTACTTCACCGAAGCAAATCTTCCCATATAAATTACTACTAAAGATAGGGCTGAAAGCCTATGACCGCTATGCCCTTATTTTTTCAAAATATTTGCTTGTAATTTAAATTATTTGCAAATAAATAATAATAATAATAATAATAATAATAATAATAATAATAATAATAATAATAATAATAATAATAATAATAATAATAATAATAATAATAATAATAATAATAATAATAAAAGCATTGAATTGTGACCGAAAAAATGTTCTCACAGTGTTTTTTTTTTTTAATAAAGGGATGTCAAAGTAAAAAATGACTTAATGGTCTTTTTGTTCAATAATTTTTGAGTGTGGGCTGATGTGGTGTTTTTTTTTCAAATTTAATTTTCAATTCAAAAAATATATTTATCTGTATCAACGGTCGTTTAAGTAGATAGAATAGCAGAAAACCAAAAACAAACGGTAACTCCAAAGTATCAAGCCAAAGTTTTTTTTTTTTTTTAATTTGCAGTTCAACAAGATGGCGTACTTACTTTTTTGATTGAACAAACTTTTTTTTTTTTTGATAAAAAAACATTTTTAGAAAAATATTATTTTTGCTATTTGTTAACTTATAATGCTTGCAAAAAATGAGGAAGACTTTTTTTTCCCAACTTTTACTCACTAAAAGAAAATTTGTAAAAAAGGTTTCAACTTGTAATTAATTTGTGACAGGTTAAATTCTAAGGTGACTGGACAATTATATTATTTTATTATTATTATTATGCCCCGCCCACTTTCCCCTCCCAACCGACGCGCGCGGAGGACCTTTTAATTATTTTTATTATTATAATGATTCTTTTTGAGTTATAATTCTGACATTTTTATTAGTTTTATATATTATTTATTTCTAATTGTTCGTAAATAAAAAAAAAATTAAGGTTAAAGATTGTAGGAGCAATTGATTTGACTAAAAAGAGATTTGGTTCATTAGGGTATTTATAATTCTTATTAATTTTTGAGATTCCATATTTTTCAACAACTTCGCTTCCTCCTAGAAAGACGAGTTTTTACTGAAAAAATGCTTTCTTCTTCCTCAGGCACAAGTCTTTTACGACATCTGTTTATAAATTTACACATGAACGGAAATATTCTAATAGTTTTTTGAACGTTGCTTAATTTAATGTTGTTTCAAATTCATAGCTCAGGGCCAGTATTACGTATTACGAAACGAACGGCCAAAATAACGATACGATATTCACTCACAACAAAAGCGATTACATAGAACGAAAGTTGATCCACGAAAATATTGCCAGATAAAAAGGAGAAATACTACTTTTTGAAAGTGCATCTAACTTCACGTCGTTGAATAGATGTCAAAAATTTATCCAAATAATTAAAGATTTGAGTGTGAAATTAAAGAAGTGCGGTATATTATCGTATAAAATAATAAAATGTTTATTTATTACCTCTTTTCGGATAGTGAATATTGTTCCAAGGAGCGAAGATAGAGAATTGAAAAATATTTCAATGAGGAAAACATGGAGAAATGTGTGGGTTTGTGAATATGTGAAAACCAAATAGTATTTTTTTGCGATTCCGGGTTTCGTTTATTTATAAGTGCAAGTGCGTTTACTATTTTTTAGTATTATTAGTAAAATGTTCTTTAATTATTTTTAATTGTTTGGATTCTTAATTTGTTCGTTTATGTTTAGTTCCCAGATGGTACATAAGCGGCAGACATAAAAACAACACAAAAAAAGTATGACAACAACGAAAACAAATTTTTAACGATTATCGTAATACGTAATACGGGCCCAGTTTTGTAGTTACCAATGATATTTGTGACTTTTTCTTTCCCAAAACATCCCCTGCTGTCATCGTTGGCTTAGTAACTGGCCACTCAGTTTTATCCCTTTGTAAAAATAATGGCCTCTAAACCAAATTGAGTTCAACGATTCTCCTATTGCGGCACCTCTCGATACGATATCCGCAGGATCCATGTTGAATTTTGGATACGCGGTTGGCAACAAAAGTTTCCCACGTTGACAGATGTTTTGCTAACCAATGCAACACTGGCACCTATTGCTATTGTCGATTGCTGATCGATTATCGATAACAAGCGATCAACGATCGCTAAATTGAGAAATCAGTTTTGCGAGTATCGATCATGATCGATACTTGTGGATTTTGCGATCACTTAATGTCCACACCATTTTCGCCATCGTTGCGGTGTTGGATGGTTGTGAAACAGTTTGTTGCTAATTATTAAAACAATGCATTTTATAATTTTTTATATAATTTTTAATTCAGGGCTAAACAAGTTTCAACAAAAAAGCAGCTAGAAGTTTTGGTAAATTTTATGGAAGAAAATAAAGAAATCGCTACAGGAGTTTGTACAAAATTCACGGAAAAAATAGATGATACATGGATTTTACAATATGTACACAGAATAGATTATAATATGCATGTTGTATTTCTTTATCTGTGAGCCATCAATGAAACCAATAACACCAAGAAATCAAACATTACAAAGAAATACAAAATCTTAATGCGGTACACAATTTTATGATGTTGGGAACTGATGAATTTCATATGGCAGCTCTTAGTTTTTCATTAATTAGGTTAGGTTAGGTTTGCGGGTTGCTGTAGGAGAGCCAATAGCTCAGCCCCAGCGCACTTAGGTCAATGTAGACCCATTGTGATGCCCATTTGAGGGTTTACCAATTCCTCCTCTTACCATACTCGTAGTCCATATTTAGTTCCTTAGTATCATCCCGGGGTGTTCAACCATTCGTTTCCTCTTGCGAATCGATATAGATTTGATATTGGGCACTCTGATAGTTCTTTGATGCTTTCGAAGAAGTATTTCTCCAGAGTTTTATTTCTTAGATGGCAGAGACTGGGGCAGTGACAGAGGTAGTGGGTTATATCTTCATGTTCTTCCTCGTCACTGCAACCTCTACATAGATCGTTTTCAGTTAGACGTAGTTTCTTGGCGTGATATCTTAGCATGTTATGGCCAGTTAAAACACCTACCAACGTCGATACTGACTTCCTGTCTTTTTGAATGATTGCATTCGTTCTATTTTTATCGTACTGCGGCCACAGTTTCCTAGCTACCTCACAAGTGTTTAAGTTTGCCCATCTCGAGTTGGCTTTTGCCAGGATTTCACACATTATACTATGTTTGAGGTCGCATAACGGTGGTTTTACGCTCCTTTCTGAGAGTTCTAGGCTAAGTGCTGAGCCTTTTCTTGCCAATTCATCAGCTTTTTCATTTCCCATGATGCCCGCGTGACCGGGGACCCAGCAGAGTGTTATATTATGCTGTTTGGCAAGAACTTTAAGCTCTTCGAAACAGCTTTTCACAAGCTTGGACTTTATTTCAACAGAAGAAATTGCTTTTATCGCTGCCTGGCTATCGATGAGAATGGTAATATCCTCTCTGGGTAGTGCCATCATTGATGCCACTTTGGCAGCTTTCGTTACTGCTAGAACCTCTGCTTGGAATACACTGCTGTTATTGGGAAGTCTGATTGAGCCTTCTATATTCAAAGCTTCTGAGAAAAAGCCAGCCCCAGTACCTACATCCATTTTTGAGCCGTCTGTAAAGATGGATTTGGTTGTAGGTTGTAAGACTTCATTATTAATCCACTTCTCTCTACTTGGGAACAAGCATTGGAATGGCCTTTCAAAATCTGTAAAGGGAACTATGTAGTCAGACTCTACATTTGTTCCTGTGTGGAAGTTCAAAATTTCAGAGTGTCCAGTTTAACTGGATCTCCATAGATTAGATTGGCTAATACTGAGAGCGCTTTTTGCTGCAGTTTCCTGCATATAAAGGTCAAGTGGCAGAAGGTTAAGTATGGTTTCTAAGCCCGCCGTGGGTGTCGTGCGCAAGGCACTGGTTGATCCAATACATGCAAGTCTCTGGATGTTAGTCAATGCCTTAAGGTTTGTAGCTTTGTTAGCGGCTTTCCACCAAACTAAGCATCCATACGTCAATATCGGTCTCACTATCGCAGTGTACATCCATAGAATTACCTTGGGTTTTGGGCCCCAGTTTTTCCCAAAAATTCTGCTGCATGAGTAGAATGCGATGGAGGCCTTTTTGACTCTTTCTTGGACATTCATTTTCCAGTTCAATTTCCTATCAAGTATGATTCCCAGGTATTTCGCGCTTTCGGATAACTTAAGGGGTGTGCCTTCAATTGATGGCAGATGGAATTGTGGAATTATTCGTTTGTTCGTGAATAGAACTAGTTCTGTTTTTTGGGGATTAATACCTAGGCCGCATTTTTGGGCCCATTTGTTCAGTGTGTTGATAGCTCTTTGGAGGATATCACTGATGGTGTCTAGGAATTTCCCCGTGGCCATTATGACTAGGTCATCTGCGTAGGCAATGACTTTTATCCCATTATTATTAAGCAGTACTAAGACCTCATTCACAACTAATATCCACAGCAGTGGTGAAATAACCCCGCCTTGGGGTGTACCTCTTGAGGCAGTCATTTTCAATTCTGTGTTAGCGAGGGAGGTGTTTACGTTTCTTTTGTTTAATAGGCTTAGTATTATTTGAGTAATACTGTTGTCAATGTTCATGCTTATTAAGATTCTTTCTATAGCATTAATTAAGGAAATCAAGTCTCTAAAAGATGGTTTAGTTAATCGAAAATCATACTTCTCTAAGGGATTGGAAGCATCTCTTATTTGCCTTCGTCTTCTGACAGTTTCTAAAACCGAACTTCTTGCGTTTTCCTCTTCAGATTCAGAAACACTCAACCATCGGAAATCATACTGCTCTAAGGGATTGGAAGCATCTCTTATTTGCCTTCATCTTCTGATAGTTTCTAAAACCGAACTTCTTGCGTTTTCATCTTCGGATTCAGAAACATTCAACCATACATCAGTTGTATTGATTTTTTTTTTACTTTTCTAATTTTGTCCAAAAATACACTATTTTATTGAAAATCTTCTCTAAAACAAACAAAAAACAATCTGAATAAATCACTTTTGTCAAATATGAATAATTCACAATCGATACTTTTTCATCCACAATAATTCAAGTACTAGTCGATCAAGTTACACAATACCGATTGTGCGATCGATCGACGGTCATGGTCGTTGCTATAGCGATCGCTGATCGACAACCGCAATTAGGGCTACTATCTCGAAATATGTCCACAAATTATTTACATCTTCTTCATTTAACACTTTTAACAGTTTTTCACGGAGTTGTACCAACAATTCAGCGGCACAAAGTTCCAGTCGAGGGATGGGCTGCACTTTTTTGGGAGCGACCCGAGATTTGGCACAGTACAGTTTAACAACCGGTTTTCCTTTTGTGACTGAGCGCACATAAATGTCTTGTTGTATGGTTCTAACGCCCAAAAACTAATCATTTCAGCTCCGGGTCCTCTCTGTCTAACTCCATGGCAGTTGCAATGTGACAACGTGCCTTTGTCAACTTTGTGGTCTTTATTTTCCCAGACACCACCCAACCAAAAACAGTTTTTTGTAAAGTAGGCCTAAATATACCTAATTTAATTTGTTCCACCATCAACAAATTGAAAAACAAATCTGCACCCAACAACAGATCAACCGACAAAGGTAAGTGAAAATCTGGATCAGCCAGATGAAGATTCGCTTAAATATAATTTTTCAACTTAAAAAAAAAAACAATAAAACGTTTAATTTAATTAGTTGTGTTATGGTTAGCCAATGAGCAAGTCGCACACATTTTAAAATAATTCTCTTTCCCTTATTTTGGATTCTTTGGAGCCGAGAAATGTCTCCTTGAGAAGATAAAAATAATATGGTTGGGCAGTAGTAAATACTTAAACTGACAAGATCGATATTCTCTCCATTAATTCGCACAACATTCTGATCCAAAGTGTTGATACACATATGTTTTTGTTATATTAAGCTTTAACTTATTAGTAATTATAAAATAATTCGCTTATGGATTGTAAGTCACTATTGATTTTATCCGTACACTCTCGCATATCTTTTCCCGAAATAAATAGAAGGGTATCATCAGCAAACATACATAATTTACAATATTTAACTGCCAATTTATATCATTAATATACAACAGAAACAAGAACACCCCCAACTCCGAGCCCTGCGGTACCCCTGTTTTTACTTCTTTTGCGTTAGACACATTATTGTTGACTCAAACCACTTAAGACCATTTTTGAATTCCATATTTGGAGAGTTTTTCAAGAATTTTTTTCGGTCAACAGTTTCGAAGGCTCTATTGAAATCCAAAAAGACTGCTATGAAAGTATTTTTGTTGTCCATCTCATTTTTCCAATTTTCTACTACCCAATTGAGCGCGGTTTCACACGAGTATCCTTTACGCTGACCCGTTATTAAATTATTTACTTCCAAATAGTTACTTAATTGATTTTCTACAAGTTTTTCTAAGACCTTTTCATAAATGGGGAGCATGCAAATTATATAACAGCTAAAATTAAAAAAAAAAATGGTTTTCTTAAGCGGATCAGACCAGTTTTAACTATGGCAAATTCAATAATGCTGTATAACACTATTAATTTTAGATTATTTCGGATGAAATCTTGTTGTTCCTTCGGCGTATTTGGTCATTAGTAATGGCAATGAAACAAAGTAAGTTTTTATAGATTTTCTCAACGTTTCGACAGAGATTTCTGTCCTCTTCAGGAGATCTGTACTAACACATAATGAAATAAAATATAAATGAAGGCTCTCCTACTCACTTCTCTACACATAAAACCTTTACCCACATTGACATAACTTGCTGCTCTCCCGAACTATACCAAACAATGCAATGGAGAACTTAAGATGATCTGCACAACAGCGATCATTTTCCCATATTAACTACTCTCATAAAAGGTAACAAAGAAAATAGTACTCCTCAACAGTACTACAAGACCGACCAAGCAAACTGGGATAAATATAAAAAACTATCACCGAAACCCCAATCAACTTCAGCACAGGTACGAACAAAAACAAATCAACAGCTATTTTTCAAAAATACCTACGGAAAGTAGCCAATAAAACTGTCCCCCAAACTTATCCCAAGAAATCCAAATATTCTGTCCCATGGTGGAACGATGATCTCAGCAATTTAAGAGGCAAAAAAGTGACAGCCTGGAAGAAATTTAGAAAAAAATCTACATCAGAAAAACTTATCTCTTTTAAGAAAGCCAATCTTCAGAAGAACGTTCAAGGCTAATAAAATTAAAAGACTTAACGACTTTACTTCATCTTTTAATCAACACAACCCTTTTACCAACACTGCCACCAATACTGCTAGCATTCACCTTGAGGAATCTATCACTATCTCTGAATTGGAATCTTGTCTAAGCAAACTCAAAGGAAAGACACCAGGAAGAGATAGGCTTTCATATCCAATGTACATAAATCTTCCAACGAATCTTAAACAGACTTTTTTAACTATATATACAATTGCCTGATGCAGCCTCAATCAGGGTAAAAGAATGGCTTGGTACAATTGCAGTGATATAATGAATTTTTATTTCTTTCTTATTGGTATTTATACAAAATATTCTTACAAACTACCTGCATAACTAGGGCACTTAATTAATGATTTCATAATAATTTCATAATAAATAATTGAAATTATCAGGAAATCAAAATACTGCAAATCTGCAGTTATTGCAAATTAATAGGTTACGAGCACAGATGCACTCGTAACCAAACAAAACCAAACAATAACAATAATAAATGCACAAAGTACTTATTGTGCACAAATAGTCTAACATGACTAAAGTACGGATGATATTAAATTTAAAGTTGTTGTTGATGATGTCAACATTTTCCTTCCTCCAACTTAGGTTCCCAGTTGATTTCAAACCCATGTCCTGGTGTGCTTCTGTGGTCTGTCAACTCGATATTAGTGGAGTTCATCTTTGCAGTTGGTCTTTTTCCATATTTGAGAATTACTGCCAACAAACAGATGATTCCAGCTGCCAATATTGAGCATAATCCAAAGGTCCAATATTGGTGTTTTTTGATTGTCTTCCAATTACGGTCATGTAGACGGTTTAATTTCTCTGTTGCCTCTCTGAAGTTTGAATTGGAAACATCCATCATATCTTTGTTGAGAGGTATGACGGTTTCATTTGTGAACAAATGTGGGACTTGAGTGGATAGAGATGTGTCTAAGATGGCAATCGATTTGCTGTAGTGCATCATCACCTTTGTTTCCGTGTCCAGTTTTGTTTCCAATCGTATGAATTTCGATTGAATAATGCAATCTGGGGTGACGTTAATAACGCCTGTATTTTTTAGCACCACTTCTTCTCTAGTTAGTCCACAATTTACAAATACCGTAGTTTCCTCAGGAGCAACAAACATCCATGTGTTGGGCGTATATAATTCTTTCCACATCGTGTTTGTTAACTTTAGGGTTCTCGTTAGACATCGTTTAAATGAAATTTTCTTGTACAGTTGTTGAATAATACAATCCTTACTTTCCTCTATACTATGAAATATGGATGGCTGTAGGATGAACGTTGTGTCGTTGAGTCCTGGTGTCTTGCCTATATCTTCCAGTGGAACTTCGAAGTATCTCTGTAGATTGTAATCGACGCCAAACACTGAATTCTGCAACTGCACGTCTTGAAAAGTCTGCTCATCTATTCTTTTTGGAACTGTAGTAGTTTTGATTAACTCGTAATGACTGGTGTCACTTATCATGAAATATCCTGTTACTAAAACCATCTCTGAAGTTGTTGACATCTCTAGTCTAATTCTCGGCCAAGTTTGTTCATGCTCTTAGCGATAATGTCTTCTATACTTCTATGCGACAGAAATTCAAAAAGGTGGCTGCGTTTAAGATACGCATTCAGCATTTTATTATATTTTGTTTCGATTTCCCGCATGTAGCTTAGTACAATCAAATAGGCGTTGGTCACATGAATATTTACCTTGTTTTCGTCGACCATGCGAAACCACGATTCCATTTTCTTAATTTCTTCTAGGCCAGCATTCAGTTTTTTTTTGTAAAATTGTTGATCTTATTGTTGATCCTGGCTTCAGTTTCGTTAACAGCAACGATTGTCGATAACATAATCTTGGTATTGGAATTGCTGCTTCTTATGAGGGCCTTCTTATTGTTGTCCAAGTTCTCAATGTCGTGATACACTTCATCATTAACCCCAAATATTGAGGTAAGTACAGTTCCCAGTATTCCTCTTCTTTGTCTTCGCAATTGTTTTACTTGAAGTCTATTGAAAATTGAGAGTAAGTTCCTCCATTCCTCCTCCATATGGTGACGCAATTCGCTACATTGGCTATTTTTTGTAACTGATTTTGCCCTGTTGCATAATTGAGCAAACTGATCCTTTGTTTTATTGACGTTAACTTGGTCACGTAAGATGTCTACGATTGGGAATTGATCGCTTGTTCGTAGTATGCCACGTTGAATCTTCGCTGTGCCGATTCCTTCTACAAATAGTCCAGCTTCCGGATGAGTGATTGTATATGTTGTAGACGCAGGCATGACAGAAGCCAATAATGACAGCATTACTAGTGATGTAGCAACGCTGGATGATTTCTTTTTATCTCTTAGTTTTCTTCTGGGTCTGTTGGTTATTTCATTTTGTTGCACTGTGTTGGTGTCAGGTTTGATGATATTTTCGTCATTTGGAAGCAAGCATACCTTTGATATTGGTCGCTTATATGTACTTTCTCTGTTTTCACAGTTACTACTCTTATAAGTCCATTATTTCCGCTGTGTACTTGTGTGATTTTTCCAAGAGGCCATTTTTTTGGCTCAGTTTTTAATAATACCAGTTGGCCGATTTCCAAATTCTTTGCTGGGTGCTTCCATTTGTGCCGTTGTTGCATTTTGTTTATGTACTCTGTATACCAACGCTTGCACACATCTCTTTTGATCTTTTGGATTAAACTCCATCTTTTTACACTACTTTGGGCCAGGTCCAAAATGATGTCATCTTGTGGTGCTAGTAGTGGTGATCCAATGATGAAGTAACCTGGAGTTAATGCATCAAGATCTTCAACATTTTCTGTTAACGGACAAAGTGGTTTCGAGTTTAAGCAGCCTTCTATCTGCACCAGTACAGTGTTCATCTCTTCGTATGTTAGTTTTTGATCCCCAATGATCCGATTCAAGTGATACTTCACACCTGCTTCCCAGAGTCCGCCAAAATGTGGAGCTCCTGGTGGGATGAAATGCCAATGTATTGCGTTCTCAGCCAGCTTGGATTGTACGGAATCAATGATGTTCTTTGCTCCAACAAAATTTGTTCCATTGTCGCTGTAGAGATGACGTATGGATCCTCTTCGACTAATCATCCGCCGCAACGCTGCCATAAATCCATCAGTAGTTAGATCTGACGTCAGTTCAATGTGTACTGCCTTTGTTGCCATGCACACAAACAATGCTATGTAGGCCTTTTGCGACTTAATGCCCCGCATTTGGGAGCAGCGTATGTTGATTGGGCCTGCGTAATCTATGCCACAATGTGCAAATGGTCTCGAAAACCTAGCTCTTTCTTCTGGGAGCTGTCCCATAAGTTGAGATGATTCTTTGGCTTTGAACCGGAAACATCTAATGCATTGATTTAGTATGGCCTTAACCGTATTTGTTCCTCGGATGATCCAAAATTTCCTCCGAATGTGATTTAGAGTCATCTTTATTCCACCATGAAGTGTGTCGCTATGTGTCTTTTGTATGATAAGTTTTGTCAGCGGATGCGCTGATACCATAAAAATGTTCCTGTATATACGAAACCCGGTTTGCAACAAATGTCTTTCATTTCACTGGATACTGTTTTAACCAGTTTAATACTATGGTCGAATCTGACCATGCATAAATTTGAGTGTATTTAGTATTTGTTTCATTTCTAATGTATTTCATTAGTAATGCTGCTGCGCAAAGTTCTAGTCTTGCCAAAGAAACTTGCTTGACCGGCGCCACCTTTGTCTTGGATGTTATGAGGTTAACTGAAGTTGAGCTGCCATCCATAACCTTCAGATACACCACCGCTGCATAGGCTGACTCTGATGCATCTGCAAACCCATGTAACTCCATTTGTGAATCCTCTGTTTGTTGTGTCCATCGTGGAATTCTTACATTTTCTATGGTTGATAATCTTGTCTTGAATTCGTTCCATTCATTTTCAATTTTAATTGGAACCTTCTCATCCCATGTGATTCCAGTGAGCCATAAATTTTGTATATGAATTTTTGCTTTGATAGTGATTGGCGACAACCATCCAAACGGATCAAAGATTTTTCCGGCATCACTCAATATTGCTCGTTTGGTTCCTTTTGTGTTGAATGATTCAAAGTTGACCTTAAATTGAAATTCATCAGTAGTTGGGCACCATTTTAGTCCCAAAATTTTAAACGTTTTGTCATTGGTAAAATCGTGTTCTGGCTCCATTTCGATAAGTTCCTTTGGTAACGATTTTATAAAGGCTGAATTATTTGACGTCCATTTTCGTAAGTTGAATCCACCGTTGAAGTAGTGGCATTCGTTCTTGTTAAAGATCTCGGCATTCTTGCAGAGAGTTTGCACCTCCTAGACAGTCATCTACATAGAATCCTTCTAGCAATAATTTACTTGCGCGTGGATATTTATGTTTTTCATCTTCAGCTAGCTTACATAAGGTTTTAATTGCTAAATACGGAGCGAGCGGATGATGTGCCGTATGTTACGGTTTTAAGAATGTATTCCTTAATTAGATCCTTGGTACTTTCTCTCCATAAAATGCCTTGTAAATTTTGATCTTCACGATTCACTAAATCTGACGATACATTTTTTCAACGTCAGCTGTGAAAACGATTTTATACGATCTCCATTTAAGTAGTACTGAAAACAAATCCTTTTGTAGCGTAAGGCCTGTCATCATGATGCTATTTAGTGATTCTCCAGTTGTAGTTTTTGCGGATGCGTCAAATACCACTCTAAGTTTAGTGGTGGTGCTGTCATCTTTTATTACTGCATGATGTGGAAGATAATATGTATTTTGCGAACTGCTGATACCTCCTCCATGTGTCCAAGATTAATATATTCTCGAATGAATTTTGTGTATTCATGTCGAAGACTTTGGTGTTGTGAATCTTTTTTCTAGTGTAAAAAATCGTTTTGATGCCATTTTCCGTGAGTCGCCTAAAGCCATACGATCTTTTAACAATGGTAGTTTAACGATGTAGCGCCCAGTTTCATCTCGTATGTGCGTCAAATTGTAGTGGTTTTTCACACATTTCATCTTCTCTGGATTTAATCTTTGTAATTGGCACTTCTTGAAGTTCCCAAAACTTCTTCAAGTCTTCATCCTCGTTGCACACACTGATAAATGATGTAAGTATGTTTGGGTTCGTCTTCTTCCATGGGTTTGAAGTAGTCAGTACTGGTCCTGATAATATCCAACCAAATCTTGTGTTCTGTGCCATTGGAGTATTCAGTGGTCCTTTAATTAGTTTTTGAGTCAGGAATTGTGGGAAAACATCTGATCCAATGAGTAATTCAATTTCTTTTGGCTGTTCGAACCATGGGTCTGCTAATTTTAAACATTAAATGTGTGCCCAGTAGTTTGTTGTTATTGGGTGTGCTGGCAATCTCGATGTAATAACTGGCATTACGAGAGCTTCAACGTCTAAGTTTACTTTTTCATCGTGAATCGACTGAATGTTAAAACGGCATGCTGCGATGATTTCTGTAGTATGACCACTGATTCCCTTAATCTTTGACTCATAATTGATCATTGGAACCCTTAATTGAGTGGCTAATTTCTTGGTAACGAAGCAAGTTTGAGACCCTTGATCTATTAGTGCTCTTACCAATTTAGTTTTTCCTCCAACACATAAGTTGACCATAGCTGTGGCTAATAATACCATCCTATTCATGTGACAGGTGGTAGCGATTTTAGTGGATGTAGATGCTTCTTCTTTTGATGTTGCACCCATTGCTGAAACTTGGGGTTTCTCTCCTCGGGGGAAATGAAGTAAGGTGTTATGTTGTCGTCCGCATATTTTGCAACCTCCCTTCGCCAATCTTTATCTTGTTGTGTGTCGTTCTCCCAGGCAGTTGATGCACAGCCTTGATGTTTGCACTACATTAAGCCGGGTTTTCGGACTTATGCTCAAGAACTTGTTGCAAGTGAATAACTGATGAGAGTCACTGCATACAACACATTTTGACCTTGTGATTGTGGTCAAATGGTTTTTAGAGATTGGTGCTCGTGAACTTTGAGAATGATGTTCGCGATTGATAACACGAATTTCTGTTGAAGTTCCCCTTGATTGTTGATATAATTTCCGAGATTCAGGATCAAGTTTTGGGCATACTAATTGAATCACGAGTGGATCCCAAGCGTTCACGTCAACTCCTAAATTATTTATCCCGTACAAAATTTCTCTCAATGTATCCAGGATTGTTTTCAAGTCGAACGCATTTTCATTTCGCACTGATTTCAAGGTAAGCAGTTTTTGGATGTAATTGTTGACCAAAGCTGCTGGATTTTGAAATCTCTTCGTTAGCAATTCTATGGCGGTTGTAAAGTTGTTTGCTGTAGGTGACAAGTGGCTTATAATCCGAGCTGCTTTTCCCTTCAGGTTGCTTTTTAAGTACTGCATCCGTTCAACGTTACTTAATGATCTGTTTTGATGAATCAGTCGATCAAACAATTCCCAAAAAGATGTCCAGTCTTCATATTTTCCTGTAAATGAAGGTATGTTTATGGTTGGAAGTTTTATTTCGAGATATGTTGAGGGTTGTGGAGTCACTGCCTCCGGGTTATGTTGAAGCTGTTCCGCTTCTTTGATTTGGATGTATGCGTGTTGATATATTTGCTCCAACTCGATGAATTCGTTGTTGGAGACGTACTCCTGATCTAAATGACTTTCTTCTAATGACGACATGATCTCGTCATCAATCGCCACCAGCTTTCTCCAACATTCTTGAATTTGCTCAAGTTTAAATGATAAATAGATAAGTCTAGGTTTCTCGTTATTCGTCTCAAATTGGTTTTGATTAGGTTCAACCTTTTGAACCTTATTGTATATTTGAGGTTTTTGCGATGGTCATCTTCTTCTGTGGGGGATGAATTCTCCTTTGGTTGCTGATTTAAGACTAGTCCTGATCCTTGGGATGTGTCTTGTATAGGGGCAATTATTTGTGCCTTTTGTTGAACCCTTTGTGGTCCTTGTAGCAACTGCTGCGTTGTTTGTTTTTCAAGTTGTGGGATAGTTGTTTGAGATTTGTCTTTGAATGCTTGACTTTTCTCTCTGTAGGTATCCCTGATTTCAAGGTATTTGGTTTGGAATTGTTCGAAATATTTTTTGGAAAAATATGCATGCTGTGGATTAGTGTTGCGCTGCTTTTCCAAAAACCCGTTATTGCTCTGGAATTCTGTCCAATACTGCTCCAACTTCTCGAGCTTCTTTTTAAAATACTCTGCTGAGTATCTGTATTCTCCATCTTTCCGAAAGTTGGTCCAAAATCGTTGGACTTCATCGGTAATTAGGGTCTGGTTATATGCGATCTCGTCTATATCGCTCATGTTGCTGATCTTCTCCTCTTCTTAGTGGACTGTATTGCTTCTGTGGTCCCTGTAGTGAACTTCGCACGATTTTTCTCAGCTGTTGCACTGGTTAGATCGTCTTTGCAGCTGTGTACTGTTGACTAGCTGCCTTAGTTGCGGAGTTTTGGGACCCAAGTTAACTTTATTTGAACTAGTAGGTGCGATCCTGCGTTGGATCGAAGGACCATGAAAATCTTAAACAGACTTTTTTAACTATATATACAATTGCCTGAAGCAGCCTCACATCAGGGTAAAAGAATGGCTTGGTACAATTGCAGTGATATAATGAATTTTTATTTCCTTCTTATTGGTATTTATACAAAATATTCTTACAAACTACCTGCATAACTGGGCACTAAATTAATGATTTCATAATAATTTCATAATAAATAATTGAAATTATCAGGAAATCAAAATACTGCAAATCTGCAGTTATTGCAAATTAATAGGTTACGAGCACAGGTGCACTCGTAACCAAACAAAACCAAACAATAAGAATAATAAATGCACAAAGTGCTTATTGTGCACAAATAGTCTAGCATGACTAAAGTACCGATGATAATGAATTTAAAGTTGTTGTTGATGATGTCAGCACACTTATTGGACTGTATAATAAAATATTAGACACGAGTGTCTAAATATAAAACACAAAAAGGCGATTAACAAAATTGACGGGTATAGACCCATCTCATTATTACCATGTATCTCAAAGATTCTGGAAAAGATTTCCTCTGGTATACCGAATCCAAAAAATTAATTTCTTTAAACCAAGTTCAAGCCCAAAAGGGGTTGTCAAGATGCTCTTCCCCATATTGACAGCTACATTTTCAACGCAATCCCAGCCAAAAACCACGTCTCAGTACTCTCGCTTGACTTTGAGAACAACTTCGATAGAATAGGAATTCATCTAGTCCTAAAAAAGTTAAGAGAATGGCGACTAGGTCAGAAAATGAATGGTCAACCGTTTCTGGTGCCAACATAGCATTGCAAAAATGTAAAACCTTTCATATATGTAGAAAACAATTATGTTTTGATTCAAATTAGCTTTTTATGGCCTTTAGTCCATGAAAAACTGGCGTTTCGTGCGGATGCTCACTTTGCACTCATCAGTTGACGACGAGTGAGCACCTTGTCAATACGCAAATTTCCTCTTGTTTCGGTTCAACTTACATAACTTTTTTGACAAAAAGCTATCCAACAAGATTACGGTTGCAATCATTAAGCTGGAAGTGTTTACCCGTGGCCTGGTTAAAGTTATATATAAAATGTTTTTGTTATAATACAAATTCTATATACCTACATTGTACATCGTCGTCAACTGATGAGTGCAAAGTGAGCATCCGCACGAACTGTACAGTTAGAGCGGCCGTTCACGATGTCATGGGTGTTCATGGGTGTCAAGCCTTCAGATGTTCCAATTCCACAATCTTTTTCTTATAACATTGCTTGCTCTTCAAAAAGCCAACCATCTCCATCGAACAATAACGCAAGTTTCTCAAATAGCCAACCATCTACATCGAACAGTGCCGCATGTTTCTCGAATAGCCAACATACTTAGATGTTGCAAGAATATCATCAAAGTTTTCATGTCCATGAGAACCTGTTTTCTATTACTTCAGATACGGAAAGGTCTTCCACGATCGCAATTCTCGCAACAGCTATAGTCTTTGCATTAAATAACCATAACTCCCTGGTTCCCAGTCGAGTTTTGCTTGACTGTGCTTCACATATCAGCTTGTTGACTGAGCGATTCGCAAATTCATAAGGTGTAAAGCAAACAAATACAATGACGTATAGGTGAAAGCACTTTATTTTGTAAACATCAAACAAATCTTATCATCAAATCGGGCTTTAATAATTATGCCGAAAACATTAATGCATTGATTGTCAAAAGAATATCCGAATCTCTTCCTGATGCTCACATCAATTCAAGTGATTGGTCTATACCATCGAACATTAATCTCGCGGATCCCCTATTTGACACAACAAATCGAGTTGATCTTTTAATAGGAGCTGAACACTTTATTGGACTATTATCCATCGGTCAAATAAAACTGGGACCATATCTTCCAACACTTCAAAACTCTGTTTTTGGGTGGGTGGTTTCTGGTAGTGTCGTACAACGAAAATTCAATTCGGTCCTATGTGCTCATGTTCTATCCGAGAACAACGAAAACATTGCCATGGACTTGTTCTTCAAATCATTTTGGGAAATTGAAAACCACGAACCGGTACAATTTCCATTTACAAAAAGCAAAACAGTATGTGAAAAGCACTTTCTTAAACATGTAAGGCGTATCGAAAATGGTCGAATTGAAGTAAGCTTGCCCTTTAAAGAGGATCCGAGCTCATTAGTTAAATCTTATGGCACTGCACTTTGAAGATTCTACGCTTTAGAACGCAAATTAAAATACTCTGTACAGTGGCATATGGCACGTCATCAGCATCTTTTCTCGCTACCAGAGCACTATCTTATTTAGCTGACATGCAGAAAGAGAAATTCCCCGGTACTCAAAGCTGACTTTTACGTCGATGACGTTCTTACTGGGGCAATTCCATTTGAAGAGCTTGAATGTATTGAAAGAGGGTTACAAAATATATTGCAAAGCTGGGTCTTAGTTTAAAAAAAGTGGTGTTCAAATAATGATCATTTATTAGAAGACATTGCACCAAACGACAGAGACCCATTCTTTCAACTCAAAAACAATGACGTTATTAAAGAACTCGGTGTTGTCTGGGATCCTAACGCTGATACATTTTATTACAAAGCAAATTCTATTGAACATGGTAAAATCACAAAACGAACTGTGTTAGCAGATATTCCTTGTTTATGATCTAGGCCTCATAAATCCTTTTATTGTCTTGGCAAAAATATTCTTACAGACTCTCTGGAAGCAAAAATATGAGTGGGATGAGGCACTTCCGCAATCATATTTTGAAATATGATTGCGGAAGTGCCTACTATTATTTTAATTTTAAAGTGATTGAAGTTTATCAGAATAGCTCGTTTTAAAATTAACTAAAGAAACTGAGCTTAATTAATCTTTGGTCCTCCATATAGTATTGTAAAGCCGTCATCTTATAAATTGCATTTACATCTAAAGCTTTAAAATTTGTATTAAACGGCTTGACAAGTTTGATAAGACGATGTTGATGGTCAAATATCTTAACCAGATGTGTTTTCGCAGTTTTTCCCCAGGCCAGAATACCATAACGAATTCTCGATTCTGCTAGTGAGTAGAAAACTTGCTTTAGGACGCAAAACGTTTATATGTTCACGCCACAGAAAGTGTTCGTCGATGGTAACACCAAGATATTTAATCTTTTTGACGGTTTCTATTTGTTCGTTATTGGCTAACAGGGGACAGTTATCGTTTTGGTGCTATATGTAAAAGGTTTCCTCTTGTTTTGTATATGCATCACTTTTGTTTTTGCAGAGTTAATGATGAGCCCATGATCATAGCACCATTTTGAAATTTTGTTTAAATACTCTTGAAGTATTCCTACAGCTGACTCTAAGTTTTTGTGTTTGACTATGATAGCTATGTCATCCGCATATGCATATGCTGTGTCTTTTTCAAATAACCGTAGGAGCTCAGTTGTATATAAGGTAAACAAAATGGGCCCCAGTTTGGATCCTTGTCACAGGTTTTGCTTGACTGAGAGTCGCTGATACTTTGACCTTGATAGATATTTCAGTGAGGTAACTCTAAAACCAGTCTGACAAATTTCCCCTCACACCGATTCTGTTAATGGTTTCTAAAAGCTATTCATGAGTGAGCGTAGAAGCACGTAGTGATTTCGATTAAGGCCTCCTTTTACCGTATTTGTGAACTCTCCTAATAGTTTTTCTGTACTTTAATTTTTCTGAAATCTGTTTTGGTTTGGGTGAAGGACATGGTGTCTCTCAGTGAATGAATTGAGTCGTTTGAAAATAATTTCTTCAATAAACTTTTCGACGGCTGACAGGATTGCAATTGGTCTGTAATTCTCTTCTTTATTTGTTTGTAAACTCCTTTGAAAATAGGGCAAATCAACGAGGTTTCCATAAGTTTGGGCACACAACCTTGTGCTAAACTACGATTGATTATAGTTTGTACAACTGGGGTAAGAATGTGGGCGTTCATTTTGAGATCTATCGGCTTTATGTTTTCTGCACCAGGCCCCTTTCTGGTGTTAAGTTGGCTCAACATTTGAAATATCTCCTCTTCGTTGGCTTCTTCTACATAAATACTCTGTTGAATTTGCAAATTTTCATGTCTTATAGTTTGTGGTTTAGTATTACAAGACATCGAAAAGCTTTGCTCTTGTGATGTAGACGTGTTTTGATTTCGCTCCTGCCATTCGAAGCCTTTTTAACCGGAATTTCAATTAATTAATTAAATATATAGTTGAAAAATATTATTGCTGTGTTATTACTTTTAATTTGCTAATTCTTTTTTTTACTGTTATTTGATTCAATTTAAATAAAATTGAATTAATTAAATTAAATAAGCTTCCAAATAAACAGTTCCACTTTTGCTCATTGTTCCCGCCTAAAAGTTGCCGCTCACTAATTTCAATTACAATGCCCAACACAAGCTTATCCAATACCAATACAGTCGATGCTCCTAACACTCCTGTTAATTACCTCAACAACACCATAAAACCTACCATCGCCAATACACCTGTAAACAACGTCACCTCTAAAACTCCAACCACATCAGCTAATAACAAACGTAATGAGAAATGAACCACCTCTTCCATCACCACCAAAACCCCTTCCTCGTCAAGCTCATCCAAACCATCATCTCAACCATCGGTAAATACACGCTTGAGATCACAAACCCTCCAAAAAAATTCAATCACTAAACAAATCACTGATGAAACAAAAACAAAGCCGTCATCGAAAGCTAGTTTTAAACCAATACAGGAAAATCTGCGTGGGCTCGAGAATAACCAAATTTCAAAAATTACTTTCAGACTTTGAGAGTGAAATGAAAGATGAAATTCAAAAATCCATCTCTGCCTTGTGTGATCGAGTACAGGAATGCGAAAAAGAATTTTAATTGATCTACATAACGAAAATCAGTTGATTAAAGACCAGCTTGAAGATTTCCAACGTCAACAGCGACTGAGTGATGTTATAGTTCGTGTTTTGCCTTGCACCATCAAAGAGAACCCAATTGAACTGGCAAAAAAAATTGCGAATAAACTGCAACATGCAATTTCTCCCCACTTCGATGCTTTTCGATTGCGTTCTCATAATCCAAACAACTTAAGCCCATTACTAATAAGGTTGTCGACACCAACTGAAAAGAAAGCTCTGCTTTCTGCTTTCACTGCGAACAATGGTATGACGGTCGATCAGCTGTATGCTAGTGAGCTTTCCTCTACATCTCAAAATAGCTCCACCCTCAAAAGCATTCGCATCTACATTAATGAGAGCCAACTTAAAAGAGAAGGAATTTTATTCTCAGCCAGAACAAGAAATGGTTTTGTCTATATGAAAAACATGTGATGATAGCGAAGTGAAAATTCAATCGAATATGCTTTCAACTATAACCAACCCATCGGTAACAGATCACCTAAATGTATGCACTCTTCATTTTTATATTCATTTATTAAGTTTGTTTTTAATTAGCACATAAAAATAATAATTATATTTTTCTTTATTATTATTATTATTATATTATCGGTATTATTATTATCATTATTACTATTATTATTGTTAAAGCCTGTTTTATTTTCTTTTTCTTTTTCATTTTTCACATTCTTATTGCTTTTTATATTTGGTATTTGCTATATTTAGTTTTTCTGATGTATTTGGTATTTGCTATATTTTGTTCCTTTTTTTTCTTTTCTATAACTTTTCCTTTTATACTCTATGAGGTCGGGTGGAAATGGAGAACCTCTTTCGATTTGCTTTGATGAGACAAGTGTAGATGTTTTATGCATTACTGAAACATGGTTTAAGAGCGATGTTCCCAGTAGTGTATATGACATAAATAAATATAGATTGATAAGAAATGACAGAATAACAGAAACCGTTGGTGGTGGGGTTGCCCTTTATTGCAATACATCTCTTTCTTGTCAGGTCTTAAAAAAATCAGATGCAAAGGGCATTGAATTTCTTCTTGTGGAGGTAGGCGATGGGAGCACTAAATGTCTTTTAGGAGTTGGTTATAACCCTAATAAAAGTTTTTCTCCCGAACCCTTATTTGCAGCCCTTCTAGATTTCTTTTCTCGTATGAGCATATTGTCATCTGTGGTGATTTCAATGCAGATCTTCTGCTATATGATTCCCGTGCTAATCAACTAAGAGATGAAATAGCAACAGCTGCACTTTCTGTAACTAACTCCTATGTCACACGCTTCGCTCCAAATTCTACTCCTAGTCTCCTTGACTTAATTATAGTTTCTGATTCATATGTTCTTTTACAGGACCAATTATCCTTGGATGGTTTTTCTGATCATGATTTATTGTTTTGTACATACAATATTGCATTCTCGCATGTTAATATACCTACGACTTTTCAATTTAGGGACCTTAAATCCATAAATAATTATGAACTACAAAATGATGCCATCAATTATCCGTGGAATCAATGTTATGGTTTCTCTAATGCCAATGACAAGGTTAACTACTTTCAATCACTAGTCCTTGACTTATTCGAAAAACATGCTCCTATTAAAACTGTCTCAGTGCGTAACAAAAGCTGTCCTTGGTTTACCTCAAAGGTAAGTAGCGCGATCAGATATCGGAGAATTATGTACGCTAAATGGAAAAATAATCCTCCGGATATAAATTGGGAGTTTTTCTGCCGTTCACGAAATAAAGCAACTTTCGTAATTCGCACAGCCAAAAAAAGGTTCTATATATCAAAGCTGGATGCAAATCAACCTTCTCGTCGGCTCTGGAATAACCTTCGTTCTGTTGGAATAGGAAAAAAGCAAGTAGTTCATAACATTCCACATCCAAATGATCTTAATAGAAGCTTTATAACATCTGTAATGCCACAAAACGATTTTATGCTCAATAATGAAGCACTTTGTGTCTCAACGACAGAACTCGAATTTGAGGTAGTATCTGAGTATGAGATATTTCAAAGCTTGAAATCAATTAAATCTGATGCTGTTGGAGAAGATGGGGTCCCTGTAAGTTTCATCAAAATGATTATGAGCCATATATTACCGGCATTTACTCATGAGATAAATTTTTGCATAACATCCTCATCTTTTCCTGATTGCTGGAAGTTGGCTAAGGTTATCCCCGTGGCTAAAACTCAAATCCTATCTCCTGCTCCGATTTTCGTCCAATTAGTATCTTGCCCTGCCTGTCAAAGGTCTTCGAAAAAATTCTGGCAGCACAGATCTCAACTCACATTGAAAGATTTAATTTATTGTCTCCATTTCAATCGGGTTTCCGAGCTCATCACAGTTGCCAAGCTGCAATGATCAAGGTACTTGATGACATTCGGATTCAGTATGATTTTGAAAATGTGACTGCTCTGTGTTTGCTGGATTTTTCGAAGGCTTTTGACAGAGTAAATCATCATATACTTTGTATGAAACTAAAGAGATACTTTGGGTTTCATGACAGATCGGTGCATCTTATGAAAGACTATTTATCCAATAGAAGCCAGAGGGTGAAGGCTGATCAGGTGATGTCTGAATTTTTGCATCTGCAAATGGGGGTTCCACAGGGCTCTATTTTAGGCCCCATTCTATTTTGTCTTTATATTAACGATTTGCCCAAAGTTTGTTTGAATGTTTCGATTCACCTGCTGATGATGTGCAAATTTATTTGTCTCTTCCAATTAGCTTACAAGAGGATCTTATTTGTAGGATGAATGAGGATCTGCTCGCTATCTCCGATTGGGCACTAAACAATGGCCTAAGACTGAAACCATCTAAGTCACAATTGATTGCGATTTCTAAGTACCTTGCTTTTACCACCAGTTCATCTCTCACATGTGAGACTTGAATTTTTGAAAGTTGTGAACAGTCTTGGTTTTAAAATTAATACTTCTCTCTCGGCTGAAAATCAAGTGAATTTAACCATTAGACGAATCTATGGTGGACTCAGTAAGCTTCGGCTATTTTCAAACATAACTCCGGTAAATACAAGATTGAGGCTTGTCAAAACATTGCTTGTTCCTCGTGTTGAATATGCCAATATTGTTTATTGCAAATTGGATTCTTATTCTCAGCATAAACTTATTGTGGCATTCAATGCTATGATAAGGTACATTTATGGACTTAGGAGGCATCAACACATATCACATTACCATAAACTGGTTCGTGGGTGTTTTTTTCATCAATTTCTTGATGCAAGATGTTGTATGTTTATGCACAAAATCATTCAAGATAGAAAACCTTCTTAAATTTATGAAAAACTTATATTTGCTCAATCTAATAGAACACTAAATCTTGTAACACCATCGTACAACTACTTGAATTCTTCGCGCCTTTTCATTGTTTATGTAAGCAAACTATGGAACTCTCTCCCAGTAACAATGAGAAAAATTATAGCTGCTGCAAATTTTAAGAGGGCGATTAAACTTCACTTTTTTTAGTAGGTTTATTTAATTATAAAAATAAAATTAAAACTAAATTAATTGATACAAAATTACAGAAATGGATAGGGCACAAATGGCAATTTCTGAAACGAAAAAATATAAATTATAAATTATAATAACTCAAACAATTTAAAACAGACTTCTTCACAATTTACAATCTTTAAATATATTGTATTAACAAATTATGATAAGGAATTTATATATTATATAATATTATATATTAGTATTTTTTAATTATTAATTATTTCTTCAAATGTAACCTTGTATACTGTACTATAAAAGACTTAGTCTTACTGGTACACCGAATCGAAATAAAATTGAATTAAATTGAATTGAATTGAATATGCATAACGTTTACTTCTACAATATCATTCTCAGTGACCTCATTTGTTAAAAAGTTGTTTCGTATGACTTCATCTACTGTTGCTTTTTTTATTCCCAATAGCTCACTTATCACATTCCACGTTTTTCTGGAGTCGCAATGTGCATTTATAAATGTTTTCTTGTAATAGTCAGTTTTGATGGTTTGTTTATTTTTGTTAACAAGGTTTCGATACATTTTATAATCACACTCATTTTATAATCACGCTTCTTTGGACTATTTTTCCATCTTCTACATAACTCGTCTCTTTTCTTACACATAATTATTATAGAACTGTTGATCCATGGCTGTTTTTTTTCGTTTTTTTCGCGCGGGTGTATATTTACTAGAATCTGCATATATCATGTTTATTTTCAATGCAAAATTTTCATAGAGAATTTCAACATTGTCTTCTTGAAGCATAATTTCCCAATTAGTTTGTTGAATAAGCTCATTAATCTTTTGTTCGTTAATATGCTTAACATCGACTATTTCTGGTAGTCGTTCACGTTCATCGTTATGGGCTCTTGAAGCATAAAGTACGGCATAGTGGTCAGCGAGATCAGTTTCAACAACTGCTGAAAGTATTTTCCTTGTTATGCTTACATATATATGGTCAATAAGAGTAGAAGAGTTCCTTCTTTAATCAATACGTGTTGGCTTTTTGATGACATTTGTAAGTCCTTTTGATGCCATCAGTTCAATCATGATCATGCCATCATCTCAATATATTTGAGACACACAGATTATTTAGTAAAAGTCATGAAAAGCGAAAATGGTCTTCACAAATCTTTCATGCGAAGATTACTCCAGATTAATGCTACTCTTTTTAAGGAACTGAATCAGTTGGCTCTTGCGCATGACATAAACCTTTTTCTTAGTGAAGACAATTTAGATGACTGCCAAAATATTTTTTCTGATTTAATTGCGAAAGTAGATGAACAAATATATACTAAACATTTAACCAGAGCAACTTCGTCAGAGAGTAGACATATTTATAAAAGCTTAAACTACAACTTGTCGACCGAAATTAGTTACTTCTGCTCTGAACTTTCAGTAGAAGCTATAGGTACCATTTTTAGAGCAAGGGTTGAGTTACTCAACCTTAATTATGTTCCTCATAGGTCAGATCTCCTTCGAATTGTAACCTCTGTTATAGAAAAGAAATTGAACATAGTTACCATTTCATAGCAGTTTGACCAATCCTACAAGAAATTCGGCGGCTCTACTTCCAAGAAAGCAGTCTGACTTTAAGTCAGCTTATTAATGTACTAAATGAATCCTTAGGGTGGTCAAAACTATCTTAATTTTGTAAACACACTCTAATGTATCGCAACAGCTTCTAATATGGATGAATTTCCCCAGTTAAAGTATTCCAATATTAAAGTATTCAAACTATTCTTAAATTTATTTAACTCAAATTTATAAATTATCTTTTAATTTTATACTTAAAATTGTTTTAGCTGGTTTCATTTGTAAGGAAAAAAAAAATTACGAACTTACGAATTTAGTCTAATTTTAATTAGTTTATTGTTTGATATACGTTTCAATTTTTAAATAATTCAAAATTTATATAAACTGAGATAATATGTATAAATCAAACTTTTAAATTATTGTGTATTTATTATTGTTTTAGCTGGTTTCAATTACAAAATTTCAATTACAAATTAAGATTTTTTTTATTTTTGAATAGAAATTGTAATGGATAACGATGTTTAATTTTCATTTGTATGTACTTTTTATATATTTTATAGTATATCAATTATCAATCAGGCAGACGGCAGCAAAGCCATGCCCTTAATCTTATCTTAATATTACTGTACAAATCTATTGAAATAAAGAATTATATCTATCTATCTATCTATCTATCTATATTTCAAAATTAGGGTGTTATTTTCATCAAGAACATCTACATTGATGTCACCCAGAACGATATTTTGTTTTTCTGCAGTAATCATTGTACATATTTCACCAATAAGCCGCACTGCGCTAAGTCTAGGTCGCCTATAAATTGCAAGTATATATTTCTTTTCATTTTGATCGGTGATTTCTATATGTGTTCTTTCATAATTTATTGGGTTTGTTGGTATTATTTCGTATTTTATATGATTTTTAATAAATATTGCTACACCGCCGCCTCTCATTCCTTCTCGATTTATACATTCGGAATTAAATCCATCAGTATAATATATTTCATTTCTACTTGTAGGTGTGTTTATTTCATTTAAAACTAATATATCAACATGGCACAGTTTATTTTCAATTTCAGCTGTATAGCTATCACATGTTTTAGTTATAGATCTTATATTTAAACTAATACAACAGAAGTTCATGTTTTTTAAAAATTCTTTTTCGATGCCTATCATTCCATGTATTACTCAAAGTTAACATCCGCTTCGCAGTATTCGTTTTCTATCATATTTTATTTTGATTATTTATTTTTCAAAAAGTGCAGCTAGGTGAGTTAGTTGCAAATTTTTTGTATATCATTGAACGTCCCAATGTGTAAGGTTTCATCGTTTTCATATTTTTTTGCGAGAATTTTGCCGGTTGCTTCCCAAACGAATTTCCAGTTGCACTCTCTCACTTTGTTTTTGGCTAGCCAAAGAAGGTGCTTATTTGTTGGTATAAGATGATTGTTTACATAAATAAGTACACCTTTTTCCATTGTTGTTACAGCATCACTGCATGTGTTTTCTCTAATTTTAGCTAATCTTATATCGCAGATGGCTCTGACCTTCTTCATAAGATTTGATTTGCAGACGTGATTAGCAAATTGTTGATTTCTGTGGATTTTTTTTGTTTGTTCTATAAACATCAGTGATGTCTGTCGAGCTAAAATTAAAATCGATTGTTTTACCTAGAGCTGAAACAATTTAAACCAGGTTCTCATTTTGTGACTGCGGAATATTTTTTATTTCAATGTTGTTCTTTAAAAACTGTTGTTCAAGTGCACCAATTTTAGTTACCATTCCGAGTATGTGTTGGTCTTTTTTCGTGTTGTTTTCTTTTAAATCTTTTATTTCATTCGTGAGTTTTTGTAGCAAATCGTTGTTCGAGGTTAGGTGTTGATTTATTTTTTCATATTCACAGCTAGTGTTTATGTCACTCATTTCTTTTCTCATTTCAATAAGTATTGCATCACTGTTTTGAATTAATGCCGGGTCTTTGATGATTGTCAAGGAACTAGTTCCTTGGTCTTGGACATCGGGAGAAGAAATACTTCTCAAACGTTTGTTCATTGGTTGTATAGGTGTAGTTACCATTTCATCAGATATAGCTTTGGATACGGAGGGCACTAAGAGCTCTTTTCTGCAATGTTGGCATTTCCATTCCTCCTTCTTGGCTGCTGTCATTTTTCTATAAGATCTTTCAGATAAAGTTGTGCATCCGTTTTACGTGCACACCTTAAACAAGTAACAAAGTCTCCATCAGCAAGGAGATCGGAGAGACACCCGGAGCATGGATTCATGTGGCATCATGTAGGCTTGAAAAACAACCCCGCGGAGTTTGTATCTAATGAAGCATTTCCTAAAGAATTAGAAAACTCAAGGCTATGGTTTTATGGACCAGATTTTTTAAATCTTTCTCGTGAGAATTGGCCCAATTTGAAATTTAATGATAAAATTGACGAAGAACTTTTGGAGCGTAGGATTACAAAATTAAATTTTTCTATGTATACAGAAGAAGAAAACGATCTTTTAACCAACATGAAATATAATAAAGATTACCAAAAAATAGTGAGAATAGTTGCCTACATGCTGAGATTTTGCACTAACGCAAAATTTTGGCAAAATATAGAAGCAAACCAATGGTAAGTGGAGAACTAACAGTTATTGAGATCGATAAAGCTCTACAGTGCATTATTAAGATGTTTGAACGACTTAAATTCGCAAAAGAAATAATTCATTTGAAACAAAAACAGAAAATAGCTACTAGGTCACATATCTATTCGCTAAGTCAATTTCTCGATAAAAACGGAATATTAAGAGTTGGTGGGCGTATACAAAATGCAAATATAGCAGATGATTCTAAACATCCAGTACTCCTGCCAAACAATCACTTATTTACAACCGCTTTAATATTGAAGAAACACAAGAAATATCATCATGTAGGTGTACAAGGAACCCTATCAATAATTCGTGAACATTTTTGGCCTGTTCATGCCAAGCCTCTCATACGACGAATTGTCAATAGCTGTGTCTTGTGCATTAGAGCGCTTCTTCGTTTCAAATACCCACAAATGGGAAATCTACCTGACTTTCGAGTACTGCCATCTCGTCCATTCACAACGAGACCTCACTACTTCTTCGTTTTTGGGTGCTTTGCGTCGCTTCATCAGTCGAAGAGGCCTATGTTGTACTATAAACATTGATAACGCTACGAATTACATAGGAGCAAGTAATGAATTGAGGGCACTTTACGATGTTTCACAACTTCGTCTCCCCGACCATTGTAGCGTGTTCCAAGCGGAAATTCTGGTGATCAAAGAGGTATTATCCTGGTTAAGGAAAAACGTGGTATCCACATCGGATATCCGCATCTTTTCAGACAGCCCTTAAATCACTCGTTGCTGTTTCCACAAACTCAATAACTGCCCGCAACTGTCGTCGCACATCTCTCATGGAAATGGTAGAACAGTTTAACATTCACCTTTTCTGGGTGCCGGGACACAGAGACATTTTGGGAAACTGCAAAGCCGATGAACTCCCCAGAAATGGAACCTTAATACCAATTTTACCTAACAAGGTGAATATTGGTATACCTATCGCTACAAGCAAACTTATGCTAAAACAAAATGCCATAGATGAAACAAACTTAAGATGGTCAAACACCACTACGAGCGTAGCCACTAAACAAATGTGGCCAAAACCAGACCTGAAACGCACTAAATGTTTGTTGTCTATGAGTAGATTCAATCTTAGCTCCCTAATTGGTGACATAACCGGACACTGCCTTATAGGAAGACACGCCATATGATTAAGCGTATTCGCCAACGACTTTTGCAGAAGCTGCAGAGATGAGGAGGAGGAGGAGAGTATCCCCCATCTTCTCTGTTTATGCCCAGCTCTCTCTCAAAGACGTAAATTACACCTGGGTAATTTCTTTTTTGACCATCTTAGTGACCTAAAGAATATTGATATTACTTCTCATAATCGCTTCATTAGATGCTCTAACTGGTTTAATTGAAGAGGGATTTCCTCGTTCGTTCCGTGGTATTACAATGAACCTATATATGGTCTAAGTGCGTCAGAAGTTTTCCTGACAGCCACATAAACCTAACCTAACAGTCTACTTCCGAAATTAAAGAGGTTCCCAGATCATCACACTTTGGCGGCATATGGGAAGCAGCCGTAAAATGAGCCAAACACCATATGAAACGTCTTTTACATCTTGCAGCATTGATTTATGAAGGACTCAGTCCGGATAGAATGCATCCTCAATTCCCGTTCTCTTTCTCTTCTCACCGAAGATCCCAATGACCTCAAGTCTTTAACCCCAGGCCACTTTTTAACAGGTACTTCACTGATCGGACTTCCGGAACCTAACTTGTGTGATAAAAATATCTCTTACCTCAGTCGATAGACCACATACACTCATCACTACACCAAAATTAATAAGAACAAAACAAAACCTAGTTGGCACGGCAAAAGAAACCATTTCTAATGTTGTTGGTCTCCGCTTAGGACACACTTCTTTAACCCATCAATATCTACTTAAAAAGGAAAACCCTCCGACCTGCTCTAATTGCATGGAAACAATGTTCATCGAACACCTCCTAGCCCACATAAACCGACTCTTAATCAATAATAATAATCACAACATTTACGAACTACTAAAAAATATTGAAACTGTTCAAAAACTAATTTTAAGCCTTAATTATAACTTGTAAATTTTAATATCCTTCACAAATCAGCGAGCCGAAGGCCTATGCAGCTTGTGCTCTCTAGTACTAACTTAGGCCTCCAAACGCTCCTTAACTGAGATTTCCCGCCAAAAAAGATGGTTTCAGGTGATGAAAATAAATTATCTGTTGGTAACATGTCAATAAAAAAAAAACAAAATAATAAAAGGCTCAATGTCAACTTTGTTGGATGAAAAACTAAAAGATATGCCGACAAAAACCGACTTGGAAGGAATTGTAGCGGAATTACTCACACTTCAACAAAAAAAAATTTATCACTACAACACCAAATGCAAAAAATGGAATCGCGATGCGTCTCACTAGAACGGCAAGTTGAATTTCTGTTAAAGAAAGCCACCGAAAAAAACAGCGTCCTGCAAGTTCCAGCTGCCGCTGTGAACGGAGTGGAAGCTACAGAGAGGGCAAAATCTCTGTGCCTCGACTTGTTGAGAACGCAAAATGTTGAAGTGATTGCATCAGTAAGATCAGTCTTACATTTGATCACAGTTTGATCAAATGTAAGATCAAACTGTGATGGAAAATGAACGCATACAGCGCCTTTAATTATTATCAGCCACTTAAATCAAAATTTTAATGTTAATTTTTTTCTTTAAGTATTATTTTTACCAAAAAAATTACTTTTTGATGAATTTTTTAAATATATTAATAACTTTGATATTTTTGCTCTTTGCGAAACTTTTATTGATAAGAACATGGATAGTTTTAAAAACATTTTCATATATCATAAACTCTTATGGTTTCCTGCAACAAGAGTTCTCTCATGGGAGAGCTAGCGGAGGCTGTCTGTCTTTATGGTATCAATGTCATCACGAGCCATATAAATGAAAATGAACTCCAATCCATTAGAGGGTCGAATATCCTAACTGCAGCTATAACGGAAGCAGCGAGACCTCTCCAGACAAGTACAACATATAAGTGTAAGCAACCATGGTATGATTGGGAATGTGAAACAGCGAGGAAAAAATCTTTTGCCTTTCTACGCCTTTTGAGAAGAACTAACTCAAACCATGCAAAAACTATGTACCAAGAAGCAAATAAAAAGTACAAATCCATATGCATAGAGAAGTAAATACTACATACTGAAAACTTGTCAACAATGCTTGCGAACATTAAAGATAGTCGGTCTTTTTGGAAGACTGCAAAGATGCTCAACAGAGCACTTTTCTCGAGAGGAACCAAAGTAGAATCAGCAAGTTTACCTGAACATTTTGAAAAACTGCTTAGCCCACGACCTAATCTGAAAGAAATGAAATATGAACTACCATTTCGGCAAGATCGGACACCAGACCGATACATAGACAATCGAGAAGTCATAAGAGTCTTAGGCCGATGCGGATCAAATAAAGCCCCAGGAGAAGATCGAATCTCATATGAGTTCTTCAAAAACGCAACAGACGATTACCTACAAAAATTTACATTAGCATATAATTGTATATGGGATTCAGGTGAAGTACCAGTAAGTTTCAAAAAAAGTGTTATTCTACCCATTTTCAAAAAAAGGAAATCCGAATGAACCTAGCAACTACAGGGGCATATCGTTCTTAAATGCAATCACTAAAATCTTTACGGGAATTTTACTAGATTGCCTTCCAGATTGTATAAATGAAAACAACCTCTTAAGCGAGTTCCAAGCGGGCTTTAGGAATGAATACAGTACAGTTGATAACATCTTCTCCCTAACAAGTATCGCTCGAACATATATGGACAAAGGAAAAAAACTACGTGTTCTTCGTAGATAATGCCTTTGATAATATTGATAGAAGAGTATTATTCTACAAACTAAGCAACCTCGGAGTTTCAAATAAAATGTTAAATATCTTGCAAAAGCTTTATGAAGAAAACAAATCGGCGATATTGGATGGAAATATTCTTGGAACCTTCAATTAAATACAAACAAATCGAAAACCATGATATTCCGAAATGGAACAGGTCGCTACGCGAGGAATGAGTGCTGAACATGGCAAAATGAAAATCTTGAAACAGTTAAAGAATACAGGTACCTTGGAGTTCTGATCACTTCAACATTCTTTTAAGAAATACCTTCAGGAAAAACTACAGGAGTCAAAGCGAGCAATAAACTCTGCACCTGGAAAAACGTTCTGAACAGACAAAATATCGCACCTAGGGCAAAGTATAAATTCTTTGAAGCAGTCGTGAGATCGATTATGTTCAACGCAGCACAAATTAGGGGTGTATTCGAATTTGATGAAGTAGAAAAGCTTCTTAGATACTTCATCAAGAGAATCTTCAGACTGCCGGAAAATACGCCAACATATATGCTACACATAGAAACTGGTCTACCACCGCTCTATATAAACAGCTGCATTTTTCATACATTGAAAAAATTCTGAATCAACCAAATCATCGGCTTACCAATAAAATAGTCTTATTTCTCAAAAGCAGAAACCTTCAATTATTGTCGAATAAATGTTATGTTTTGTTGTTGCACACTAGAGAGCAGTATACGGATAGAATGTTGGGAGTGTCTTGTTTCATATTCATGTTATTTTTCGTGTTCAGAATGTGAAGAGTTTCCAAAGTATACCTTTTTGAAGTGTGTCTTTCAGATTGAAGGATTTTTACTCCTTCAAAATCGGGATTGTGGTTTTTCCACTGCTGTGCGTAGCAAGAGCTGTTTTTTCAGAGCTGTGATTTAAAATCTGACCATATGTTGTTTTAGAAACTGCTTGTAGATGATGACATTTACCAACCTTCACACTTTTCTCAACAACCATTCCTCTTACAATGTTTTCCAGTTCATCACAGCACAAGTCAGCTAACTCATCCACACTACTGTTGACAACATCCACACTAATAAGAATACTCGTTAAGAGATTAGAGAAAAAAATATCTTTTTTTATAGTTTAATATTTTACACTTTGCATTACTGCTAGGTTGTGAATTGGTTTTTACTGTAATTTCAAATCGGATGGTTTCATGATCACTTATTTTTAATCTAGCGTCAGTTTTTGCCGTAATTTGTTCGGAATTTGATATTACATAACCAACAATGGTCGATGAACTAGCTGTTATTCCCGTTGGTTCATTATTTATTACGCTTAAATTATTTTCTACATACATAGACTGTATTCTACTTTTATATGTTCCATCACTTGACAAAGCAATATTGAATAGGTGATACGATAATAAATTCTTTATCAACATTCACATGCTCTAGAAAATTCTCAAACATTGTTCAAAAACTGGCTTTTGAGCAACTTGGTGATCTATACTCTAAAATCAGTTTTACCATAACGTTTCGATCACCAATATTGATTTCGAAACAGTCTGAGCCCTAATTGTTTTTGACCTCGTTAATAACCTTCAAATTTAATTCTTATGAGGACTCACTATTAATTCGAGCTAGATTTTAATTATTCAATATCAATTCAGAGTCATTTACATTATCCGTCATATGTGTTTCACTTAAACATAAAAAATTTGGTTTTTCTACTCTGGACAACAATTCAATTTCATCAAAGTTATTAACAAGACCTTGTACATTCAAATACACACACTTAATTATACTTAGCTGCTAGTATACATTTTTTTCTCGTTCGAATTTCAGCTTCCTTTGAAAAATTGGACAGATGGCATCCCTGGCATCATGGTTCACATCTATGTTGTTTTCAACTATGCTCCTTCATTAAAACACAGTTTATGCATCTAGGATTCTCACTCACAAAATCTTTAACCAAATGATTTTCAACGCACTTTGCACATATATCTTTCTCTCTTCTACATTTAGCCGCACTATGATTGTAACCACAACATTTATAACATCTCCTTACATTTATATTTTTATAACAAACTCAATCATCCCATACACATACTATATAAATATTTTTATTTTTCATCACATGTGCAATATTGTTTTTGGCGACCTCATAAACTTTTAAGCACTTTATTTGTTTAAAGACAATGGCGCAATATTTGCAAAATTTTAAAGTTCAATTAATTCCCGTTTCGAGGAATAATAATGTTGGGAAGGAGTTATGGATAAGCATTATTACCAATTAAACTTTCATTTTGTTTGATTATTAGTTCTAAGAAATAATGTTTACTCAAGTATATTCTTGAATCATACTTCTAAGAAATAGTTAATATTGCCTTACCACATAGTTCTAAGAAATAATTTTTATGCATTTGGATACTCCCTTTAGAAGTATCACATTAAATTTAATTCTAAGAATATTTCACATTGCACTTCGAGATTCTCAGCGTAGACGTATTACGCTAAATTCCTTCTCGGTATCCATGTCTTTATCAAAGGTATGGATATGTGAATGAATCGGCGACTAAAGAATAGATAAAAAATTAAAAAAAAACTGATACTGGATAATAATTCCAAAAAGAAGACATCAATCGTCCCAAAGCTGCAACGAAAATCAACAGTGTGAAGAACTAAAAAAAAGAAATAAAAAAAACTTACACTGGATAGTAATTTCAAAAAAAGAAAAAAAAGAAATAAAAAAAACTTACACTGGATAGTAATTTCAAAAAAGAAGACATCAATCGTCCCAAAGCTGCAACGCAATCATCTGTACCTACATACTATAAGCAGATACAGGAAAATAAAATCAACAGTGTGATCAACGAAGAACCTAAAAAAAAGCAACACAACAAACGCAGATACCTACATTTATATAATGAAAATTATACTGTGAGTACAAGTTAACTGAGTTTACGATTTTCGTTTTTATCATAAATATTTACATACCTTTATATAATTGTGCTTTAAATTTACTCTTTTAAAGAGTGTGTTAATTTGTGCGCGTTCAAATACCTTCAAGGTTAATTTTTTTTTGTGTTTCTTTTTTCTTCGTTTGTGCCTCAAAATTTCTCTTGATAATGATGCAATCACCGATCTCGTGACTAATGTCAATACGGCTCTGGCCAATCAATTAAGAAAAGAGTTTAGTAAAACCATGACTGGTTTAGCAGATCGTTTCAATTCTTCTCATACCGATTTAACGAGACAATTTAATTCTGCTCAAAATGAACTAGCAAATCGTATTGATTTTGCTCGGTCTGAACTAACAAATCGTATTGATTCTTTTCACTCTACTGAACCAATTGTTGAGACATATAAGGAAATCGAAATAGTTGACAATATAAAATGCGAAATAAGTTTAGATGTGGTTAAAACTGTTCCCGAGTTAGGCGGTTCTACAGAAAAATATCCTTCATGGAGGCAGTCCTCAAAGGCAGCTTTGAAACCGTACGAAAAGTACGTAAATTCGAATCGCTACTATCAAGCAGTAGCAATTATTCGTAACAAAATCATAGGAAATGCCGATACAGTGCTTTTCTCTTTTAATATCCCTAAGTATTTCGATGCAATAATAGCACGACTAGATCATATGTACGCCGATAATAGACCACTCTACTTATTGGAGCAAGAACTCTCCACCCTACGTGAAGGACGATCTTCAATTCCTGAATATTATGATTCAGTCGTAAAACAACTAAGCTATCATGCAGTATTGTGATGACAAAGAGGTTTTAAATTCTCTGAATGAAAAAGACAGAAGTGACGCACTTCGTATCTTTATATCAGGACTCAATCGTCCTTTAAGAAATATTTTATTTTCAAGTCGCCCTGCAGATCTTCTCACTGCTTTGGCGTTGGAACAAGAACTGGAAATGAACCAGCAGCGTCACGGTGGAATAATAAAATTCTACCGCCACGTCCCAATAACCCTCAATATCGAACTATACACAACAACAATCGTGTATCGAATGCATTAAAGATCGAGCCAATAGACATCGATCCAACTTCTTCACGCTTTAGGCAAAACCAAAGGCATTAAACTTTCCTTCAAACCCCCCACATCAAAGCTTCAGTAAACTCAACCCAATAAACGGTTCAAATCAAAATTATTCGAATTCTCGTCCAAATTTTCAAAAAAGAGCCAGAGAATCTAATAAAAACACAAGTTTTCATAAGAGTCAACGTGTCAACCACATTCTTGCAAATCGTTACCACATCGATAGTCATAAAACTGATAACGTAAATGACAGTTCTAGTGATATATCCGAAGACTGTTATAATGATCAAATAAATTTTATTAACGTAAACTCTCAGCTCCCTTATATAACAAAAACAATAAGAAGTGGGCAAACAATTACAATGCTAATTGATACAGGAGCCGCAAAGAATTATATAAAAGACCTTCCTCTTCTGAAAGGAGTTCAATCGGTTAATGAATTTACCATTTCATCAGTTAATGGCTCGACTCGCATAAACAAAAAATGTTTTGTTATCATTTTCGGTGTCGTATCTGAATTTTTTATCCTACCGAATCTTGAAAGCTTCGACGCAATTGTAGAATACGATTTGCTCAAGCAAGTCGGTGCAACTTTAGACACTGGTCTAAATAAAATAAAATACTATAATGGTACAGAACCTCTCCTATTCATGTCTTGTCCTCAAGTCAACAATATAGTAGCGAATATTAAATATATTCCCGAATCGGTTCGATCTGATTTCAAAACATTAATTAAAAGAAATACGGAGGTTTTTGCCGACCCCAACAAAGCTCTGACATATAATACTAACGTTAGAGCTATAATCAGAACAACTCAAGAACCAATTTTTTAAAGGAGCTATCCTTAACATATGTCCGCAACGGAGTTTGTTAACAGAAGAGTTTGTTAACGGAAAAGTTCTACTTGAGGACAAAATTATCCGTAAGAGCCGTTTACCATACAACAATTCAGTTTGGATTGTGAATAAAAAAGGAAAGGACGAGTTCGGAAAACAAAAATTGCGATTAGTAATCGACTTTCGCAAACTAAACCAGAAAACCATCTCGGATGGTTACCCAATACCCGACACATTTGTTATTCTCGCTAATTTGGGAAAATCCAAATATTAGTACCATCAACCTTAAATCAGGATTTCATCAAATCCTCCTTCCTGAGAAAGACCACGAAAAGATGGCCTTTTATATCAGTAATGACAAGTACGAATTTTGCCGCCTTTCGTTTGGTTTAAAAAATGCCCCTAGCATTATCCAAAGAGCTATCGACGATGTTTTTCGGGAAGATATTGGAAAACGTTGTCATGTTTATATTGACAACGTCATAATATTTTTTCCTGATGCCGAAACACATATTAGAGACATAGAGTCCGTCATAAAGAAACTTCTTCATGCTAACATGAAAATAAATTTGGAAAAGACGCAATTTTTTAACGAAAGTGTAGAAGTCCTAGGATTTATTTTTTGTCAAGGAGGTCTTAAAACCGCTAATGATAAAGTTCGCGGTATACTTGAATATGAACTTCCTACTGCTTTACGATCGCTCCGCTCATTCTTAGGCTTATCGGGATATTATAGACGTTTTATACGAGACTACGCTCGAATAGCAACACCACTCACTCAACTCTTACGAGGAGAAAACAGTCATATAAATGCTAATCAATCGAAAGACAAAAAGATTACTCTTTCTTTGAAAGCTAAAGAAGTTTTTAACAAATTAAATTACTGATATCTGAGGATGTAACCCTTCTCTTTCCAGACTTCAAAATGCCATTTGAACTAACCACCGACGCTTCGTCTGTGGCAATAGGGGCATTTCTGTCCCAAAAAGGGAAACCAATTACGTTTATTTCACGCACTTTGTCTAAAACCGAACAAAGCTATGCCACAAATGAGCGGGAAATGCTCGCTTCAAACACTTAGAAATTATCTTTATGGAGTTACAACCTTCATATTTTTACGAATCACCAACCATTAACCTTTTCCATTTCCGACCGAAATCCGAACACAAAACTTAAACGTTGGAGGAGCTTCATTGAAGAGTTCGCTGCGACTTTTCATTATAAACCTGGTAGTGAAAACAGAGTGGCTGACGCACTGTCCCGACAATTTGTTCAACATTTGACAAGCGAATATAGCCTAGCTTCAAGTGACTATTGTGTAAATAGTAAAGTTTCGTTTACTCAGTATATTCGTTCAGTTCCCCAGCCTATAAATAGTTTTAAAAATCAAGTTTTACTATCACAAGCTCAAACGACTGATATAATTACTACGATCCCATTTACAGGATATACTCGTCATGATATCCGATTCAATGATTTTCAATCGCTGTTCTCTATTTTACGAGAAAAAATTAATCCTGACATAGTAAACGGAATTTATTGTCAGCTGGAAGTGTTAGTAAAAGTCCAAAACGAACTCGTAGAGTTATTCCCAGCAGTTCATTTTAAACACACTAATAAAATGGTCATAGACCTTACTAAAGAAAATGATCAAATTGAAACCATCGCAACAAAACATAATAGAGCTCACTGCTCTGCAAAAGAAAATATCTCCCAGATCAGGGATAGTTACTTTTTTCCAAAAATGGGGAATAAAATTAATACTTTTGCAAAGAATTGCAAAATTTGCCTGCAATCAAAGTATGCTAGACACCCACAAAGGCAAACAATGAAGCCAACACCAATTCCAACACGACCAGGTGAAATACTTCACATCGATATCTTTAATACTGATAATAATAACTTCTTAACATGCATGGATAAATTTAAGAAATATGCTCTTGTTGAGCCAATAGCCTCACGTTCCTTGGTAGACATGAAGTTACCAATACTTAAGGTGCTTGTAAGTCTCCGAAAATCAAGACTATTAGTCTCTGACAATGAGCCAACGCTTTGCTCTCACACTACAAGGTCCCTTATACGAGATAATTTCAACTTTAAGAACTTCACGGTACCGGCTATGCATAGTCAGAGTAATGGGCAGATTGAACGTTTTCATTCAACCCTGAGCGAAATTTCTATGGCAGTTAAACTGCAATTTAATTTGAGTAATGTTAAAGAAAAACGGCAAACCGCAGTGTATAAATACAATATTCACTCAGTGACTAAACGAAGGCCCTTTGACCTTGTATTTTAATGAGTGAATCAGAAAAAAAAATTGTACATGATTTGCCCCAAGAAGCACAAAATAAGCAAAATGAGGCTCACCACTTAAAACGGAATTTGCGTTCATTTATACCTGGACAGGAAATATTTGTGAAGATAGACAAACGCAGGGATAATAAAATTTCAAGTCGATATAAGAAAAAAATTGTCCAGGAAGATCTAGGCACCACCGTCCTTGTAGACGGAAAAAATATTCACAAAGATAACATACGATAAATTTTATTTACAGATTAATTTGTTTAACAACGTCTACTGCCAAGGTTATGGACTATTCCTCTGCACAATATATCCCATTCCGCAAAGGTAAAGTGGCAGTTTTCAACGATTATATACATTTGATTCACACCGTTAATCTAACAGAATTTGAAAATCTAGCATTAGACATTATTAAATTTTAAACGCATGTTTAGTAATTTGGATACAGAGGCATCACTTGACGGACACATTAGCAAAATAACTAAGCTTCTGTCATCATTACGCCCCCAAAGGAGACTACGTCTGTCAATCGACTTTATTGGATCGACATTAAAGTTTATTGATGGCACACCGGACCACGACGATTTTATAATTTTAGGCGAAAGACAGTCAAAACTTATTGGGGCTGAAAACCAACAAATTGAAATAAACACTGAGCTTACAAAACAAATTAACGAATTGACAACACAAATTAACTCATTGAGTTGTAATTTTTATACTACCACTGAAGATTCTAACAGTCCAAATTTGTTAGAGCTCATATCAATTCGAAACCAAAGAGCGATAACCCTTTTGAACAATGTCGTTTACTCAGTTACTCTTGCACGATTAAATATTATCAACCCAATTATTTTAACGGATGTCGAAATAACGAATGTAATGAAATTAGAAGAAACTTCTATTAATATAAATGATCTTATATTAGCCTCTAATGTCAAAGTAGACTTGGATAAAAATATTCTTAAATATATGATTAAAGTACCAAATGTGAAGGAAATTTGTCCTTTAATAAAAATTTACCCAGTAGTTCATAATAACATTATATAAGATTTAAGAAATAATCATGTATCATTAGACAAGTCTAGAAGCAGCCTCTAAGAAACTGCACGGAATCATTAGAAACTATCTATTGCCAAGAAAACCCCTTTGACGAAAGCAGCCTTAGTCAAATTATGAACAACAATTCCGCCACTTGCAGAACAACTACGGCACATTATGTTCAGCCAATAGAACAAATCGATGACAACATCATTCTACTTAATGACCAACTGGTTACTATCAACAAAGATGGACGCGATATCTATATATATAGATATATATTAACGGGAAAAAAGAACCACTAATGCAGCCCGAAACCCCATATATCTTTAAATTAAATATATCAGAACATTCCGAATTTTTAACACTTCCATTTCTCCAACAGGCACATGTTCGAAACTTACAGAAAATAGAAATGTTTGATTCCGCTATAGAAAACCAACAAAGATATTGGTACTATACCGCAGCAATCACTTCAATACTGATCATCACCATTTTTGCATACCTCAAATGTTATAAACATACCATAAACAGAAACTCACCAGCCCATCAGCCAGAGGTATTCAACATGAACCAAGAAGTTACAAAAACTTTACAAAAAATTGACTCTAATTTGCAACGGAACCGTGACGTTCCTGTTTAAGGGGGAGAGTAGTTATGGATAAGCATTATTACCAATTAAACTTTCATTTTCATTTATTAGTTCTAAGAAATAATGTTTAATCAAGTATATTCTTGAATCATACTTCTAAGAAATAGTTAATATTGCCTTACCACATAGTTCTAAGAAATAATTTGTATGCATTTGGATACTCCCTTTAGAAGTATCATATTAAATTTAATTCTAAGAATGTAAATGTCAGATCTGCATATTGGCATATTTTACAATGCACTTCGAGATTCACTAGTGCACTGTGCAATACGCCTACGCTAAATTCCTTCTCGGTATCCATGTCTCTATCAAAGGTATGGATATGTGAATGAATCGGCGACTGCATTTTAGTTTTAAGATTTTTCATTATTCATCTTCAGTTAGTAATAAATTCGCAAGTTGAAAACAACAAACCGTAATTCTTTCATTAGGGCAAGTGGTGGTATTTTATTGGGCTTTAAAAACAGCATTAAATCGACTTTCAATATTACTATTGTGTGTCTCAAAATTCATTGGACGAAAATTTGAACTATAATGGGAAGATGTTAATAGAGATGGTTGAGGATTTCGGTTTCTTTCTTTTGAATTGGGTCTCGATTAGTGATTCTAAAGGAAATTTTACTTTTATATCATCTCTAGGATGTTTTTTAATTGATTATTGTCTGGTAAGGGGTGATTGGCTAAATATTGTTAGTAATTTAGAAGCATACCCTGCCAACTTTTCTTCTCATCTTCCAATCTTAGTTTCTTGTAAGTACTCATCCCATGATACTCAAAACAATGCTGAAGACATATCAATTAATAATAAATTAAGGTGGATTGAAAGCAAGGCCACGGTGTATAGGCAAAATTTAATTCAACGATTGTTATCAGCCAACTTTCAGTTAGCAGATTCAGTAGAAGTTGGGACGCATTCTGCTTATCAGTTGATTCGGCAATCTGCAACTGCTTGTAGATCTCGTATCACCTCACCATGGTCAAATTCTAAATGGTATGACGAGGAAAGCAGACAAAGCAGAAAAAAGTCTTTCAAATTCTTGAATCTTTTAAGAGACTCAAAAAAACGATGCTTTTAAACATATGTATCTTTAACAAACTCGAACTTGATGACGATACGAACTTACCGAGGCGCCAATATCGACTCGGATCACTATCTTGTTGGTATGGTCTTCCGAGGGCGGATTGCCTTGCGAAGACGTATTGCATCCGCCGATCAAGTTCGAATCAACACGGCTGCCCTGCGCAATGAAAATGCCAGTAACACCTTTGGTAAAGCGTTAGGACGCGCCCTAGAATCGCTTGATTTAGGGAGAGTAAGTCCTGGGGCCAGTATTCTGGGCGTAGATGAGAAGTGGACACGCCTTAAGAATACTGTCATTAGTACTGCCAACTCCATCTTAGGCAGCAATCGGAACGACTGGTTTGATGATGAATGCAAGCTAGCGACTGAACGTAAGAATGTTGCGTACCGAGCAATGCAACAATCTCATAGAACGCGGGCACGCGAAGAAGAATATAAAGAGCTCAGAAGAATAGAAAAACGGCTTCACAGACAGAAAAAATCAGCCTGGGAGAAGAACTTAATCTGTGAAATAGAAAAAAGCCGAGAGCGAGGTCCGCACCAGGCGCGGAAGTTCTACCAATCCGTCCGAAACATGATGCAGTACACACCACGCTGCACATACTGCAAGCACGGAGAGGGAAATCTGATCACCGATCCACAAAGCATACTGGAGCGATGGGAAGTGTACTTTAATGAATTGCTAAATGGTCAACTCACTGCAGAAGTGGAGGCTCCACTGCTTCAAGACGAATACCCTATGTTGCCGTCACCAAGCATAGAAGAGGTTGAGAAGACTATAGACCGGCTAAAGAAAAACAAAGCCCCGGGAGCTGATGGTATACCAGCCGAATTATTTCAACACGGTGGGCCAGCTCTACGACAGGCAATTTATGATATTATAGTGCACGTGTGGGAGCATGAAGAAATGCCAGAAGACTGGCGAAAAGGTATAATATGCCCCATACATAAGAAAGGAGATGTCACAACGTGCAGCAACTATAGAGGTATCACGTTGTTGAGTACCGCCTATAATATACTCTCCTCTATCCTACAAGACCGGATAACCCCATACGCTAAAACCATCATCGGACAATATCAGTGTGGTTTCATTCCAGGCAAATCAACAACTGATCAGATCTTTACCCTTAGGCAGGCGATGGAAAAATGTCTAGAATTTAACATCCCAACATACCACCTGTTTATAGACTTTAAGGCTGCCTATGATAGCATAGCCAGGGTAGAACTTTACAAAGCCATGAGAGAATTCGGCATCCCAAATAAATTGACACGACTATGTAGGTTGACCATGACCAACGTAACAAGCCAAGTAAAAATAGCCGGATTGCTATCCAGACCAATCAACATCTTTAATGGACTCCGACAAGGGGATGGTTTGGCCTGCCTCCTCTTCAACCTGGCGTTGGAGAAAGCAATCCGTGACTCTGGCACGGCAACAAGAGGGACCATCGTCAACAGGTCCAGCCAGATACTGGCTTACGCAGACGACATCGACATCATCGGAAGAACCGAGCAAGCTGTACACGATTCCTTCATCCAGGTCGAGCAGGCGGCACAAAATCTGGGGCTGCACATTAGTGAAGGTAAAACAAAGTACATGGTGGCGTCGAATGCGAGAGGAACAGTTGGTCAAACAATAAAGGTAGCGGAGCACGAATTTGAAGTGGTGCAATCCTTTAAATACCTTGGGTCAATAGTAGCAGCCGATAACAATATAGAAGAAGAAATACGAGGGCGTCTTCTCAAATCCAACAGAGCCTACTACAGTCTGTCAAAGCTCTTCAAATCCAGAAATCTCACCATAACTTCAAAACTACTGCTGTACAGGACCATGGTCCTGCCAGTACTCACATATGGATCCGAGACTTGGGTGCTTAGCAAAAGGCACTCTGACCTCTTAGCCGCGTTCGAGAGAAAAGTCTTAAGGAGAATTGTTGGCCCCATATGTGAGGAAGGACGATTCCGGAGACGGTACAATCATGAATTGTACGCAATCTACCTTGAAGCAGATATCGTGACAAAAATTAGGCTCGGTAGACTTCGGTGGGCAGGGCACCTAGCTCGCATGAGCGAAGAGGAACCTGCTCGGAAAGTTATTTGTGGTACATTCTATGGCAGACGACAGCGTGGTAGACCATGCTTGCGCTGGAGAGATGGCGTAGACCAGGACGCCCGGAGCCTTGGGGTGCGCAACTGGATGGCGTCGGCTCGAGACCGGGATAGGTGGAGAGACTTGTTGAAGGAGGCCAGGACCGGACCCCGGTTGTCGAGCCGATGATGATGATGATGATCTTCAACAAAATAAAATTTCAAGCTAAACTTTCTACAGTTGATCAAATTTTTGAACTTACTACCATAGCAAGACGATTTATTGATTAAAAAAACCCTTATATGCACTGTTTGTTGATTAGGGCAGCATTTGAAACCATCAATAGAAGTTCATTGTTTTATAAACTTGCAATAATTGGGGTTTCAACAAAATGTATCCGTTTTTATGAACAACTGTTATTAAATATGTCTGCTATGGTATGCAGCGGTAAAAATCAATCAAGTTTCTTTAAACTTATCTAATCTAAAACATACTTAGTATCATACTAGGGTAAAAAACCATTGTTTTAAATGTTTTATTTTAGATTAGATTAGATTTAGATTAAATAACTTTATTTTTCCATTAACATAATACATAATTTTTTTAGAAAGTGTTTTGAGGCATGGCATATAAGCCGTCTGCCGTTTATCTCAATTATTTACACTAAGAGAATAACAAAAAAAAGTAATTGTGCTACAAAAATAAAAAAGTATACAAAAAGCATTTAAATATTATTCAAGATTGTTGTGCACAAAAAGAAAAAAAGAGGAAAAAACAAAAAAGTTTAAATTAAAGAGTTAAAGTATAGGTACTTATAATAATAAAAAAAAAATATTAATTTAAACAGAGCTTTTAGTTTTGCTAAAACGTTAATTAAAATATTTTTGATCATAGGAGTTTAAAAAAAGAGGAAAAAACAAAAAAGTTTAAATTAAAAAGTTAAAGTATAGGTACTTATAATAATAAAAAAAATATTAATTTAAACAGAGCTTTTAGTTTTGCTAAAACGTTAATTAAAATATTTTTGATCATAGGAGTTTAAAAAACAACTCCTATATATTAAATAATGGCTTTTAGTTTAGTTAAAACAAAGAATGTAAGAACGATTGAATACAAAAATAATAGCAAGTAAAAATAAACGTAGAATATGGGCTTTTAATTTAGCTAAAATAAAAATAAATAAAACATAGTGATAAGGGCTTTCAGTTTAGCTAAAACATTATTGTAAATTATGTGTGTCAAGACATGTTCAAATATGTGGTTCTGTAGTTTTTGGCAAAAGTAATATAACGAACCAGCAGTGGCCTTCAAATTCCTCAAATGAATTTTTGGTAACCCTGACGCAACATAAATAACATAATTTGGAGAATTTGACGGCAATCTAAATATTATTTTAAAAAAGTATCTTTGGATTGATTCGATTTCTTCCATCCATTGATATCCGTAAACCTCGCTTCCATAACAGAAGCAGCTGTTTATTGTAGCGTAAAATACCTTGAACTTTGATGCTGGGTCCACAAAGTTTTTTTTGCAAAAAATTGGTACCATATTGTATTAATTGCTACTTTGGCTGCGGACAGTTTGTCTTTTAAATGCGCTCAGATACTTAGTTTATGTGAAATAACGAACCCAAGATACCTAAACTCAGTAACTCAGTCACAACTTCTAAATTGACACCATCCAAAGTCCAATTCCTTGCTGAGTTATCAGAACGGTTATTGGATCTTAATACCATTATCTTAAGTTTCGAATTGTTAATTTTAAGATCCCATGTGTCCCAGAAAACTTTAAGTTTGTTTATTTGGAGCTGAAGTGTCGTTGGATTATCAGCAAAAATTACGAGATCATCTGCGTACAAAATGAGTTTTACAAAAATATTCCCAAAAGAAACACCTCCTGAAAGATGGTTCTCAATATCATTAATAAATGAAGCAAACATCAATGGATTTAAAACACATCCTTGTAGAACACCAGAATCTGATCTTAAGGGACTTGATTGATTTTTACCGGTGCATACCATAGCAGACATATTTAATATAAGTTGTTCATAAACACGGATGAATTTTGTTGAAACCCCAATTATTGCAAGTTTATAAAACAATGAACTTCTATAGATTTTATCGAATGCTACTCTAATCAACAAACAGTGCATATAAAGGATTTTTTATCAATAAATCGTCTTGCTATGGTAGTTAGTACAAAAATTTCATCAACTGTAGAAAGGTTAGCTTGAAACCCGGCTTGAAAACAGCTAATTGGGTTATTATTTCGGACCCAATTCGACAACCTTAGGTATAAAATTTTTATTCACACGATGAACACCGAAACTATCTAACCGATTTTCACAATATTATTTTATAATTTTTCTTTCGCTGGCGTTCCTAAGATAGGATACATTTTATTCCTTAATTTTTATTATTTAATGTATAATTCAACTTTTAATAAATTTGCATTACAACAAACAAAAAAAAAGGCAACGTCAAAACAAAAGCTATGTGAGATTCTCTGCGTTTTTCATGGTTACCACTTAATTTTTTTTTTTACTACATAGGTAACTAAAATTTTTTGTACTGCATTATATGTTATTGAAAACAAAAATAAGAATGAAACCATGTTTTTGAGTATTAGCTTTGGGCCCCATAATGAGAATAACAAGAAATGTATCTTAGAAGGGAAATTCAGTTTTCAAACAATTATTGCTAAATTTATGGGAAAATCCTGTACGTGTATCAAAAAGTTGGGCCTAGCGTTCGTTGAATTCTTCAGTAGTGTTAATAAAACATCGTTTGTTTGAGTTTTTCATAATATCGATTTTTTTTGTTTGTTTTTTGTTAACAATCGATATATTATTAATAATAATAAAATAAAAGAGACGATATAGCAAGAGAAACTAAAGGTAAGACCGCACATAGCGACACTCCCCTTCAGCGGAACTTCAACATTGGGCACTTCTAATTAGGTACGTCCGTTTTCATTTGGTATGCGATACGTGTGTGGCTGCGTTTGTTTATTGTTTTCTAGCAGTAATACGATTGAACCCATTTGGATTCGCAAACGAAGTCAAAATCATCTTTATTTTCTCAATTCTACTTTAATTCTATAGGCATGATTTCTTTAACTTAAACCAAAAAGTTAAATGTCTAACTCTAAACATGAGCATCAGCAAGCAGTGCATACTGCATACATGAACGGGATAAAGCCAAAAACATAAAAAAAAATATGGCATATATATGCATTCATATAAATATGCTCATCAGCAAAGAGGTTGATTATATTATTTCCAGTAAATCCAAGATGTTTCAGTAAGTACTGGTATTTATTAAAATCTTTGATGGATTTCATCGTAAAGTTTTCAATTTTTGCACGACAATTCGTTGGCTGTATACGACCGAGTGGCAAAAGCGAGGCTTGCGCATGCGCATATTTTAATTTGGCTGGAAACAAAAATTCGCCCGGAAGAAATCGATCACTTACACTGCACATATTAATGTTGAATTTTGCAACTCCGTGAAATCCATTAAATACATATGTAAATATGTTAATAAGGGCAGTGATTTGGCTGTGTTTGAAGTGCGAGATGTAAATATAAATGACGAAATAACACTGTATCAAATGGGCAGATACATGTGGGGGAGGGGGGGGGGGGGAGAAATTACAATTAGAACACGATTGTTTTTTTAATTTTAATAAAGTATTTTTTAATGTTAATAAAAGTATTTAGAAAAAATGATAAGAAAATAATTCACAAAATATAATAATTGAAAATAAGGTCTTTTTGAACTTGGCACTTTTCACAACTTTACTTCTTAGCTTCTTACAATCGACTGCATTTAAAACTCATAAGCTTAATTATGTACATAGGAGTTATATAAAACTAAAATGGAATATGAACAATAGGGTAACTCAAGTTATGTTTGGTAATTAATTAATGTAACTTGTTAAGAAAATAATGAAAATGTGAATAAATGAATACACAGCTGATATCATCCTACATTCGGCCATCCTTCTTTTCGGCTGTCTCAGACGAACAGTTGGTTAATTATCATCTCAATCTTGTCTATTCTTCATAGTCTTCATCAACATCGCTGATATCTTCATCTTCGCTGGTACAATTTTCATCTCGCCAAGGCTTCATAAAGTCTGCTGAAGTTGACGTTAAATTCGGGCCTTCATGGGCTCCCACTTTTCTCACATCATAACGATCGTTCCTTTTAATTTTTACAATTTCATATGGTCCCAAGAATGATGGAAAAATCTTTGTTCCTGGAGCAAACTGAGTTTTTTTAATTGCTACCAGATCATGAAGACTATATTTTGTAGCTGGTTTCCTCTTCTGGTTGAATGTCTTTCGGTTTTCCTCTTGGACCTTGGCTATCTGCTCCTTCGCTTGACTTCGCATATCTTTTCTCTCTTCTTCAAATTCATCGATCAATAAATCCTCTATTATTTTTCTTAGATCCGTAGCTTCAACATTTTTCATAGACACTCCAAACATAAGCTCGAACGGAGTTCTATTTGTACTTCGATTTGTCGTCGAGTTGATAATTCGTTGTATCTTTGAAATGTGCTTAAACCACTTATCTGGAGCTTCAACCGACAATTTAGACAGCATTTCAACGATGGTTCTGTTGATTCGTTCAACTTGACCGTTGCCTCGGGGAACACCTGTAGTCACCAACGAATGTATAATATGCCTTTCCTCACAGTACTCTTTGAATGCATTGGATGTAAACGCTGAACCCTTATCCGTCACAATACGTGCTGGATCACCAAATGTGTCACTTTGCAACATCAGCTTCTTTACCACTTCCTCGGCACCAGTTGATTTCACGGGAAAAATCCAGACAAATTTCGAAAAAGCATCTACTATCACGAACATGTGCTTATAGCTCTTAGCAGTTGATTGAAGCGGCCCAAGATGATCCAAATGATATGTGTTTAAAGGTACGTCAAATTTTTCAATTGGATTAAGTAAACACTCCTGCTTCCCACTTTTTCGTGACGCAAGGATGCAAGGAATACAGTTAGAGATAACCTTATTTATTTTTCCCGACATCTTTGGAAAACTGAATTCTTTCTTTGCTAGAACTTCCACTTTATTTGCGTTAATGTGACCTTGCTCGTGAATATTTCTTAGCACTTCCTTCTGTAAACTCTTTGGTACTACTAGAGAGTAGTCTCCTTCGACGAACTTGTATAAAATACCATTTCTTTTGATAAAGTTTTCATATTCGTTATGCTCCAATATTTTCGTAACTAGCTCACAAAATTCATCCGTTTGCTGCGCCCTCTTCACACGATGCAAAACACCATCTTCAATTTTCATAATGACAGGAAAGCGACTTAGCGCATCTACATGCCTCATAGCTGTACCCGCCCTATGAAGAACTTCACAATCAAAATCCTGCAGGAACAATGCCCACCTGGCCACACGCGTACAAAGATCTCTTTTCTTCATTGTTGATGTGAAAGCTTTGCAGTCTGTATAAATTTTAAATTTTAAGCCTAAAAGATATACTCTTAACTTTTTTAAACATTTAATTATCGCTAAAACTTCTTGCTCATAACTTGTGTAACTGGATTCTGCTGATGATGATTTATAACTTATATAAAAAACTGGGTGCAAGAAGTTGTCATCATGTCGCTGAAGTAATACACCTCCATATCCTATTTTACTTGCATCCGTATGCAATTCTGTGTCTAGTTGTGGATTAAAAAGTTTAAGCACTGGATCTTTGCAAAGCGCTTCCTTAAGGCTTTCAAAAGCCACAATTTGGTCTGAGCCAAAACTATACTTTACATCTTTCCGAAGCAAATCAGACAATGGCTTAGCAATAATGGAATATCCTTGTATAAAACGCCTAAAAAATCCGGTGAGCCCGAGAAACGACTGTATCTTCTTGATTGTATCTGGCTTAGGGAATTTTTTAACAGCTTGCAGTTTTTCTTTTGATGGCCTCATAGATCCATTTTCAATAATATGACCTAAAAACTCTATCTTTGAAGTTAAAAATCTACACTTTTTCCAATTGATAATGAGTCCGTAGCTTTCGGCGACTTCTAGAACTAGCTTCATCCTTTCCAAACATTCTGTCGAATTTTTAGCTTTTATAACAATGTCATCAAGATATATGTGCAGCCATCCTAGTCGAACGAGTTTGTCGAATACGGCGTTTACAAACCTCTGAAAAACTGACGGAGAGTTACACAACCCAAAAGGAGCTTTCAAAAATTCATACTGGCCGTCAGGAGTAACAAAAGCTGTATATTTTTGACTTTCTGCATCGATCTCCACGTGGAAAAAACCATTCTTAAAATCCAGGACTGTAAAACAGAGACCCTCTGCTAAATCCTCCAAAATTTCTTCTATTAAAGGCAAGGGATGCCTGTCTTTTATTATCTTTGCATTTAGTTGTCGATAGTCAATACAAATTCGATTCGTTCCATCCTTTTTTTTAACAAGGACTATCGGACTAGCGAAATCGGAGCTGCTTGAGCGTATAATTCCTTCCTCAATCCAAGTTTGTATCTGCTTTTTAACGTCTTCTCTTTCATTCATAGCTAACCTTCTAGGCTTTTGGTAAACTGGTTGATCGTCAGATAAAATAATTCTCATTTTAACATGGGACTCGTCTTTTGGCTTCTTGGGAGTATAATTGCACACCACTTTAATTACCTCTTCGCGTATCTGTAAATCCAAAATATGTCCAAGATTATCAATAACATCCATAGCAATTGAATCTTTTTCCTTATCCATCACTTCCATAACATCTATTCTTGATATATTGTTTTCTTCCAGATTTACTGCAACTGGTTTGGTGCTAACGTGAATCTTTCCGTTTTCAATGACAACTTTTGCATCTTTTAAAAAATTTTGGCCCAAAATGATATTATCTGACATCCATTCGTCCGGAATAATATGAAATCGGATTTTATGCATAAGCCCTTCAATAAAAAATTCAATCGAACATGACCCATAAGTTTTCTTCGCTTTTTCATCGCCGAATCCAAACAAGCACTCTCCTAATCCATCAATTTTAACCGTACCTGTTCTCCTCCAAACGCTCTTCTTCATCAGGGAAACATCTGCTCCAGTATCAACTAAAGCATCATACGATTCCCCAGCTATGACAAGCTCTACACAGTAGTCCAATTTGTTTATTCTTCTCACGTTACCTTGATTATTATCTGTATTACGGTTATCTTTTTTAGGACAATTCGGTGCAATGTGTCCAAATTCGCTACAAGAAAAACACCGAGCACCCTTGCTTTTATTTGGACAAGTTTGTTGTTGATGTGACATTGATCCACAGTTAATGCATCGCCTTTGGTTTGAAATATTTCTAAAATTATTTGAAGTTGAAGCAATGGTTTGGGAATGATTTAAAACTTTATTCTTATAAAAATTAGAACTTGTTTGGCCTTTTATAGTTTCATAAACCAAGAATTTTTTCTTTAGCTCGTCCAAAGTAGTTGCCTCATATAAAACGGTTTTGTTGGAAGGACTATCCGCAATGCCTTGAACAATGTACGCAATTAGTGAGACATCATCAAAATTCCCTTTCATTGAAATTTGCTTCATAGAGTACATGTACTCCAGAAAAGATTCATTAGGCATTTTCTTACGGGATTGCAGTGCTTTATGTAAACTAATGCAGGATGGTGTATCCTGAAACTCGCTTGATAAAAAATCTTTTAACTTTTCCCAACTGCTAACTCCGTTCTTAGTTTCAACTGCCAACTTTGCCGCTCCTCTCATCAAACGCCTAGCATAAAGGTACTTTTGGATGTCATTCCATTTACAGACAGACGAAATATCTTCAAAATCCTTTAACCAAATTGAAAAATTTTTCCCCGATTCTCCAGTAAATTGATCGAGAGAATCCTCAACATCCTTGAAAACGAAATTATTTGTTTCCGGCATATCTTTTTCCACCAGTGAGCTAACAACAACAACAACAATATCTTTAACAACTGTAGCCTTATCTCCTTCTTGACTATCTTCTACCGTTTCTTCCGATTCGTTTGTATATAATTCGCTTTGATTTTCGTTATCCTTACTACTCCCCCCTTCTTCCGTAACTTCTATATTTTCTAATCTTTCTTTAACAATAGCTTGATATAACCTTTCCACTAAATCTTTTTTTAAATTGTACCGATACGATAAATGTCTTTCTTTTAACAAACTTTGTAATTCTTTTGTACTTAATTTATTTAAATCTTCCATTCAAACGAAATGTGCCTGTTTTGTCATAAATCATACAAATATAATAAATGGTAAGTGCATGCAAAATAGAAAAAAAAACTATTCTATTGAAGACTTAATAGTTTATCTGCAAACTGTGCTTTCTTATACTCAAATAAAGCTTTCACTCGAAGAACTTGTGCCTGAGTACTAAATGAACATGCAGCAAGATAATAACTGAAACGATCTCACCCGTTAAATAGGAAATTCCGTTTTTTTTTTCTTTTTAACTTATGTATGTTTGAATCTGTAAATTAAACTTTTTCACAGTTTGGAGCACATGCATGAATATTAATTTTTCATGAATTTTTCTAAGATTATTATTTTTGTTTAAATAATTTTTTGTTTTGCGTTAATTTTAAATCTTATTTAGCACTCTTTTTACTTGATTCACTTTTCAAAATTCTTCACTATGCACACTTTGATACATTAGCACATTTCATAACATTAATTTTACGAGTGTTTTGTTTTATTTTCGTTTAAAATTTATATTATCTGTATCTTTTCGATCGTTCACGTTAGACAATATTTTTCGCACGATTCGCTTAACACGGCACTTGAATTCAGTACGTAAAACACTTCTGACACCAATTGTGGGGGAGGGGGGGGAGAAATTACAATTAGAACACGATTGTTTTTTTAATTTTAATAAAGTATTTTTTAATGTTAATAAAAGTATTTAGAAAAAATGATAAGAAAATAATTCACAAAATATAATAATTGAAAATAAGGTCTTTTTGAACTTGGCACTTTTCACAACTTTACTTCTTAGCTTCTTACAATCGACTGCATTTAAAACTCATAAGCTTAATTATGTACATAGGAGTTATATATTATGTGTATGATGTGACCTTTGGTTTATCAACTTTTTGAATTAGTAAGTGGGCTTCAGGTCAAAAAATGAAACAAAGTTAATTTGTGTTCGACGTTTCGTCCATGAATATGGACATCATCAGGAAAGATGTGCAATCTATATTTGTATACATAATTATTACTTACAATTCACAATATATTTAACATAAAAAAGAAGAAGACTTACAAATGTTACATTTATATTGCACTTTAAAATAAATATGTAAGCTGAACTTACAAGTAAAATCAAAACTTTATAATGAAATAAGAAACAGATAAAACACATATTCTCCTTGATTGTAGTTGTTAGCGAGCTTTTTTCCCTCTTTTCTCTAACAGATGTTTGTATTGTGGGCTAACGTTCTCCATATCTGTACGTCTGTTGATTGTATTGTCGGCATTAATGATGTGAAGAGTTTCAATTATCATTCTCTTATTTGGGTTCTCTTCGCGTTGTAAAATTTTTGTGTCGTCGTAGTTTGGGGAATGCTGAAGTGTGATGCAGTGTGCTGCCAGTGCTGTCTTCTGTGGTGCGTTGTTTTTAATGTCAGATTTGTGTCCTGATAATCTTTTTTTAAGTTTTTGTTTAGTTGTCCCTATATAAATTTGGTCGCAATTGTCGTTTTTTCCTCCTTTGCAGCTAATTTGGTATATTACATCAGAGTGTTCCATTCTGTTCGTCTTTGCTTTTAGTTTTGTATACAGTTGTGATGCGGTATTTGTCGATTTCATTGCCATTTTGTATTTTTCGGTGTCGAATAATTTGGCAGTTTTAAACCTGTCAGCAACTTGTTTTACGTAGGTAAACGATTTGTAAATTATATTTTGTTCTTGTGGTTGGCTGTTTCTGTTTGCATGTTGTCCTATTAATTTTCTTATTATGTTTTCCGGAAAACCATTCTGCATTAATATATTCTTAATTCTTACTCGATTTTGTTTGTGGAATTCTACGTCACTTATTAGGAGTACTCGATTTATTAGATTTTTGGCAGTGTTGAATATGGTTTGTTTTGGATGTTGGGATCGGAAATTTATCAGTCTCCCTGACGACGTAGGTTTTTGATACCAATCCATTTTTAGAAGTTTTCCTTCTCGTATTACGACTGTGTCGAGGTAAGGCAATCTGTTATTTGTTTCAACCTCAACTGTAAACTGTATTTTTCCATGGAAGCTATTAAGGACGTTAAGTATTTGGTCGATTTCTCCCATTTTCACGATAGCAAATATGTCGTCCACGTACTTCGTCAGTATTTTTGGTTGGTTTATAAGTTGAGGAAGGCATGTATTTAAAAGTTCCTCCAGAATAATGTCCGCTATTATTGGAGAAGCCGGATTTCCCATCGGCATACCATCTCTTTGTTGGTAGGTTTTGTTTCCATATACTAAATAATTGTTATCAATAATGCAGAAACGGATCATTTCAAGAAATTTGGTTTTTTTGATAGTAGTGTGTTCTTTTATTTTTTCCCAGTTGTTTGCAATCAGTTGTAGTGCCATTTTGAGAGGTATATTTGTAAAAAGTGATATTACATCAAAAGACACTAGAACTTCATCATTTTCGATGTTAAGTTCACGAAGTTTTGCTTTAAACTCGGTCGAATCCTTAACATTATATTTGGAGTCTGAAGTTATGTTTTTCAATATACCAATGAGGTATTTAGCTAAGTTGTAACATGGAACTTTTACTGAGGAACATATTGGTCGTAGTGGCATTCCTGTCTTATGGATTTTCGGAAGACCGTAAATTCTAGGCGCTACAGGATTGTACGTCGTCATGTTTTGTTTTTGTCTATTGTCAATAATTTTACCATCAAATAGATATTTGACAAATTCATTATTGATTTCTTGAAGTTTGTTTGTTGGGTCTGTTCGTATTGGCCAATATACATTTCTGTCTTCCATCATTATTTTCATTTTCTCTTCATAGTCACACTTGTATATTACTACCGTAACGTTTCCTTTATCGGCCGAAACAACAAATATTTCTTTATGTTTTTTAAGAAACAGTTTTGTTTCGTTGAGTACGTTTGTTATATATTTGTTGAAATCGTTGAATTTTCTTTTTTCCATGCAGTTGTCTAATATGTTTGCAAACATGGCACGGGCTTTTTCTCTATCATCGTTGTTCATGATGGTTTGAATGCATTCCTCACCATCAGCAATAATTTTAAAAAGTGTATTAGAAGTGGAGTGAACCGTACAAGGAAGTGCGTATTTTGGACCAAGTGACAAAAGGTATTTAATATCATCTGGTATGGTAACACTGGTTTTGTTTACAAACCATTTTTCATTTGTGTGTATTCCATATTTTTCTTTAAGCTTATCTTTAAGAGATATTAGTTTTTTGTCATGTGATCTGTCAAGTGTCATTTTAATATTTTTAGCATGAGTTTCTTCATAGAAGAGAAAATTTGAAAGCTCGTTTTCTGTCAAAATTGATTTTACTGAGCGATCTATTTGTGTTATTTTATTAACCGTGGAGGTTATGCACTGATGTTTAGCAGATATCAAAATATTAAGAATTTTGCAATGGAAATTATATTTTGTTTTCTCAAGTGTTTTAAATAAAGGATGTGTTTTACCAAGATCCTGTTGCATTATCTTTTCCAAATGTGTTGTTGAGTTGGCGATGAAGTTTGGTATCAATCCAAGCTTCCTGCATTTTAGAAGGAAATTTCTGCTCGCAGTTGTTTTGACTTTTTTGTTGCTCAGCTTTCGGTATTGTTTAAGTGTATTGCAGAATTTGGTGTTATGGTTATTCCTCATACTGTTATAGAAAGCCATTGTATTTTAAGTTAACCGGGATGGTTAATAATAGATGTTAATTTATTCGGTGTGCCCTCCGATATAATATATTATGTGTATGATGTGACCTTTGGTTTATCAACTTTTTGAATTAGTAAGTGGGCTTCAGGTCAAAAAATGAAACAAAGTTAATTTGTGTTCGACGTTTCGTCCATGAATATGGACATCATCAGGAAAGATGTGCAATCTATATTTGTATACATAATTATTACTTACAATTCACAATATATTTAACATAAAAAAGAAGAAGACTTACAAATGTTACATTTATATTGCACTTTAAAATAAATATGTAAGCTGAACTTACAAGTAAAATCAAAACTTTATAATGAAATAAGAAACAGATAAAACACATATTCTCCTTGATTGTAGTTGTTAGCGAGCTTTTTTCCCTCTTTTCTCTAACAGATGTTTGTATTGTGGGCTAACGTTCTCCATATCTGTACGTCTGTTGATTGTATTGTCGGCATTAATGATGTGAAGAGTTTCAATTATCATTCTCTTATTTGGGTTCTCTTCGCGTTGTAAAATTTTTGTGTCGTCGTAGTTTGGGGAATGCTGAAGTGTGATGCAGTGTGCTGCCAGTGCTGTCTTCTGTGGTGCGTTGTTTTTAATGTCAGATTTGTGTCCTGATAATCTTTTTTTAAGTTTTTGTTTAGTTGTCCCTATATAAATTTGGTCGCAATTGTCGTTTTTTCCTCCTTTGCAGCTAATTTGGTATATTACATCAGAGTGTTCCATTCTGTTCGTCTTTGCTTTTAGTTTTGTATACAGTTGTGATGCGGTATTTGTCGATTTCATTGCCATTTTGTATTTTTCGGTGTCGAATAATTTGGCAGTTTTAAACCTGTCAGCAACTTGTTTTACGTAGGTAAACGATTTGTAAATTATATTTTGTTCTTGTGGTTGGCTGTTTCTGTTTGCATGTTGTCCTATTAATTTTCTTATTATGTTTTCCGGAAAACCATTCTGCATTAATATATTCTTAATTCTTACTCGATTTTGTTTGTGGAATTCTACGTCACTTATTAGGAGTACTCGATTTATTAGATTTTTGGCAGTGTTGAATATGGTTTGTTTTGGATGTTGGGATCGGAAATTTATCAGTCTCCCTGACGACGTAGGTTTTTGATACCAATCCATTTTTAGAAGTTTTCCTTCTCGTATTACGACTGTGTCGAGGTAAGGCAATCTGTTATTTGTTTCAACCTCAACTGTAAACTGTATTTTTCCATGGAAGCTATTAAGGACGTTAAGTATTTGGTCGATTTCTCCCATTTTCACGATAGCAAATATGTCGTCCACGTACTTCGTCAGTATTTTTGGTTGGTTTATAAGTTGAGGAAGGCATGTATTTAAAAGTTCCTCCAGAATAATGTCCGCTATTATTGGAGAAGCCGGATTTCCCATCGGCATACCATCTCTTTGTTGGTAGGTTTTGTTTCCATATACTAAATAATTGTTATCAATAATGCAGAAACGGATCATTTCAAGAAATTTGGTTTTTTTGATAGTAGTGTGTTCTTTTATTTTTTCCCAGTTGTTTGCAATCAGTTGTAGTGCCATTTAATAAAATAACACAAATAGATCGCTCAGTAAAATCAATTTTGACAGAAAACGAGCTTTCAAATTTTCTCTTCTATGAAGAAACTCATGCTAAAAATATTAAAATGACACTTGACAGATCACATGACAAAAAACTAATATCTCTTAAAGATAAGCTTAAAGAAAAATATGGAATACACACAAATGAAAAATGGTTTGTAAACAAAACCAGTGTTACCATACCAGATGATATTAAATACCTTTTGTCACTTGGTCCAAAATACGCACTTCCTTGTACGGTTCACTCCACTTCTAATACACTTTTTAAAATTATTGCTGATGGTGAGGAATGCATTCAAACCATCATGAACAACGATGATAGAGAAAAAGCCCGTGCCATGTTTGCAAACATATTAGACAACTGCATGGAAAAAAGAAAATTCAACGATTTCAACAAATATATAACAAACGTACTCAACGAAACAAAACTGTTTCTTAAAAAACATAAAGAAATATTTGTTGTTTCGGCCGATAAAGGAAACGTTACGGTAGTAATATACAAGTGTGACTATGAAGAGAAAATGAAAATAATGATGGAAGACAGAAATGTATATTGGCCAATACGAACAGACCCAACAAACAAACTTCAAGAAATCAATAATGAATTTGTCAAATATCTATTTGATGGTAAAATTATTGACAATAGACAAAAACAAAACATGACGACGTACAATCCTGTAGCGCCTAGAATTTACGGTCTTCCGAAAATCCATAAGACAGGAATGCCACTACGACCAATATGTTCCTCAGTAAAAGTTCCATGTTACAACTTAGCTAAATACCTCATTGGTATATTGAAAAACATAACTTCAGACTCCAAATATAATGTTAAGGATTCGACCGAGTTTAAAGCAAAACTTCGTGAACTTAACATCGAAAATGATGAAGTTCTAGTGTCTTTTGATGTAATATCACTTTTTACAAATATACCTCTCAAAATGGCACTACAACTGATTGCAAACAACTGGGAAAAAATAAAAGAACACACTACTATCAAAAAAACCAAATTTCTTGAAATGATCCGTTTCTGCATTATTGATAACAATTATTTAGTATATGGAAACAAAACCTACCAACAAAGAGATGGTATGCCGATGGGAAATCCGGCTTCTCCAATAATAGCGGACATTATTCTGGAGGAACTTTTAAATACATGCCTTCCTCAACTTATAAACCAACCAAAAATACTGACGAAGTACGTGGACGACATATTTGCTATCGTGAAAATGGGAGAAATCGACCAAATACTTAACGTCCTTAATAGCTTCCATGGAAAAATACAGTTTACAGTTGAGGTTGAAACAAATAACAGATTGCCTTACCTCGACACAGTCGTAATACGAGAAGGAAAACTTCTAAAAATGGATTGGTATCAAAAACCTACGTCGTCAGGGAGACTGATAAATTTCCGATCCCAACATCCAAAACAAACCATATTCAACACTGCCAAAAATCTAATAAATCGAGTACTCCTAATAAGTGACGTAGAATTCCACAAACAAAATCGAGTAAGAATTAAGAATATATTAATGCAGAATGGTTTTCCGGAAAACATAATAAGAAAATTAATAGGACAACATGCAAACAGAAACAGCCAACCACAAGAACAAAATATAATTTACAAATCGTTTACCTACGTAAAACAAGTTGCTGACAGGTTTAAAACTGCCAAATTATTCGACACCGAAAAATACAAAATGGCAATGAAATCGACAAATACCGCATCACAACTGTATACAAAACTAAAAGCAAAGACGAACAGAATGGAACACTCTGATGTAATATACCAAATTAGCTGCAAAGGAGGAAAAAACGACAATTGCGACCAAATTTATATAGGGACAACTAAACAAAAACTTAAAAAAAGATTATCAGGACACAAATCTGACATTAAAAACAACGCACCACAGAAGACAGCACTGGCAGCACACTGCATCACACTTCAGCATTCCCCAAACTACGACGACACAAAAATTTTACAACGCGAAGAGAACCCAAATAAGAGAATGATAATTGAAACTCTTCACATCATTAATGCCGACAATACAATCAACAGACGTACAGATATGGAGAACGTTAGCCCACAATACAAACATCTGTTAGAGAAAAGAGGGAAAAAAGCTCGCTAACAACTACAATCAAGGAGAATATGTGTTTTATCTGTTTCTTATTTCATTATAAAGTTTTGATTTTACTTGTAAGTTCAGCTTACATATTTATTTTAAAGTGCAATATAAATGTAACATTTGTAAGTCTTCTTCTTTTTTATGTTAAATATATTGTGAATTGTAAGTAATAATTATGTATACAAATATAGATTGCACATCTTTCCTGATGATGTCCATATTCATGGACGAAACGTCGAACACAAATTAACTTTGTTTCATTTTTTGACCTGAAGCCCACTTACTAATTCAAAAAGTTGATAAACCAAAGGTCACATCATACACATAATATATTATATCGGAGGGCACACCGAATAAATTAACATCTATTATTAACCATCCCGGTTAACTTAAAATACAATGGCTTTCTATAACAGTATGAGGAATAACCATAACACCAAATTCTGCAATACACTTAAACAATACCGAAAGCTGAGCAACAAAAAAGTCAAAACAACTGCGAGCAGAAATTTCCTTCTAAAATGCAGGAAGCTTGGATTGATACCAAACTTCATCGCCAACTCAACAACACATTTGGAAAAGATAATGCAACAGGATCTTGGTAAAACACATCCTTTATTTAAAACACTTGAGAAAACAAAATATAATTTCCATTGCAAAATTCTTAATATTTTGATATCTGCTAAACATCAGTGCATAACCTCCACGGTTAATAAAATAACACAAATAGATCGCTCAGTAAAATCAATTTTGACAGAAAACGAGCTTTCAAATTTTCTCTTCTATGAAGAAACTCATGCTAAAAATATTAAAATGACACTTGACAGATCACATGACAAAAAACTAATATCTCTTAAAGATAAGCTTAAAGAAAAATATGGAATACACACAAATGAAAAATGGTTTGTAAACAAAACCAGTGTTACCATACCAGATGATATTAAATACCTTTTGTCACTTGGTCCAAAATACGCACTTCCTTGTACGGTTCACTCCACTTCTAATACACTTTTTAAAATTATTGCTGATGGTGAGGAATGCATTCAAACCATCATGAACAACGATGATAGAGAAAAAGCCCGTGCCATGTTTGCAAACATATTAGACAACTGCATGGAAAAAAGAAAATTCAACGATTTCAACAAATATATAACAAACGTACTCAACGAAACAAAACTGTTTCTTAAAAAACATAAAGAAATATTTGTTGTTTCGGCCGATAAAGGAAACGTTACGGTAGTAATATACAAGTGTGACTATGAAGAGAAAATGAAAATAATGATGGAAGACAGAAATGTATATTGGCCAATACGAACAGACCCAACAAACAAACTTCAAGAAATCAATAATGAATTTGTCAAATATCTATTTGATGGTAAAATTATTGACAATAGACAAAAACAAAACATGACGACGTACAATCCTGTAGCGCCTAGAATTTACGGTCTTCCGAAAATCCATAAGACAGGAATGCCACTACGACCAATATGTTCCTCAGTAAAAGTTCCATGTTACAACTTAGCTAAATACCTCATTGGTATATTGAAAAACATAACTTCAGACTCCAAATATAATGTTAAGGATTCGACCGAGTTTAAAGCAAAACTTCGTGAACTTAACATCGAAAATGATGAAGTTCTAGTGTCTTTTGATGTAATATCACTTTTTACAAATATACCTCTCAAAATGGCACTACAACTGATTGCAAACAACTGGGAAAAAATAAAAGAACACACTACTATCAAAAAAACCAAATTTCTTGAAATGATCCGTTTCTGCATTATTGATAACAATTATTTAGTATATGGAAACAAAACCTACCAACAAAGAGATGGTATGCCGATGGGAAATCCGGCTTCTCCAATAATAGCGGACATTATTCTGGAGGAACTTTTAAATACATGCCTTCCTCAACTTATAAACCAACCAAAAATACTGACGAAGTACGTGGACGACATATTTGCTATCGTGAAAATGGGAGAAATCGACCAAATACTTAACGTCCTTAATAGCTTCCATGGAAAAATACAGTTTACAGTTGAGGTTGAAACAAATAACAGATTGCCTTACCTCGACACAGTCGTAATACGAGAAGGAAAACTTCTAAAAATGGATTGGTATCAAAAACCTACGTCGTCAGGGAGACTGATAAATTTCCGATCCCAACATCCAAAACAAACCATATTCAACACTGCCAAAAATCTAATAAATCGAGTACTCCTAATAAGTGACGTAGAATTCCACAAACAAAATCGAGTAAGAATTAAGAATATATTAATGCAGAATGGTTTTCCGGAAAACATAATAAGAAAATTAATAGGACAACATGCAAACAGAAACAGCCAACCACAAGAACAAAATATAATTTACAAATCGTTTACCTACGTAAAACAAGTTGCTGACAGGTTTAAAACTGCCAAATTATTCGACACCGAAAAATACAAAATGGCAATGAAATCGACAAATACCGCATCACAACTGTATACAAAACTAAAAGCAAAGACGAACAGAATGGAACACTCTGATGTAATATACCAAATTAGCTGCAAAGGAGGAAAAAACGACAATTGCGACCAAATTTATATAGGGACAACTAAACAAAAACTTAAAAAAAGATTATCAGGACACAAATCTGACATTAAAAACAACGCACCACAGAAGACAGCACTGGCAGCACACTGCATCACACTTCAGCATTCCCCAAACTACGACGACACAAAAATTTTACAACGCGAAGAGAACCCAAATAAGAGAATGATAATTGAAACTCTTCACATCATTAATGCCGACAATACAATCAACAGACGTACAGATATGGAGAACGTTAGCCCACAATACAAACATCTGTTAGAGAAAAGAGGGAAAAAAGCTCGCTAACAACTACAATCAAGGAGAATATGTGTTTTATCTGTTTCTTATTTCATTATAAAGTTTTGATTTTACTTGTAAGTTCAGCTTACATATTTATTTTAAAGTGCAATATAAATGTAACATTTGTAAGTCTTCTTCTTTTTTATGTTAAATATATTGTGAATTGTAAGTAATAATTATGTATACAAATATAGATTGCACATCTTTCCTGATGATGTCCATATTCATGGACGAAACGTCGAACACAAATTAACTTTGTTTCATTTTTTGACCTGAAGCCCACTTACTAATTCAAAAAAAAAAAAAAAAAAAAAAAAAAAAAAAAAAAACATAGGAGTTATATAAAACTAAAATGGAATATGAACAATAGGGTAACTCAAGTTACGTTGGTAATTAATTAATGTAACTTGTTAAGAAAATAATGAAAATGTGAATAAATGAATACACAGCTGATATCATCCTACATACATCAGCAGCAACGAAGCTATCTGGCATATATTTTTTTTAACATCCAAGAAAGAGATCCACCTGTACAGCATCTTGCAGTGCATCTTGAAAACGGTCGGCGGGTATATTTCATTCAACAGAACCTTATTCGAAGAGCATTGCAACCACCAAAAACTACCCCCATTGAATTTTTTACATTGTGCCAAAAGCTCGACGTTTTCGGCCGATTTGCCAAAACACTGATATATACCGATGTTCCATGGTATTTTGTTTGGAACATATCGAGTAAAAGATGGGACCCACGTAAACAAGGAGTACCACATCCGTCCATCCCAGGCATATTTAAATCTAAAACATTGGGACGACTCTACGCAGTGCATCCAAAACAACGTGAATGCTTCTTTTTGCGTTTGTTGTTGGTGAATGTTCCTGGACCAACATCTTTTGAATTTTTGCCTATCTTGATATGTCGTGAGCTTCAATTAATGGAAGATGATAATCACTGGGATTTGGCACTTGCTGACGCAGCTTTGGTATCTACCGGTAAGACATTTTTAGTGTCATTAATACTTGCAAAGATACGGTTACAAAAAAAAAATGCATCCTCCGGCATTGCTGCAACTTTGTTAGCTGCTGGACGAACAGCGCATTCTGCACTAAAGCTGCCATTAGATAATCACAACAATCCAAACGCTATGTGTAATATCAAAAAAAAAAGGAACTCAATGGCTGCAGTATTACAAAAATGTTCAATTAATGTTTGGGATGAGTGCACTATGAGTCACAAACATTCTCTCGAGGCATTTCACAGAACCATGTAAGATTTAAACAGCAATAATCGACTTTTTGCTGGTGTTGTTTTGTTACTATCTGGTGATTTCAGGCAGATATTACCTGTCATTCCTCGCTCTACGTGTGCCGATGAGAATAATGCGTGCTTAAAACAATAATTTTTATGAAAAAAACGTTAAAACACTTCGATTGACAACGAACATGCAAGTACAATTGCATAATGATCAACTACTTGATATTGGAAACGGTAAAATTGAATAGCATCAAAATACGCAATTTATCAAATTACCAGATAGTTTCTGCTCTGTTGTTAATTCAAAAACCGAACTTATTAACAGTGTATTCCTAGCAAGAAATGTCGATGTTGATGTTATTAACTGTCAAATACAAAATTTACTGCCAGGTGATTTGATGACTATTAAGTCAATTGACACTATTGTTGATGAAAATGAGATCGTCAACTTTCCAATCGAATTTTAAAATTCTTTGGATATGCCAGGAATGCCGACATACAAGCTCTGTCTTAAAAATTGGTTCACCAGTCATTCTCTTGCGCAACTTAAATATACCAAAATTATGCAACGGTACACGATTAGTCATCAAAAGAATTACCGGAAACGTACTTCAAGCAAAGATATTGACTGGAAAGTTCAAAGGAGAAGTTGTCCTGTTACCTCGAATACCCATGATACCGTCCGAATCTACAATACAATTTCAAAAGGCTACAATTCCCGATTCGTTTGGCTTTCGCGATGACGATAAATAAATCGCAAGGGCAGACAATGACGATTTGTGGCTTGGACTTGGAGAATCCGTGTTTTTCCCACGGACAGCTTTATGTTGCATGCTCACGTGTTGGAAAACCGTCAAATTTATTTAAGTTAGCGAAGGATAGATTAACAAGAAATATTGTTCATCATTTAGTTCCTAATTAATTTTAACCCTGAATGATCCAAATTAGAATAAATTAACTCTGTTTGTTAAATCACAATTAAATTAATAATAAATTCAACATTTTTTATTCATTAAAACTTATCTTGAAATTTTTATCATTCCTTACCAATCACTTCCTTAACCATACAAATTTTAATTTCTAATACTTAAAAGCAATACAAAAAAGCCGCAGCAAAGCGCGGCCGGGTCAGCTAGTACCTCTATAATTTTCAGGTTGTCAACGATACTGAATTGATTCGTCCTCCCAAGATCCGCACATTGTACCAAAATGATTTAGAATCATTGCACTTAATTAGATTTTCAGCCGCTTTCTTAAGGTACTGCTGTTTTTTCATACAACAAAGATCCTTGTAAATTTTATTTTGTTGAAGATACATATGTTTAAAAGCATCTTTATTTGAGTCTCTAAAAAGATTCAAGAATTTGAAAGACTTTTTTTTTGCTTTGTCTGCTTTCCTCGTCATACCATTTAGAATTTGACCATGGTGAGGTGAAACGAGATCTACAAGCAGTTGCAGATTGCCGAATCAACTGATAAGCAGAATGCGTCCCAACTTCTACTGAATCTGCTAACTGAAAGTTGGCTGATAACAATCGCTGAATTAAATTTTGCCTATACACCGTGGCCTTGCTTTCAATCCACCTTAATTTATTATTAATTGATATGTCTTCAGCATAGTTTTGAGTATCATGGGATGAGTACTTACAGAAACTAAGATTGGAAGATGAGAAGAAAAGTTGGCAGGGTATGCTTCGAAATTACTAACAATATTTAGATAATCACCCCTTACCAGACAATAATCAATTAAAAAACATCCTAGAGATGATATAAAAGTAAAATTTCCTTTAGAATCACCAATCTTGACACACATAATTTACAATTTTGTTTTAGCTAAACTGAAAGGCCTTATCACTATGTTTTATTTTTTATTATTTTAGCTAAATTAAAAGCCCATATTCCACGTTTATTTTTACTTGCGATTATTTTTGTATTCAATCGTTCTTACATTATTTATTTAGCTACACTAAAAGCCATTATTTAAAATATTGCAGTTGTTTTTTAAACTCCTATGATCAAAAATATTTTATTTACGTTTAAGCAAAACTAAAAGCCTTGTTTAAATTAATGTTTTTTTATTATTATAAGTACCTATACTTTAACTTTTTAATTTAAACTTTTTGTTTTTTCCTCTTTTTTTTTCACAACAATCTTGAATAATATATAAATGCTTTTTGTATACTTGTTTATTTTTATAGCACAATTACTGATTTTTTTAAATTTATTTTGATACTTTTTATTTTGTTATTCTCTTAACCTAAATAATTGCAATAAACGGCAGACGGCTTATAGCCACTTCCACTTCATTTTCACTCTATTTTTTATCATGCCATGAATGAACAGTTTTGGATGTCTCATTCCGCTCACTTTGGCTCACTTTGATATTATAATTATCATTTAGTTTCTAAATAATTTCTTTTGTCATGATGTTTTTTTCTTTTTCATTATCACATTGAATTGTAATTGCACCGTCTTTTTTATTCGAAATTTAATTAACTTTGACCGATAATTTAGAACGATTATTTTGTTCTATTAGTTCTTCTACTGTATTTTCTCTCTTTTGTTGATTTTTTTGGTTTAATATAATTGGGAGCACTCGAAAATAATGGTTTTTGTTTTTTGTTCTCACTTTTCCATTTCTTGAACACTTTGTTGAAAAATATGTTTTAATATATTTTCTATCGAATTAATAGACGACAGGATTTTTTCATAAATCTCTTTTAAAACAGCCATAGACCCAATGTGCAACATAGTAATTTACTTTTAATTCCCAGTCATTGACTAGCTTTTGTGCTGTACGCATCGTTCCAATTGGCGGCTTCCTATCGTGCGCAAACACGATTTAATATTCCATACTCTTTCACTTTCCTGTTCAGTTCATATCACTTGTTCTCGGGTGTTAGTTCCCCCTCCAACCATGGCCCAAGGGCCAAAAACTAAAACAGGTAATAAGTTTTTTGCCAAGCTTTCCGCAGTTGTGCTACCTAAACCCCGACCTTAACGAAGCTAAACACCATTTCAACCCTTCGATACCTACCCTGTACTCCCTAAAACCAATAATTGCAAGAATCCACGATTCATAGTTAAAGCCCCTGAAAGCGAAACTAATGCCCCTATTATGAAAACAACTCAACTATGGTTTAGTTGTAATTTCCATGTTTGGGATTTATGGATCACAACTAGTTGACTGTCAAAAGACAACCAGTTGTCATAAAGCTGACTACTAACAAAATGGTCGCCTTTTCAGTTGTCTTTTCGTATTATGGAATACAGTTGAGTTGTATTTGATTTGTCTCAAATATCAAAATCTTACAACTGGTTATAAGCAGTTGTCTACCTACTGATGGGACTTTATTTTAGTTTATATCCGTTGGCTTTGGCAATAGAAATACTGAAATAGATTGCAATGTGTTAATATTAGTATTTCTATTTTAAAGGGTTTTAAAAAGGTTTTTTGATTTGAGTTTTTGTTTTGTAGGTATTTTGAATTGAATTGAAAAAATAGGTATTTGATAAAAAACACTGTCGAAGCAAAACACTTCTATTTTCACGTTCAATAGTTTTCTTTTTTACTCATGTTTTTTATTATTATTATTTTCATTATTGAAAAATATATGAAAGAGAACGCGATTCATAAAATTCTATGCTCAACATATTTGCTGTTTTTTATTTTACCATAAAACCCATTTGTTAACTTTTTGCTCACAAAAAAAAACAAAAGTACTTGTAAAAGTACAAATTAACAATCAATTTTGTATTCGTATTTATTAATAATACAAGTTTTTTTTTATTTTTCGTTCTTCTCTTGGTTTAATAAATTCACGTCAATGTTCAACAGCTGGTGCTGATTTTGACAGAACCAATTCCTAAAAGACGGCAACATTTTTCTCCTACACAACTGAAATAAGTTGTTTTGTGTAATACGAACTATTTTTTTGGTTGGCTAGTAGTTTAGTTGTGTTGATGACAGCTCAACTAAGTTGAGTTGTGTTCCATAATAGGGGCATAAACCGCTTTCCTCAGTGAGCATGTTTGCTTTAAGAAAAGCCATCGACGCAATAAGCACGGAATACAAGCAGCTCTCAGAATTAAGAGACGGTAAAAAAGTAATCTCAACAAAAAATCAACGGTTGCTAACAGATTGCCACGAAAAACCTCTCTAATATCTGCCCTGTTAAGATCAAGCTACATAATCGAAAGGCATTGTGTTCGCCCCATGGCTCACAGATCTTCCCGAGGAAGAAATCGTTTCAGAAATGAAAACGCAAAAAGTCACTGAAGTCTACAAATTTACGAAACAGACAGATGGAAAGCAACAAGCTACAGGACTAATAGTTTTCCTTTTGACACATATTAAGTCCCAAGAACTGTCAAAATCGGTTAGCATGATGCCAAAGTCACTGAGTACATTCCAAATCCCATGCGATGCCGAAATTTCCAGTTACTTGGTCATACCACCAAAAGATGCAACAATACATTCATGTGTCAAACATGCAATTACCCACCACACGCAAACTCTGAATGCTCCCGAACAATGTATGCTAACTGCTTAGATTCCCACCCCCTTTATCTAAAGACTGCTCACAATTGATTTAGATGAAAGAAAATCTAAAAATTAAAACCCAGAAAAAATCCAGTATAACCGACGCTAAAGGCACGAACAATGAACAGTTTTGACTCTCAGACCAACACAAATCATAATTCGTTTGCTATTATAGCAAAAAAAATCCAATCAAACATCCGCTAGATCTTCCCCCCAACTGACATAACTATCAACGAATATTCAGCAAATTACAAAGACATTCAAAAACCTAAATCATCCGAAAACGAAATAATGAACAACTCTACTAGTACTACCAATACAAACAAAAATCTCTCAACTCAATTCAACACACCAAACCAGACATTCTCCACACTTTCATTATTACCTTAAAATAAAAGAACGTGGAACCTCAACAAAAATTTAGCTCTCACTACTTTGCAATGGAACATTTTAAATATTTTGATTTACAAATACAAACCGTGCTTAGTAAATATCCAAGAGGCTCATTGTCCCTTAAATTTTAACCCCTCACACCAAAATCTACGAGGGTTACTATTAAATCTGCCAGTTAACACCACATCAAAGCAAGGTTTAGGTATGATGATAAAAAAAACATCACACATCGACAGATTAACATTAATTCGAACCTCTTAGTGTTAGCATTTAAGGTTCAATTAAATAAAAATTAAATGCACTGCTGGTCACTTGAATAGGTTCAACTTTTGTCGCACCTTACTATAAGCCTCTTTTCATATCTAATACAACAACTCAATTTTGTTTCATGTGTAATGAAAGAGTATAATCATACGCTTATTTCTGGGAAAAAATATTAGTCTGAAAACTAACTGCTATTCTTAAAAATTTACTTTACTGAATTCATTGACAAAAACAAGCAACATTTTTGGTTCATTTGAATAGTTTCAACATCTTTGGTTCGCTCTTGTGTTTATAATTGTGCGAATTTCGGGAATTCAAATACATGTAAAGATTAAGGGAGATGTTTTGTTATAGAAATAATTTTAAAATACATTTTTTGAGACTCAGAAAATTTTCAAAAATTCGAAATAAAATCAATAAATTACTCTTTCTTAAACTATTATTATGAGTTTATTCTTAGGTCTGCACTGTATCTTCCAATTTAGTGCTTGCTCTCGATACAGTATAAATTAAGCTAAATACTGATATTTAAGTTTTCTAAATATCATGCCGTTAGTTTTATAATTCAAGATGTTTCTGAATTATGACCCTTACCTCTGTAATGGCTTTTAGCCTACCGGCAGTGTCTCAAAAAATATATTTTCAAATTATTTCTATAACAGAATATCTCCCTTAATCATTACATATATTGGACTTCCCAAAACTCGCACATTTAAAAATACAAGAGCGAAACAAAGTTGCTTAAACTATTCAATTGAACCAAAAAATGTTGCTCGTTTTTGTCTTTTTCAATAAAGTAAATTTTTAAGAATAGCAGTTAGTTTTCAAACTAATATTTTTTCCCAGAGCTAAGCGTATGTTTATACTCTTTCAGTACATATGAAACAAAATTGAGTTATTGTATTATATATGAAGAGAGTCTTATAGTAAGGTGGGACAAAAGTTGAACTTATTCAGCAGTGTACATACAAGTCTCTACCTCCCACCAGATAAAATAATCACCAGATATGATTTGGAAAATATTTTATTTCAGCTTCATGGCCCAATAGTTTTAGGAGGTGATATTAATGCTTGGAGTGTTGGTTAGGGGTCACCCCGCACAAAAGGAGACAGCATAGAAAATTACCTCACAAACTTTAACCTTTTTTACTAAACGATAGTTCTCCCACACACTTTTCCAAGCATAAGACACTAACTAACACTAATATAGAGATCACTTGCTGCTCCCCAGAGCTTTTTCCGAAAATGCTGGAGAACTCTAGACGATCTGCACAATAGCGATGATTTCCCTATACTTGCAACACTCATCCTCCGACATTAAAATTCAAAATTGATCAAGCAAACTGGGACCAATATAAGAAACTGACTACAAATATATCATTCGAAGTTTAGAACAAAAAAGACGAAAGTTCTGCAAGTAACCATCTCGAGCTTCGAGAACACCTTGTTTTTTTTAGGGGCACTGTCTCTTGCAACTTGCGAGGAAGTGACAAATCCTCCAAGAGTATCATTGTCATGAAAAGTGCATATCACCTTAGTCGTTCGCACTCGACGTAAAATGGTAGGTCCCCACCAATCCTTTAGAAATAATAACGCACACAAAAGGATTGGTTGAGAGTTGTAAGTCACTAGGCCGTGGTTCTTCGGAGCTTTCAGTGCCACCAAATTTATTTATTTAACCATCCCGAGCAACCCATTTGCCTTACTGAACTTGAAGCGTGCCTGAGTAAATTAAAAGGAGTTACACCAGTTAGGGATAGACTCTCATACTCAATGTTTAAGAATCTCTTAATGGAAACAAAGAGTGTAATATCAAACTTTACAACAAAATTTTTGACTCAAGTGTAATACCGTAATTGTGGAGCAACCCACTTGCCTTACTGAACTTGAAGCGTGCCTGAGTAAATGAAAAGAAGTGACACCAGGTAGGGATAGACTCTCATACCCAATGTTTAAGAATCTCTCAATGGAAACAAAGAGTGTTCTTATCAAACTTTACATCAAAATTTTTGATTCAAGTGTAATACCGTAATTGTGGAAAACAGCGACAATTATACCCATCCCCAAACCCAAAAAAAACATTAATAAATTTGACGGTTACAGACCAATATCATTGTTACCATGTATCTCAAAGATACTAGAAAAAATCATAACGAAACGCCTTCTCTGGTATACAGAATCAAAAACATTGATTGCCTTAAATCAAGTAGTTTTCAAAACAAAAAGAGGATGCCTAGATGCTTTACTACATATTGACAGCTATTTCAGCGAAAACCCTCATATCAATGCTATCTCTCGATTTTGAAAAAGCATTTGATAGAATATATTTGTATATACATTCCTATAGTATTTTCATGCTGAATAATCACCGCCTGGCCATCTTAAGAAACTTGTGAAAAACTCATTTTAAGGTTCGTGCATTTACTAGTTGTCTATTCTATAACCCTGGCAACAGTCGTAAACATATATGATTTTTGTTTTGTTTACGACTCTTGTCAAGGAATGGATTTTAGAGCCAATAAAATACATTATGTATATATTATTAATTTGTTTCGTAGACGACTATTGTTAGGGTAACAAAATAGACACTTAGTAAATGTAAGAACCTCCAAATGTGCAGTTCACAACTTTCTCGACTTTTGACAGATAGAACTGTCAAAAATCTGCCTTCTGATTGGCCAGCTGTCATAAAAATTCAGTTGACGTCGATTGGCATATAGTTACGTTTGTTTAGATTTTCCCCCTATTCTCAGATGAAAAATTTTATCTGAAAATTCAGATGACAGCAAAATTAACTAAAAAAAAAGATACAACTGTTCTTGCTTTTTATCCAATCCAGTTATTTTGGGGCATCGTGTCTACCAGCGTTTCGTTTTTTCTGTATTAAAACGTCTAAATGAAAACAAATCAAAGATATGAAACCGTTTACAGTTTAAAAAAAAAAATAATGTCGGTACATGTTTTTAGTTTACGAAGGTTTTTTTTGTTTTTTTAATTTTTTATGTAGATCCATATGTAGATCTATAATACCGCAATTTAATGAGAGTGGAATGGTTTGAGAATATTTTGTCAAGAAGTTATTTATTCACAATAAAAAATAAACTGTGAAACAAAAATTCATGTATTTTCAGAAACAATTATATGAGGAATTCTCATCGGAATACCGGGGTACAACTTTTTGTTGAAATTTTAAGTTCGTTCTACAATGTTTTCTAGACCTAGCATTACATGATCATCAAGCATACTATTTCTTCTAAATAAATTATTGTACGTAAAAAGTACAGCTTCGAATGTACTGTCCAAATAAAAAAATCGTTTTCTAGTCAACTTACAAATAACTAAATTTTTGATCCAAGTAAAATCAGAAAGTAAACACAGGAATTTGAAAGAAAGAAAAACTCGACTTTTCGAGTTTTTTGAACATTTTCAGAATTGAATTTTCAGATCTGTCAAAAATTTTGCTGATGAACGTGCCCAATAGCACATAGGCCCAAAAATGATTGTTTACATCAAAGATTTAATTTCCAACAGAAAATTTTGTGTGAGAGTTAACAACGCATACTCTTCCAACTTCCCCTAACATAGTGGTATCCCACAAGGATCACCACTTTCAGTAATGCTTTTTTTGATACCTTTTGAAGATATCAGCAACATTATAAATATATATAAAATTTTATACCATTGTTTGTAAGCTGACGATGTTTACATACTTTGTAAAATCAATTATGTCAAACAAACGTCACGACGAATGATCTAAACCAGTTGATGAAACTGCACCAGTGATACCACTTCACGAAAATTTGCCTTGTTCTAGCTCTAGTACAAAAAATTGATTGACATTTCAACTGTCAAAGTGGAAGTGTAACATTTTCTAACTCGATTATTTTTTTTAGGGACTCCGCGACACGACATACGAGAGTAAAAAAATAGTAAAAATAAATAGTAAAAATAAGAAGTAAAATTTTATAAAAGTTTTTAAAAAAAGTAAAAAAAGATTTAAATAAATAAAAAAGGATAGAAATAAAATTTTGGATTTAGTTGGTCTAATTGGGTGGTGGAAGTTTGCTGTTGAGAATTCCCAAAGTGAGGTTATATGTGGTTGAATTTAAGTTCGCACACACTTCAGTTTGCTTGACGACGGACTTTTATTTTATTTTATTTGTCTTACCAACAAAAGATTGAAATATTTCAAAAAATTATCGTGTCAATATATTGACAAGGAGTCTTGCTATAAGCGTCGTAGTAAATTATTGCTTGATGGTCTTTGATGAAGGAGATCTTTTGTGATTTACATCGACATAAGTTTCAGTCCACGCTGTTTGATGCTCTATAATGAGGCAGCATACAGTATGAGGTTCTCTAAAAAAGACGAGTCTCTCACCGCATATAAGGCTCCTCCAACTACAAAAGCATTTCATAAGACAAAAATTCGCCGGAAAAAGATGGAAGTAGCCGAACAAAAAATGCTTTCTGAAATATCGAGCCAATCCACGATTTCCCACGAAGACAATAACCAATGGAGGGTGGTGAGCAAGGGACCTTCTCCGGTTAAATCTTCTTCACTTCCAGACGTCTCTTTAACCAAGAGTAAAGAAAATGAGAACAGATTTTCAATTTTGAGAGATTTAAACCTCACTGCCAGCCAATTTGGAAATTTAAAGCAAAACAAATTCAGCATCACAAACAATGATTTTTCCCAGACCAACGTCACAGTTAACAATAACTCCAGCAGTATCACGACCAGGGGCAACAACATTATCAGCAGTTCCAGCATTAACAACATCATCACTAGCAACAACAATGACTCTTCCAGTTCCATCAGCAACTTGTATAGCGGAGACAATATCAATATTTATAATAATGAGAAGATAGTAAGCGGTAGATAGTAAGCGATAATCCTAAAGACTTAATAAGACAATTAAAAGATAATAGTAAAGCGGAATTTAGGTTCAAGATCAAAAACTTTGGGGGGAGGGGGGTAAAACCAAGCTATACTTGAGTGATCCGGCGGCTCATGGGGAGTTTATGGAGGCTCTAAAAAATAGTAAAGATGTCGAAGGTTTTTCTTACACCTTAAAACAAAACAAAACAGTGAATCTCATATTGAGGGGGTTAACTTTAGATTTTATTGCCAGTGAAATTAAAAGTGAAATTGATAATATTATATCAAACGTTTTGGAGATGGTTACCCACTTCCAAACAATAAAATCTAAAAGTTTACCCCTGTTTTTGGTAAGATTGAAAGTCAATCAATCACACAAAGATATAGTAAAAATAAAATATCTCTTTAATACCCAAGTATATTGGGAGAAGCCTAGAGGAAATCAAGGCGTTCTGCAATATAGACGATGCCAAGACTTTGGTCATTTGGCTAAAAACTGTGGAAAGAATTATCACTGTGTCAAATGGCGTGCACATTGCAGAGAGACGATTCCTCTAAGGCTAAATGTGTGAATTGTGGTGGGGATCATACTGCCAACTATAGGGGGTGTAAGGTATATAAGCAACACTTCCAAGCTAAACAGCAAGCCATCAAAAAAACCCATTCTAAAAATAAAAATATTGGGGAAATTCCCGATAAGGTGCCGGTACTTAATATGATTTCTCCTAAAAGATCATATGCAAGTCTCTTTAAGTCAAATGAGCCCTCACAAAAAAACAGTGTTATGTTAGGTAGTGCTTCCAATAAAAATAGTTTAAAACAATTCTTTGATCTTTCAAAGGAACTTTTTGGTATGGAAGTGTCTCAATTATTGGGAGAAATTGAAGATTTTATGCATAATGTTAAAAAAATGAACAATGTCCTTGAGAAAAGGGCTGCTTACCTTAACTTGCTTGAAAGAATCTTATCATCGAAATAATGTTACTAAACCTTATTACATTTAACATTTCGTCCTTAGTTGAAAATAGCAGGAGGATTGAACTCTATAAAATCGATACAATGTAATTATTGATTCTTATAACGTTATAAGAAATGATATAAATCAAGGAGTTGCAATAGCCATAAAAAATAATATTCAATATAAAATTATTCAACACAATCTTACTCTACCCAGTGTATTTCTCACAATTAACCTAAATTACAATAATGTAAGTAAAACTATACTGCTAGGTTCAATTTATGTGCATCCTAATTGTCCAACAGATATTTTAAGAGTGAAACTTAGCAAAATAAACTCACTCGCTGAAAACTATGATGGTGCAGTTTTAGGGGGTGATTTGAACGCAAGGCACTACTCCTGGGGTGATAGTGTAGTGAACCAACATGGCAGAACACTAACAAACTGGAAGCTGGAGTGTAATCCTTCATTAGTGGATATTCCACCCCCGAATCCAACATTTTCCAGAAGTGGTGGTTACCTGGATCACTTCCTGGTATCTTCGCATTTCTTGAACCCACACCCTATCAATTACAGTAGGAGCACTTTACCATCATTCTCACACCATTTCCCTTTTGAACTGAAATTGACGTTTAGGGATGCAGTACTACCCATACCAGAACCAAAAAGTACAAGATCATATAGAGATACAAATTGGGACAGATTCCGGACGGATCTTCATAGCTTAATAAGCACTAATGAGCTATCCCCTTTTATAAACTTGTCAAATTTTGAAATTGATAATCAAATTAAAATTAAATGACGCAATTAACCTTACGGCCGAGAATCATTCTAAACTTACTATAGTTGATTTGAAAAAATATAAAAACCTTCCAGAGGATATAAATTCCCTGTTTAAGACTAAACATAATTGGCAAAAATTACTCAAAAATATATATAACAGAAACTATAACAGAAATAGCCAGGAATATAGAGAGCTAGCTAACAAAATCACCCTACTGAGGAAAATTATACAGGACAAAATAAGGATCTGGTTAAATAAACAATTAGGTTCTAAACTTTCAAAAATAATACCGGGACCAAATGCTTTTAAAGAAATTTTTAAGTTGACAGGTAGAGGTGAATAATTCTGTTGTGCTAAAGTGGTGGTAAATGAAAGTACCATAACGGATGAAGAGCTGTGTACCTACTTTTGATCCGCTATTACACGTTGAAGTACAATCTACTTTACATCAGTTAAGAAACACTTAACCACAAAGAATTTTCAATTTCACACAAATAGACTCAGCATTAAACCCTCCAAATGCCCAAATGTTTTCCTCAGTAGAGGAGATAAAAGAAATTCTAAAACAGTCAAACAATAAAAAGTCAGCGGGACCAGATGGTATTTTAAACTTCATTTTAAAAAAGACTCCCCCTTCAGTCATTAGAGCAATCACAATAATTATAAATAATTGTATGAATAATGGGTACTTCCCTACTTGTTGGAAAAAGGCAAAAATAATCCCAGTATTTAAAAAACAAGGTGACTTTTCACTAAATAACATCAGGCCGATTTCAATGCTGGCAAACATTAACAAAATACTGGAGAAGGTCATTCTCATTAAACTTAATGCACATATTAATGAGAACATTGAATTTATTCCGGATCACCAGTTTGGTTTCAGGAAAGGTTTATCGAACGTACATGCTCTACTAAAAGTTCATAGTGAAATAACTCTTAACTTAAGGGAAAAAATGCACCACTGCTTGTCTTCTTGACGTTGAAAAAGCGTTTAACAGTTTAAAATAGCCCAGTTAGAATACCCAACCCACATTTTCCATCTCATTGATAGCTTTCTAGCCAATAGAACCTTTTTCGTGCAAATACAGGGCACAAGCTCTGTGCTGTGTAACTCAGAAAGCGGTGTCCCACAGGGTTCGATTCTGGGCCCTCACCTATATGATCTTTACTTATATGATTTTCCTCATATACATTTTCGTGGTAACGAAAAAACCTCGGAAGGTATTCTATTTGCAGATGACACTATAGTGTACTCTAATGCAGATTATCCTCATGAAGCAAACTGGAAACTAAAAGCCCACCTAGAAGTCATTAACGAGTACTACAAAAAATGGGGTATCACAATTAATAAATATAAATCAGAAGCAATCTGCTTCAGGAATGCCAGTGGAAAATGTTTGGAGGGAGCAGTAAGAGAAAGCAAAAATTTGAACCTAACGATCGACAATGCTAGAATAAATTTTAAAAATAAAGTAAGATTTTTGGGGGTAAATCTTTCAAATTTGTTCAAATTCAACAATCATGCACGCATCTGCAAGGCTAAAGCTCAAAAAGTTAAAAAAAATGTGAACCTCCTTTTTAAAACATGACATGCTCAACAAGAGAACAAAACTTCTTTTTTATAAAACCTTAATTAGACCGATTCTCACGTATGCTTTTCCAATTTGGTTTGTCAAAGATCTGGAAACTTTTGAAAGGAAAGTTCTGCGTCACTGCATAAACCAAAATTTTAAAAATAGACATAAAAGATACTCGAATCAACATATACACAATGAGTCTAAAATAACTCCCTTAATATGTTATGCACATAATCTTATGTACAAAGCTAAAGATAAAATGAGATTTTCGGATAATGAAATAATAAAAAGTTTATTAACTCAACAGAGTAATAGTGATTGAAACTCAACTCCATATCCTTCCCCGATTGAGGTATTAAGAGTAGGCCCCATGATGGTAACCCCCATGAGCCGCCGGAATTTTACTGTCGGGAAGCAAGTGGTCACAATCGTGGGTAAATACCCCAGAGTGGTTGAGGATTGATCTGATTCCGCCTGTATAAATGGACCTTGAATTTGAATAAACCTAATATTTAAAAAAAAATTAAAAATGAAAAGAAAACTATTTGAAGAGTATTAGAGGGACAATTCCAATCATTGTGCTCAATTTGAATAGTTTAAAAATATCGTTATTTTAAGTTTCAAAATTTTGAAATTGCAACAAATTAAGAAATATATGTTGTCTAATGTTATTTAATTTGGTCTGCTCAGTTGATAAACTAAGTATTTCTATACTAATTGTATTAATAATTTACCTATATATATAATAACAGGAAATATATGTTCAATTTGCTGAAACTAAAGAAAAAAAAGTAATAATAATATAATAAAATTGATAAGTAACAATTAAAAGATATATCAACTCAAGATTAAGTTGACAATTCAAGTATTAATTCTGCATTCTCGATCAAAAGTACAAGTTGTAGTTAAACAAAGAATGTATGTATCGATGATGATACTTTCGATTTCTTTTTTCCTTTATTAATAAAATCAATTATTTGTTAATAATCAAAACTCTAACAAGCAAAAATCAAACGAACAAAATGTATTAAAACTAAAAATATATGTTTCGATGTAAATTGTGAAGGGATCACACTAGCGATCACTTCATTATATTATATTTCGGTCATTGCCTTCTGCCTTGATATCCAACAAATGCATTTATACCGCATTATGCAATCCATTCACATTTTCGGTCATTGCCTTCTGCCGACCTATTCTCCAAATGCTCTCGCATAGTATACCATGAAATATTTATTCACACTTGACGCTTCGACTCATGGTCAAGATACATTTGAGATACATACATACATTTGAGATACATACAGTTTGAGATACATTTGCCTAAGTTCAAAGTTTTGTTTATGCACGCTCATAAAGAGGCATGTGCATTGATCCATATTTTGATGACATGGCAAGAATGCTTGCATGATCGAATATTGACCAGTAGAATTAATGTTAGTTTATGCGTACGTATATGTTTAAGTTCTTAGTGTATAAGAAATGGATTTTGTATAAATAGCCTACGTTTTTCTTAATAAAAAGGTCTATTAATCCAGACATTGAGCCGTGCATTTGGCTGTCTTCTCTTGTTCCAGTTAAAGATCGGCTTTCTAGCCATCATTCATTTTCGGCTTGGGGAAGCCTTTATCCCCCATAGATTGAGTAGGCGAGGTAAGGCCTTGCTATCCATCAACCCGATAGCAAGTACTTCACATGGTGATCCTGCCAGTTCAGTAGATTACTGAATTGGGACAAATAAGAACCAGCATAGCCAGAGAGTTTTGATGTCAAGAGACGACTAAACAAACATTTTTTTTATAATCCTTGTTGTCCGTGTAATGTCGGGCAGTTACAATAAAGAGGCTCTGGACGAACTCTTCGAAAATTTAAATAGCCCCTATCACCCGGCCAGCCAGACACAGAAGCCCCGGTGTAAATTCCTACACCCAAAAACGCTGGTCCTCAACCACTGTCTATAGAAAACGTTGAAAAAGCGTTTGACAGTGTGTGGAGGGATGGGCTATCGTTTAAAATAGCCCAGTTAGAATACCCAACCCACATTTTCCATCTCATTGATAGCTTTCTAGCCAATAGAACCTTTTTCGTGCAAATACAGGGCACAAGCTCTGTGCTGTGTAACTCAGAAAGCGGTGTCCCACAGGGTTCGATCCTGGGCCCTCACCTATATGATCTTTACTTATATGATTTTCCTCATATACATTTTCGTGGTAACGAAAAAACCTCGGAAGGTATTCTATTTGAGATGACACTATAGTGTACTCTAATGCAGATTATCCTCATGAATAAAAACTGAAAACTAAAAGCCCACCTAGAAGTCATTAACGAGTACTACAAAAAATGGGGTATCACAATTAATAAAAATAAATCAGAAGCAATCTGCTTCAGGAATGCCAGTGGAAAAGGTTTGGAGGGAGCAGTAAGAGAAAGCAAAAATCTGAACCTAACGATCGACAATGCTAGAATAAATTTTAAAAATAAAGTAAGATATTTGGGGGTAAATCTTTCAAATTTGTTCAAATTCAACAATCATGCACGCATCTGCAAGGCTAAAGCTCAAAAAGTTAAAAAAAAATGTGAACCCCCTTTTTAAAACATGACATGCTCAACAAGAGAACAAAACTTCTTTTTTATAAAACCTTAATTAGACCGATTCTCACGTATGCTTTTCCAATTTGGTTTGCCATTTCGCCAACAGTTGTCAAAGATCTGGAAACTTTTGAAAGGAAAGTTCTGACACACTGCATAAACCAAAATTTTAAAAATAGACATAAAAGATACTCGAATCAACATATACACAATGAGTCTAAAAGAACTTCCTTAATATGTTATGCACATAATCTTAGGTACAAAGCTATAGATAAAATGAGATTTTCGGATAATGAAATAATAAAAAGTTTATTAACTCAACAAAGTAATAGTGATTGAAACTCAACTCCATATCCTTCCCCGATTGGGGTATTAAGAGTAGGCCCCCATGTTGGTAACCCCCATGAGCCGCCGGAATTTTACTGTCGGGCAGCAAGTGGTCACAATCGTGGCAAATACCCCAGAGTGGTTGAGGATTGATCTGATTCCGCCTGTATAAATGGACCTTGAATTTGAATAAACCTAATATTTAAAAAATTTTAAAAATGAAAAAAAAACTATTTGAAGAGATAAGAGGGACAATTCCAATCATTATGCTCAACTTGAATAGTTTAAAAATATCGTTATTTTAAGTTTCAAAATTTTGAAATTGCAATAAATTAAGAAATATATGTTGTCTAATGTTATTTAATTTCGTCTGCTCAGTTGATAAACTAAGTATTTCAATACTAATTGTATTAATAATTTACCTATACAGGGTGAGTCATGAGCAATGCGACAAAATTCTAGGGCGTGTAGGTTGCGTTGAGACAAGAAAATAATCGTATGGGAGGGGGGGTCTATTCCCCTCCGTTTAGCCGGGAGGGGCAATTTTCGAAAAAACTGACTTAAAATGGGAAAAAAATTATTTAAAATCAACGGCTTCATTCACAATGCTGTGCGATACGTTTTTGAAAAGCCAATAACTTTTTCTTTCATTCTGTGTTTAAATAAATCTATTCTAAGAAATAGTTTTTGAAATATTAATTTTCAAAGTCAAAATTTTGAAAAAAAAAATTGAAAAAAAAATTTCAAATTCATTTTTTTCAAAATTTTACGTAATTAAGTGCTAATTTTAATTTCAAAATTCAATGCTGTTATTAATTTTAAGTCTAAATAAGAAAACCGGATGCAAAAATTTTATGTCGTTCTCAAGAAATTAAAAAAAAACCAAAACCACCTTTTTCTAAGAAAAACATTTATTTTTATTGTAACGAAGCAATTTAAGAAGCATTAATCTTAGTTTTTTTAGTTTTTTTTATTCCTTTTATTTTTACTATGTTTTTTATTGGAAGTACTTATAAAAAATTCTCGATATGATCTCCATTGTTTAGAAGGCATAGATTATATCTCCTTGTAATGGCTTCACATAAGTTTATGCTTGACAAATTTTCCTGCAATTTGACTCCAGCGACTTCAATTCGTTCCTTCAGTTGTTCCAATGATACTTTTTCCACTTCGTAAACATAATTCTTCATAAATCCCCATGCATAGAAATCTAGGCGAGTTAAATCTGGTGACCTAGGCGGCCATTCCGTGGGGCCCCTTCTTTCGATCCAACGGTCACTAAAATGATCATCCAGCCAGTTTCTCACCTGTAAGCTGTAGTGTACTGGAGCACCATCTTGTTGGTAGATTAAAGTATCTGCTATAACCAATGGAACGCTGTCTAATAAATCGGGTAAAAGGTCTCGTAGGAATTGCAGGTATGATTCTCCATTAATAATGGAATTCAAAAACCGGGGCCCGATCACAGTGTGTCCAACAATACCAAGCCATACATTACAACTAAAGCGGTGTTGTGATTTGTTTTGTTTTTTTTTTGTGTGGATTGGCGCTGCTCCAATAATGTAAATTGTGGAAGTTAGTAACCCCATCCCTAGTAAACTGTGCTTCATCCGTCCAGAATATTCTTCTAAAATAGTTTTGTTCGGTTTCATTTCTACGTAGTAATGTTCTACAAAATTCGGTTCTCAATAACTTGTCGTTTGAGGTGAGTTCCTGAACAGGCGTAAAGTGGTACGGGTGTAAATTTTCCGCCCGAAGTACTCGACATGCTCTAGATTGGGACACTCCAAGCATAGTGGATATCCTTCTTGTACTGACGGAGGGATTATTTCGGACTAAATCAAGAATTCTTTCATCTAAGATTCTTGACTCATCAGAAACTGGCCTTTAGCTTCTTCGATGCTCCAGCACTCCATGATCTCTTAGACGTCGGTGGATTCTTGGAAACGTGCTATGATGGGGACACCTCCTATCGGGATATCTTTCAGCGTACAGTCTTTCGGCTTCACGACTTCGACCATTAGCTAAACCGTAGCAGAAATGCATGTCCGTTAATTCTTCTCGGGTGTATGAGCTTGACATCGTTACGTGTTAATGAGTTAATATTCAAATTTGAAATAATTACTAAGCAAAACTGCAATGCCTTTTATTTATCTTGCGTTGCAATTTTCTTTTTTTTTTTTTCATTAAAAAAAAATGCGGTTTTATTGTCCCTATTGTCCCCATAACAGGTAGAACCCATGGGCTGCGGGCAGGCCAAGGCAAAAATATTGACAGGTCAGTTTTCAGAAGTTATCAATGAAAATAATATTAATCCAGGGTTATTCCAATACTATTTAATTTTATTACGTTCTCATAAAACTCCAATTAAAAAAAAAGTAAAAAAACTAAGATTAATGCTAAATAAATAAATAAATTGCTTCGTTACAATAAAAATAAATGTTTTTCTTAGAAAAAGGTGGTTTTGGTTTTTTTTTAATTTCTTGAGAACGACATAAAATTTTTGCATCCGGTTTTCTTATTTAGACTTAAAATTAATAATAGCATTGAATTTTGAAATTAAAATTAGCACTTAATTACGTAAAATTTTGAAAAAAATGAATTTGAAATTTTTTTCAATTTTTTTTTTTCAAAATTTTGACTTTGAAAATTAATATTTCAAAAACTATTTCTTAGAATAGATTTATTTAAACACAGAATGAAAGAAAAAGTTATTGGCTTTTCAAAAACGTATCGCACAGCATTGTGAATGAAGCCGTTGATTTTAAATAATTTTTTTCCCATTTTAAGTCAGTTTTTTTCGAAAATTGCCCCTCCCGGCTAAACGGAGGGGAATAGACCCCCCCTCCCGCACGATTTTTTTCTTGTCTCAACGCAACCTACACGCCCTAGCATTTTGTCGCATTGCTCATGACTTATTATTATAAGTACCTATACTTTAACTTTTTAATTTAAACTTTTTGTTTTTTCCTCTTTTTTTTCACAACAATCTTGAATAATATATAAATGCTTTTTGTATACTTGTTTATTTTTATAGCACAATTACTGATTTTTTTAAATTTATTTTGATACTTTTTATTTTGTTATTCTCTTAACCTAAATAATTGCAATAAACGGCAGACGGCTTATAGCCACTTCCACTTCATTTTCACTCTATTTTTTATCATGCCATGAATGAACAGTTTTGGATGTCTCATTCCACTCACTTTGGCTCACTTTGATATTATAATTATCATTTAGTTTCTAAATAATTTCTTTTGTCATGATGTTTTTTTCTTTTTCATTATCACATTGAATTGTAATTGCACCGTCTTTTTTATTCGAAATTTAATTAACTTTGACCGATAATTTAGAACGATTATTTTGTTCTATTAGTTCTTCTACTGTATTTTCTCTCTTTTGTTGATTTTTTTGGTTTAATATAATTGGGAGCACTCGAAAATAATGGTTTTTGTTTTTTGTTCTCACTTTTCCATTTCTTGAACACTTTGTTGAAAAATATGTTTTAATATATTTTCTATCGAATTAATAGACGACAGGATTTTTTCATAAATCTCTTTTAAAACAGCCATAGACCCAATGTGCAACATAGTAATTTACTTTTAATTCCCAGTCATTGACTAGCTTTTGTGCTGTACGCATCGTTCCAATTGGCGGCTTCCTATCGTGCGCAAACACGATTTAATATTCCATACTCTTTCACTTTCCTGTTCAGTTCATATCACTTGTTCTCGCGTGTTAGTTCCCCCTCCAACCATGGCCCAAGGGCCAAAAACTAAAACAGGTAATAAGTTTTTTGCCAAGCTTTCCGCAGTTGTGCTACCTAAACCCCGACCTTAACGAAACTAAACACCATTTCAACCCTTCGATACCTACCCTGTACTCCCTAAAACCAATAATTGCAAGAATCCACGATTCATAGTTAAAGCCCCTGAAAGCGAAACTAATGCCCCTATTATGAAAACAACTCAACTATGGTTTAGTTGTAATTTCCATGTTTGGGATTTATGGATCACAACTAGTTGACTGTCAAAAGACAACCAGTTGTCATAAAGCTGACTACTAACAAAATGGTCGCCTTTTCAGTTGTCTTTTCGTATTATGGAATACAGTTGAGTTGTATTTGATTTGTCTCAAATATCAAAATCTTACAACTGGTTATAAGCAGTTGTCTACCTACTGATGGGACTTTATTTTAGTTTATATCCGTTGGCTTTGGCAATAGAAATACTGAAATAGATTGCAATGTGTTAATATTAGTATTTCTATTTTAAAGGGTTTTAAAAAGGTTTTTTGATTTGAGTTTTTGTTTTGTAGGTATTTTGAATTGAATTGAAAAAATAGGTATTTGATAAAAAACACTGTCGAAGCAAAACACTTCTATTTTCACGTTCAATAGTTTTCTTTTTTACTCATGTTTTTTATTATTATAATTTTCATTATTGAAAAATATATGAAAGAGAACGCGATTCATAAAATTCTATGCTCAACATATTTGCTGTTTTTTATTTTACCATAAAACCCATTTGTTAACTTTTTGCTCACAAAAAAAAAAACAAAAGTACTTGTAAAAGTACAAATTAACAATCAATTTTGTATTCGTATTTATTAATAATACAAGTTTTTTTTTATTTTTCGTTCTTCTCTTGGTTTAATAAATTCACGTCAATGCTCAACAGCTGGTGCTGATTTTGACAGAACCAATTCCTAAAAGACGGCAACATTTTTCTCCTACACAACTAAAATAAGTTGTTTTGTGTAATACGAACTATTTTTTTGGTTGGCTAGTAGTTTAGTTGTGTTGATGACAGCTCAACTAAGTTGAGTTGTGTTCCATAATAGGGGCATAAACCGCTTTCCTCAGTGAGCATGTTTGCTTTAAGAAAAGCCATCGACGCAATAAGCACGGAATACAAGCAGCTCTCAGAATTAAGAGACGGTAAAAAAGTAATCTCAACAAAAAATCAACGGTTGCTAACAGATTGCCACGAAAAACCTCTCTAATATCTGCCCTGTTAAGATCAAGCTACATAATCGAAAGGCATTGTGTTCGCCCCATGGCTCACAGATCTTCCCGAGGAAGAAATCGTTTCAGAAATGAAAACGCAAAAAGTCACTGAAGTCTACAAATTTACGAAACAGACAGATGGAAAGCAACAAGCTACAGGACTAATAGTTTTCCTTTTGACACATATTAAGTCCCAAGAACTGTCAAAATCGGTTAGCATGATGCCAAAGTCACTGAGTACATTCCAAATCCCATGCGATGCCGAAATTTCCAGTTACTTGGTCATACCACCAAAAGATGCAACAATACATTCATGTGTCAAACATGCAATTACCCACCACACGCAAACTCTGAATGCTCCCGAACAATGTATGCTAACTGCTTAGATTCCCACCCCCTTTATCTAAAGACTGCTCACAATTGATTTAGATGAAAGAAAATCTAAAAATTAAAACCCAGAAAAAATCCAGTATAACCGACGCTAAAGGCACGAACAATGAACAGTTTTGACTCTCAGACCAACACAAATCATAATTCGTTTGCTATTATAGCAAAAAAAATCCAATCAAACATCCGCTAGATCTTCCCCCCAACTGACATAACTATCAACGAATATTCAGCATATTACAAAGACATTCAAAAACCTAAATCATCCGAAAACGAAATAATGAACAACTCTACTAGTACTACCAATACAAACAAAAATCTCTCAACTCAATTCAACACACCAAACCAGACATTCTCCACACTTTCATTATTACCTTAAAATAAAAGAACGTGGAACCTCAACAAAAATTTAGCTCTCACTACTTTGCAATGGAACATTTTAAATATTTTGATTTACAAATACAAACCGTGCTTAGTAAATATCCAAGAGGCTCATTGTCCCTTAAATTTTAACCCCTCACACCAAAATCTACGAGGGTTACTATTAAATCTGCCAGTTAACACCACATCAAAGCAAGGTTTAGGTATGATGATAAAAAAAACATCACACATCGACAGATTAACATTAATTCGAACCTCTTAGTGTTAGCATTTAAGGTTCAATTAAATAAAAATTAAATGCACTGCTGGTCACTTGAATAGGTTCAACTTTTGTCGCACCTTACTATAAGCCTCTTTTCATATCTAATACAACAACTCAATTTTGTTTCATGTGTAATGAAAGAGTATAATCATACGCTTATTTCTGGGAAAAAATATTAGTCTGAAAACTAACTGCTATTCTTAAAAATTTACTTTACTGAATTCATTGACAAAAACAAGCAACATTTTTGGTTCATTTGAATAGTTTCAACATCTTTGGTTCGCTCTTGTGTTTATAATTGTGCGAATTTCGGGAATTCAAATACATGTAAAGATTAAGGGAGATGTTTTGTTATAGAAATAATTTTAAAATACATTTTTTGAGACTCAGAAAATTTTCAAAAATTCGAAATAAAATCAATAAATTACTCTTTCTTAAACTATTATTATGAGTTTATTCTTAGGTCTGCACTGTATCTTCCAATTTAGTGCTTGCTCTCGATACAGTATAAATTAAGCTAAATACTGATATTTAAGTTTTCTAAATATCATGCCGTTAGTTTTATAATTCAAGATGTTTCTGAATTATGACCCTTACCTCTGTAATGGCTTTTAGCCTACCGGCAGTGTCTCAAAAAATATATTTTCAAATTATTTCTATAACAGAATATCTCCCTTAATCATTACATATATTGGACTTCCCAAAACTCGCACATTTAAAAATACAAGAGCGAAACAAAGTTGCTTAAACTATTCAATTGAACCAAAAAATGTTGCTCGTTTTTGTCTTTTTCAATAAAGTAAATTTTTAAGAATAGCAGTTAGTTTTCAAACTAATATTTTTTCCCAGAGCTAAGCGTATGTTTATACTCTTTCAGTACATATGAAACAAAATTGAGTTATTGTATTATATATGAAGAGAGTCTTATAGTAAGGTGGGACAAAAGTTGAACTTATTCAGCAGTGTACATACAAGTCTCTACCTCCCACCAGATAAAATAATCACCAGATATGATTTGGAAAATATTTTATTTCAGCTTCATGGCCCAATAGTTTTAGGAGGTGATATTAATGCTTGGAGTGTTGGTTAGGGGTCACCCCGCACAAAAGGAGACAGCATAGAAAATTACCTCACAAACTTTAACCTTTTTTACTAAACGATAGTTCTCCCACACACTTTTCCAAGCATAAGACACTAACTAACACTAATATAGAGATCACTTGCTGCTCCCCAGAGCTTTTTCCGAAAATGCTGGAGAACTCTAGACGATCTGCACAATAGCGATGATTTCCCTATACTTGCAACACTCATCCTCCGACATTAAAATTCAAAATTGATCAAGCAAACTGGGACCAATATAAGAAACTGACTACAAATATATCATTCGAAGTTTAGAACAAAAAAGACGAAAGTTCTGCAAGTAACCATCTCGAGCTTCGAGAACACCTTGTTTTTTTTAGGGGCACTGTCTCTTGCAACTTGCGAGGAAGTGACAAATCCTCCAAGAGTATCATTGTCATGAAAAGTGCATATCACCTTAGTCGTTCGCACTCGACGTAAAATGGTAGGTCCCCACCAATCCTTTAGAAATAATAACGCACACAAAAGGATTGGTTGAGAGTTGTAAGTCACTAGGCCGTGGTTCTTCGGAGCTTTCAGTGCCACCAAATTTATTTATTTAACCATCCCGAGCAACCCATTTGCCTTACTGAACTTGAAGCGTGCCTGAGTAAATTAAAAGGAGTTACACCAGTTAGGGATAGACTCTCATACTCAATGTTTAAGAATCTCTTAATGGAAACAAAGAGTGTAATATCAAACTTTACAACAAAATTTTTGACTCAAGTGTAATACCGTAATTGTGGAGCAACCCACTTGCCTTACTGAACTTGAAGCGTGCCTGAGTAAATGAAAAGAAGTGACACCAGGTAGGGATAGACTCTCATACCCAATGTTTAAGAATCTCTCAATGGAAACAAAGAGTGTTCTTATCAAACTTTACATCAAAATTTTTGATTCAAGTGTAATACCGTAATTGTGGAAAACAGCGACAATTATACCCATCCCCAAACCCAAAAAAAACATTAATAAATTTGACGGTTACAGACCAATATCATTGTTACCATGTATCTCAAAGATACTAGAAAAAATCATAACGAAACGCCTTCTCTGGTATACAGAATCAAAAACATTGATTGCCTTAAATCAAGTAGTTTTCAAAACAAAAAGAGGATGCCTAGATGCTTTACTACATATTGACAGCTATTTCAGCGAAAACCCTCATATCAATGCTATCTCTCGATTTTGAAAAAGCATTTGATAGAATATATTTGTATATACATTCCTATAGTATTTTCATGCTGAATAATCACCGCCTGGCCATCTTAAGAAACTTGTGAAAAACTCATTTTAAGGTTCGTGCATTTACTAGTTGTCTATTCTATAACCCTGGCAACAGTCGTAAACATATATGATTTTTGTTTTGTTTACGACTCTTGTCAAGGAATGGATTTTAGAGCCAATAAAATACATTATGTATATATTATTAATTTGTTTCGTAGACGACTATTGTTAGGGTAACAAAATAGACACTTAGTAAATGTAAGAACCTCCAAATGTGCAGTTCACAACTTTCTCGACTTTTGACAGATAGAACTGTCAAAAATCTGCCTTCTGATTGGCCAGCTGTCATAAAAATTCAGTTGACGTCGATTGGCATATAGTTACGTTTGTTTAGATTTTCCCCCTATTCTCAGATGAAAAATTTTATCTGAAAATTCAGATGACAGCAAAATTAACTAAAAAAAAAGATACAACTGTTCTTGCTTTTTATCCAATCCAGTTATTTTGGGGCATCGTGTCTACCAGCGTTTCGTTTTTTCTGTATTAAAACGTCTAAATGAAAACAAATCAAAGATATGAAACCGTTTACAGTTTAAAAAAAAAAATAATGTCGGTACATGTTTTTAGTTTACGAAGGTTTTTTTTGTTTTTTTAATTTTTTATGTAGATCCATATGTAGATCTATAATACCGCAATTTAATGAGAGTGGAATGGTTTGAGAATATTTTGTCAAGAAGTTATTTATTCACAATAAAAAATAAACTGTGAAACAAAAATTCATGTATTTTCAGAAACAATTATATGAGGAATTCTCATCGGAATACCGGGGTACAACTTTTTGTTGAAATTTTAAGTTCGTTCTACAATGTTTTCTAGACCTAGCATTACATGATCATCAAGCATACTATTTCTTCTAAATAAATTATTGTACGTAAAAAGTACAGCTTCGAATGTACTGTCCAAATAAAAAAATCGTTTTCTAGTCAACTTACAAATAACTAAATTTTTGATCCAAGTAAAATCAGAAAGTAAACACAGGAATTTGAAAGAAAGAAAAACTCGACTTTTCGAGTTTTTTGAACATTTTCAGAATTGAATTTTCAGATCTGTCAAAAATTTTGCTGATGAACGTGCCCAATAGCACATAGGCCCAAAAATGATTGTTTACATCAAAGATTTAATTTCCAACAGAAAATTTTGTGTGAGAGTTAACAACGCATACTCTTCCAACTTCCCCTAACATAGTGGTATCCCACAAGGATCACCACTTTCAGTAATGCTTTTTTTGATACCTTTTGAAGATATAAGCTGACGATGTTTACATACTTTGTAAAATCAATTATGTCAAACAAACGTCACGACGAATGATCTAAACCAGTTGATGAAACTGCACCAGTGATACCACTTCACGAAAATTTGTCTTGTTCTAGCTCTAGTACAAAAAATTGATTGACATTTCAACTGTCAAAGTGGAAGTGTAACATTTTCTAACTCGATTATTTTTTTTAGGGACTCCGCGACACGACATACGAGAGTAAAAAAATAGTAAAAATAAATAGTAAAAATAAGAAGTAAAATTTTATAAAAGTTTTTAAAAAAAGTAAAAAAAGATTTAAATAAATAAAAAAGGATAGAAATAAAATTTTGGATTTAGTTGGTCTAATTGGGTGGTGGAAGTTTGCTGTTGAGAATTCCCAAAGTGAGGTTATATGTGGTTGAATTTAAGTTCGCACACACTTCAGTTTGCTTGACGACGGACTTTTATTTTATTTTATTTGTCTTACCAACAAAAGATTGAAATATTTCAAAAAATTATCGTGTCAATATATTGACAAGGAGTCTTGCTATAAGCGTCGTAGTAAATTATTGCTTGATGGTCTTTGATGAAGGAGATCTTTTGTGATTTACATCGACATAAGTTTCAGTCCACGCTGTTTGATGCTCTATAATGAGGCAGCATACAGTATGAGGTTCTCTAAAAAAGACGATTCTCTCACCGCATATAAGGCTCCTCCAACTACAAAAGCATTTCATAAGACAAAAATTCGCCGGAAAAAGATGGAAGTAGCCGAACAAAAAATGCTTTCTGAAATATCGAGCCAATCCACGATTTCCCACGAAGACAATAACCAATGGAGGGTGGTGAGCAAGGGACCTTCTCCGGTTAAATCTTCTTCACTTCCAGACGTCTCTTTAACCAAGAGTAAAGAAAATGAGAACAGATTTTCAATTTTGAGAGATTTAAACCTCACTGCCAGCCAATTTGGAAATTTAAAGCAAAACAAATTCAGCATCACAAACAATGATTTTTCCCAGACCAACGTCACAGTTAACAATAACTCCAGCAGTATCACGACCAGGGGCAACAACATTATCAGCAGTTCCAGCATTAACAACATCATCACTAGCAACAACAATGACTCTTCCAGTTCCATCAGCAACTTGTATAGCGGAGACAATATCAATATTTATAATAATGAGAAGATAGTAAGCGGTAGATAGTAAGCGATAATCCTAAAGACTTAATAAGACAATTAAAAGATAATAGTAAAGCGGAATTTAGGTTCAAGATCAAAAACTTTGGGGGGAGGGGGGTAAAACCAAGCTATACTTGAGTGATCCGGCGGCTCATGGGGAGTTTATGGAGGCTCTAAAAAATAGTAAAGATGTCGAAGGTTTTTCTTACACCTTAAAACAAAACAAAACAGTGAATCTCATATTGAGGGGGTTAACTTTAGATTTTATTGCCAGTGAAATTAAAAGTGAAATTGATAATATTATATCAAACGTTTTGGAGATGGTTACCCACTTCCAAACAATAAAATCTAAAAGTTTACCCCTGTTTTTGGTAAGATTGAAAGTCAATCAATCACACAAAGATATAGTAAAAATAAAATATCTCTTTAATACCCAAGTATATTGGGAGAAGCCTAGAGGAAATCAAGGCGTTCTGCAATATAGACGATGCCAAGACTTTGGTCATTTGGCTAAAAACTGTGGAAAGAATTATCACTGTGTCAAATGGCGTGCACATTGCAGAGAGACGATTCCTCTAAGGCTAAATGTGTGAATTGTGGTGGGGATCATACTGCCAACTATAGGGGGTGTAAGGTATATAAGCAACACTTCCAAGCTAAACAGCAAGCCATCAAAAAAACCCATTCTAAAAATAAAAATATTGGGGAAATTCCCGATAAGGTGCCGGTACTTAATATGATTTCTCCTAAAAGATCATATGCAAGTCTCTTTAAGTCAAATGAGCCCTCACAAAAAAACAATGTTATGTTAGGTAGTGCTTCCAATAAAAATAGTTTAAAACAATTCTTTGATCTTTCAAAGGAACTTTTTGGTATGGAAGTGTCTCAATTATTGGGAGAAATTGAAGATTTTATGCATAATGTTAAAAAAATGAACAATGTCCTTGAGAAAAGGGCTGCTTACCTTAACTTGCTTGAAAGAATCTTATCATCGAAATAATGTTACTAAACCTTATTACATTTAACATTTCGTCCTTAGTTGAAAATAGCAGGAGGATTGAACTCTATAAAATCGATACAATGTAATTATTGATTCTTATAACGTTATAAGAAATGATATAAATCAAGGAGTTGCAATAGCCATAAAAAATAATATTCAATATAAAATTATTCAACACAATCTTACTCTACCCAGTGTATTTCTCACAATTAACCTAAATTACAATAATGTAAGTAAAACTATACTGCTAGGTTCAATTTATGTGCATCCTAATTGTCCAACAGATATTTTAAGAGTGAAACTTAGCAAAATAAACTCACTCGCTGAAAACTATGATGGTGCAGTTTTAGGGGGTGATTTGAACGCAAGGCACTACTCCTGGGGTGATAGTGTAGTGAACCAACATGGCAGAACACTAACAAACTGGAAGCTGGAGTGTAATCCTTCATTAGTGGATATTCCACCCCCGAATCCAACATTTTCCAGAAGTGGTGGTTACCTGGATCACTTCCTGGTATCTTCGCATTTCTTGAACCCACACCCTATCAATTACAGTAGGAGCACTTTACCATCATTCTCACACCATTTCCCTTTTGAACTGAAATTGACGTTTAGGGATGCAGTACTACCCATACCAGAACCAAAAAGTACAAGATCATATAGAGATACAAATTGGGACAGATTCCGGACGGATCTTCATAGCTTAATAAGCACTAATGAGCTATCCCCTTTTATAAACTTGTCAAATTTTGAAATTGATAATCAAATTAAAATTAAATGACGCAATTAACCTTACGGCCGAGAATCATTCTAAACTTACTATAGTTGATTTGAAAAAATATAAAAACCTTCCAGAGGATATAAATTCCCTGTTTAAGACTAAACATAATTGGCAAAAATTACTCAAAAATATATATAACAGAAACAATAACAGAAATAGCCGGGAATATAGAGAGCTAGCTAACAAAATCACCCTACTGAGGAAAATTATACAGGACAAAATAAGGATCTGGTTAAATAAACAATTAGGTTCTAAACTTTCAAAAATAATACCGGGACTGCTTTTAAAGAAATTTTTAAGTTGACAGGTAGAGGTGAATAATTCTGTTGTGCTAAAGTGGTGGTAAATGAAAGTACCATAACGGATGAAGAGCTGTGAATGCGATCAGGCATCATCTGGAGGAGGTCTTTAAATGCAGGGTACCTACTTTTGATCCGCTATTACACGTTGAAGTACAATCTACTTTACATCAGTTAAGAAACACTTAACCACAAAGAATTTTCAATTTCACACAAATAGACTCAGCATTAAACCCTCCAAATGCCCAAATATTTTCCTCAGTAGAGGAGATAAAAGAAATTCTAAAACAGTCAAACAATAAAAAGTCAGCGGGACCAGATGGTATTTTAAACTTCATTTTAAAAAAGACTCCCCCTTCAGTCATTAGAGCAATCACAATAATTATAAATAATTGTATGAATAATGGGTACTTCCCTACTTGTTGGAAAAAGGCAAAAATAATCCCAGTATTTAAAAAACAAGGTGACTTTTCACTAAATAACATCAGGCCGATTTCAATGCTGGCAAACATTAACAAAATACTGGAGAAGGTCATTCTCATTAAACTTAATGCACATATTAATGAGAACATTGAATTTATTCCGGATCACCAGTTTGGTTTCAGGAAAGGTTTATCGAACGTACATGCTCTACTAAAAGTTCATAGTGAAATAACTCTTAACTTAAGGGAAAAAATGCACCACTGCTTGTCTTCTTGACGTTGAAAAAGCGTTTAACAGTGTGTGGAGGGATGGGCTATCGTTTAAAATAGCCCAGTTAGATACCCAGCCACAGATACCCAACCCACATTTTCCATCTCATTGATAGCTTTCTAGCCAATAGAACCTTTTTCGTGCAAATACAGGGCACAAGCTCTGTGCTGTGTAACTCAGAAAGCGGTGTCCCACAGGGTTCGATTCTGGGCCCTCACCTATATGATCTTTACTTATATGATTTTCCTCATATACATTTTCGTGGTAACGAAAAAACCTCGGAAGGTATTCTATTTGCAGATGACACTATAGTGTACTCTAATGCAGATTATCCTCATGAAGCAAACTGGAAACTAAAAGCCCACCTAGAAGTCATTAACGAGTACTACAAAAAATGGGGTATCACAATTAATAAATATAAATCAGAAGCAATCTGCTTCAGGAATGCCAGTGGAAAATGTTTGGAGGGAGCAGTAAGAGAAAGCAAAAATTTGAACCTAACGATCGACAATGCTAGAATAAATTTTAAAAATAAAGTAAGATTTTTGGGGGTAAATCTTTCAAATTTGTTCAAATTCAACAATCATGCACGCATCTGCAAGGCTAAAGCTCAAAAAGTTAAAAAAAATGTGAACCTCCTTTTTAAAACATGACATGCTCAACAAGAGAACAAAACTTCTTTTTTATAAAACCTTAATTAGACCGATTCTCACGTATGCTTTTCCAATTTGGTTTGTCAAAGATCTGGAAACTTTTGAAAGGAAAGTTCTGCGTCACTGCATAAACCAAAATTTTAAAAATAGACATAAAAGATACTCGAATCAACATATTCACAATGAGTCTAAAATAACTCCCTTAATATGTTATGCACATAATCTTATGTAAAAAGCTAAAGATAAAATGAGATTTTCGGATAATGAAACAATAAAAAGTTTATTAACTCAACAGAGTAATAGTGATTGAAACTCAACTCCATATCCTTCCCCGATTGGGGTATTAAGAGTAGGCCCCATGATGGTAACCCCCATGAGCCGCCGGAATTTTACTGTCGGGAAGCAAGTGGTCACAATCGTGGGTAAATACCCCAGAGTGGTTGAGGATTGATCTGATTCCGCCTGTATAAATGGACCTTGAATTTGAATAAACCTAATATTTAAAAAAAAATTAAAAATGAAAAGAAAACTATTTGAAGAGTATTAGAGGGACAATTCCAATCATTGTGCTCAATTTGAATAGTTTAAAAATATCGTTATTTTAAGTTTCAAAATTTTGAAATTGCAACAAATTAAGAAATATATGTTGTCTAATGTTATTTAATTTGGTCTGCTCAGTTGATAAACTAAGTATTTCTATACTAATTGTATTAATAATTTACCTATATATATAATAACAGGAAATATATGTTCAATTTGCTGAAACTAAAGAAAAAAAAGTAATAATAATATAATAAAATTGATAAGTAACAATTAAAAGATATATCAACTCAAGATTAAGTTGACAATTCAAGTATTAATTCTGCATTCTCGATCAAAAGTACAAGTTGTAGTTAAACAAAGAATGTATGTATCGATGATGATACTTTCGATTTCTTTTTTCCTTTATTAATAAAATCAATTATTTGTTAATAATCAAAACTCTAACAAGCAACAATCAAACGAACAAAATGTATTAAAACTAAAAATATATGTTTCGATGTTAATTGTGAAGGGATCACACTAGCGATCACTTCATTATATTATATTTCGGTCATTGCCTTCTGCCTTGATATCCAACAAATGCATTTATACCGCATTATGCAATCCATTCACATTTTCGGTCATTGCCTTCTGCCGACCTATTCTCCAAATGCTCTCGCATAGTATACCATGAAATATTTATTCACACTTGACGCTTCGACTCATGGTCAAGATACATTTGAGATACATACATACATTTGAGATACATACAGTTTGAGATACATTTGCCTAAGTTCAAAGTTTTGTTTATGCACGCTAATAAAGAGGCATGTGCATTGATCCATATTTTGATGACATGGCAAGAATGCTTGCATGATCGAATATTGACCAGTAGAATTAATGTTAGTTTATGCGTACGTATATGTTTAAGTTCTTAGTGTATAAGAAATGGATTTTGTATAAATAGCCTACGTTTTTCTTAATAAAAAGGTCTATTAATCCAGACATTGAGCCGTGCATTTGGCTGTCTTCTCTTGTTCCAGTTAAAGATCGGCTTTCTAGCCATCATTCATTTTCGGCTTGGGGAAGCCTTTATCCCCCATAGATTGAGTAGGCGAGGTAAGGCCTTGCTATCCATCAACCCGATAGCAAGTACTTCACATGGTGATCCTGCCAGTTCAGTAGATTACTGAATTGGGACAAATAAGAACCAGCATAGCCAGAGAGTTTTGATGTCAAGAGACGACTAAACAAACATTTTTTTTATAATCCTTGTTGTCCGTGTAATGTCGGGCAGTTACAATAAAGAGGCTCTGGACGAACTCTTCGAAAATTTAAATAGCCCCTATCACCCGGCCAGCCAGACACAGAAGCCCCGGTGTAAATTCCTACACCCAAAAACGCTGGTCCTCAACCACTGTCTATAGAAAACGTTGAAAAAGCGTTTGACAGTGTGTGGAGGGATGGGCTATCGTTTAAAATAGCCCAGTTAGAATACCCAACCCACATTTTCCATCTCATTGATAGCTTTCTAGCCAATAGAACCTTTTTCGTGCAAATACAGGGCACAAGCTCTGTGCTGTGTAACTCAGAAAGCGGTGTCCCACAGGGTTCGATCCTGGGCCCTCACCTATATGATCTTTACTTATATGATTTTCCTCATATACATTTTCGTGGTAACGAAAAAACCTCGGAAGGTATTCTATTTGCAGATGACACTATAGTGTACTCTAATGCAGATTATCCTCATGAATAAAAACTGGAAACTAAAAGCCCACCTAGAAGTCATTAACGAGTACTACAAAAAATGGGGTATCACAATTAATAAAAATAAATCAGAAGCAATCTGCTTCAGGAATGCCAGTGGAAAAGGTTTGGAGGGAGCAGTAAGAGAAAGCAAAAATCTGAACCTAACGATCGACAATGCTAGAATAAATTTTAAAAATAAAGTAAGATATTTGGGGGTAAATCTTTCAAATTTGTTCAAATTCAACAATCATGCACGCATCTGCAAGGCTAAAGCTCAAAAAGTTAAAAAAAAAATGTGAACCCCCTTTTTAAAACATGACATGCTCAACAAGAGAACAAAACTTCTTTTTTATAAAACCTTAATTAGACCGATTCTCACGTATGCTTTTCCAATTTGGTTTGCCATTTCGCCAACAGTTGTCAAAGATCTGGAAACTTTTGAAAGGAAAGTTCTGACACACTGCATAAACCAAAATTTTAAAAATAGACATAAAAGATACTCGAATCAACATATACACAATGAGTCTAAAATAACTTCCTTAATATGTTATGCACATAATCTTAGGTACAAAGCTATAGATAAAATGAGATTTTCGGATAATGAAATAATAAAAAGTTTATTAACTCAACAAAGTAATAGTGATTGAAACTCAACTCCATATCCTTCCCCGATTGGGGTATTAAGAGTAGGCCCCCATGTTGGTAACCCCCATGAGCCGCCGGAATTTAACTGTCGGGCAGCAAGTGGTCACAATCGTGGCAAATACCCCAGAGTGGTTGAGGATTGATCTGATTCCGCCTGTATAAATGGACCTTGAATTTGAATAAACCTAATATTTAAAAAATTTTAAAAATGAAAAAAAAACTATTTGAAGAGATAAGAGGGACAATTCCAATCATTATGCTCAACTTGAATAGTTTAAAAATATCGTTATTTTAAGTTTCAAAATTTTGAAATTGCAATAAATTAAGAAATATATGTTGTCTAATGTTATTTAATTTCGTCTGCTCAGTTGATAAACTAAGTATTTCAATACTAATTGTATTAATAATTTACCTATACAGGGTGAGTCATGAGCAATGCGACAAAATGCTAGGGCGTGTAGGTTGCGTTGAGACAAGAAAATAATCGTATGGGAGGGGGGGTCTATTCTCCTCCGTTTAGCCGGGAGGGGCAATTTTCGAAAAAGCTGACTTAAAATGGGAAAAAAATTATTTAAAATCAACGGCTTCATTCACAATGCTGTGCGATACGTTTTTGAAAAGCCAATAACTTTTTCTTTCATTCTGTGTTTAAATAAATCTATTCTAAGAAATAGTTTTTGAAATATTAATTTTCAAAGTCAAAATTTTGAAAAAAAAATTGAAAAAAAAAATTCAAATTCATTTTTTTCAAAATTTTACGTAATTAAGTGCTAATTTTAATTTCAAAATTCAATGCTGTTATTAATTTTAAGTCTAAATAAGAAAACCGGATGCAAAAATTTTATGTCGTTCTCAAGAAATTAAAAATAAACCAAAACCACCTTTTTCTAAGAAAAACATTTATTTTTATTGTAACGAAGCAATTTAAGAAGCATTAATCTTAGTTTTTTTAGTTTTTTTTATTCCTTTTATTTTTACTATGTTTTTTATTGGAAGTACTTATAAAAAATTCTCGATATGATCTCCATTGTTTAGAAGGCATAGATTATATCTCCTTGTAATGGCTTCACATAAGTTTATGCTTGACAAATTTTCCTGCAATTTGACTCCAGCGACTTCAATTCGTTCCTTCAGTTGTTCCAATGATACTTTTTCCACTTCGTAAACATAATTCTTCATAAATCCCCATGCATAGAAATCTAGGCGAGTTAAATCTGGTGACCTAGGCGGCCATTCCGTGGGGCCCCTTCTTTCGATCCAACGGTCACTAAAATGATCATCCAGCCAGTTTCTCACCTGTAAGCTGTAGTGTACTGGAGCACCATCTTGTTGGTAGATTAAAGTATCTGCTATAACCAATGGAACGCTGTCTAATAAATCGGGTAAAAGGTCTCGTAGGAATTGCAGGTATGATTCTCCATTAATAATGGAATTCAAAAACCGGGGCCCGATCACAGTGTGTCCAACAATACCAAGCCATACATTACAACTAAAGCGGTGTTGTGATTTGTTTTGTTTTTTTTGTGTGGATTGGCGCTGCTCCAATAATGTAAATTGTGGAAGTTAGTAACCCCATCCCTAGTAAACTGTGCTTCATCCGTCCAGAATATTCTTCTAAAATAGTTTTGTTCGGTTTCATTTCTACGTAGTAATGTTCTACAAAATTCGGTTCTCAATAACTTGTCGTTTGAGGTGAGTTCCTGAACAGGCGTAAAGTGGTACGGGTGTAAATTTTCCGCCCGAAGTACTCGACATGCTCTAGATTGGGACACTCCAAGCATAGTGGATATCCTTCTTGTACTGACGGAGGGATTATTTCGGACTAAATCAAGAATTCTTTCATCTAAGATTCTTGACTCATCAGAAACTGGCCTTTAGCTTCTTCGATGCTCCAGCACTCCATGATCTCTTAGACGTCGGTGGATTCTTGGAAACGTGCTATGATGGGGACACCTCCTATCGGGATATCTTTCAGCGTACAGTCTTTCGGCTACACGACTTCGACCATTAGCTAAACCGTAGCAGAAATGCATGTCCGTTAATTCTTCTCGGGTGTATGAGCTTGACATCGTTACGTGTTAATGAGTTAATATTCAAATTTGAAATAATTACTAAGCAAAACTGCAATGCCTTTTATTTATCTTGCGTTGCAATTTTCTTTTTTTTTTTCATTAAAAAAAAATGCGGTTTTATTGTCCCTATTGTCCCCATAACAGGTAGAACCCATGGGCTGCGGGCAGGCCAAGGCAAAAATATTGACAGGTCAGTTTTCAGAAGTTATCAATGAAAATAATATTAATCCAGGGTTATTCCAATACTATTTAATTTTATTACGTTCTCATAAAACTCCAATTAAAAAAAAAGTAAAAAAACTAAGATTAATGCTAAATAAATAAATAAATTGCTTCGTTACAATAAAAATAAATGTTTTTCTTAGAAAAAGGTGGTTTTGGTTTTTTTTTAATTTCTTGAGAACGACATAAAATGTTTGCATCCGGTTTTCTTATTTAGACTTAAAATTAATAATAGCATTGAATTTTGAAATTAAAATTAGCACTTAATTACGTAAAATTTTGAAAAAAATGAATTTGAAATTTTTTTTTCAATTTTTTTTTTTCAAAATTTTGACTTTGAAAATTAATATTTCAAAAACTATTTCTTAGAATAGATTTATTTAAACACAGAATGAAAGAAAAAGTTATTGGCTTTTCAAAAACGTATCGCACAGCATTGTGAATGAAGCCGTTGATTTTAAATAATTTTTTTCCCATTTTAAGTCAGTTTTTTTCGAAAATTGCCCCTCCCGGCTAAACGGAGGGGAATAGACCCCCCCTCCCGCACGATTTTTACTTGTCTCAACGCAACCTACACGCCCTAGCATTTTGTCGCATTGCTCATGACTCACCCTGTATATATAATAACAGGAAACATATGTTCAATTTGCTGAAACTAAAGAAAAAAAACTAATAATAATATAATAAAATTGATAAGTAACAATTAAAAGATATATCTACTCAAGATTAAGTTGACAATTCAAGTATTAATTCTGCATTCTCGATCAAAAGTACAAGTTGTAGTTAAACAAAGAATGTATGTATCCATGATGATACTTTCGATTTCTTTTTTCCTTTATTAATAAAATCAATTATTTGTTAATAATCAAAACTCTAACAAGCAACAATCAAACGAACAAAATGTATTAAAACTAAAAATGTATGCTTCGATGTAAATTGTGAAGGGATCACACTAGCGATCACTTCATTATATTATATTTCGGTCATTGCCTTCTGCCTTGATATCCAACAAATGCATTTATACCGCATTATGCAATCCATTCACATTTTCGGTCATTGCCTTCTGCCGACCTATTCTCCAAATGCTCTCGCATAGTATACCATGAAATATTTATTGACACTTGACGCTTCGACTCATGGTCAAGATACATTTGAGATACATGCATACATTTGAGATACATACAGTTTGAGATACATTTGCCTAAGTTCAAAGTATTGTTTATGCACGCTCATAAAGAGGCATGTGCATTGATCCATATTTTGATGACATGACAAGAATGCTTGCATGATCGAATATTGACCAGTAGAATTAATGTTAGTTTATGCGTACGTATATGTTTAAGTTCTTAGTGTATAAGAAATGGATTTTGTATAAATAGCCTACGTTTTTCTTAATAAAAAGGTCTATTAATCCAGACATTGAGCCGTGCATTTGGCTGTCTTCTCTTGTTCCAGTTAAAGATCGGCTCTCTAGCCATCATTCATTTTCGGCTTGGGGAAGCCTTTATCCCCCATAGATTGAGTAGGCGAGGTAGGGCCTTGCTATCCATCAACCCGATAGCAAGTACTTCACATGGTGATCCTGCCAGTTCAGTAGATTACTGAATTGGGACAAATAAGAACCAGCATAGCCAGAGAGTTTTGATGTCAAGAGACGACTAAACAAACATTTTTTTTATAATCCTTGTTGTCCGTGTAATGTCGGGCAGTTACAATAAAGAGGCTCTGAACGAACTCTTCGAAAATTTAAATAGCCCCTATCACCCGGGCCAGCCAGACACAGAAGCCCCGGTGTACATTCCTACACCCAAAAACGCTGGTCCTCAACCACTGTCTATAGAGGACTATATAAAAAAGACAGAACAACCATCGTCAGCAGCCCGAGCAACAAAAACAACAGAAGCCGAAGAGGAAACGCGCTGGACAAAAAGTAAAAACCAGACAAGAAATCGGCAACCTATACAGGTTGGCTGGGTTGGCCAGGGGTGACCAAAAGAGAAGGTTCATCGAGCAAGCGAAAAACTTGCAGCGACAAGCAAACGTGAAATAATAAAAAAAAAAAAATATACATACACCACTGCTTGTCTTCTTGACGTTGAAAAAGCGTTTGACAGTGTGTGGAGGGATGGGCTATCGTTTAAAATAGCCCAGTTAGAATACCCAACCCACATTTTCCATCTCATTGATAGCTTTCTAGCCAATAGAACCTTTTTCGTGCAAATACAGGGCACAAGCTCTGTGCTGTGTAACTCAGAAAGCGGTGTCCCACAGGGTTCGATCCTGGGCCCTCACCTATATGATCTTTACTTATATGATTTTCCTCATATACATTTTCGTGGTAACGAAAAAACCTCGGAAGGTATTCTATTTGCAGATGACACTATAGTGTACTCTAATGCAGATTATCCTCATGAATAAAAACTGGAAACTAAAAGCCCACCTAGAAGTCATTAACGAGTACTACAAAAAATGGGGTATCACAATTAATAAAAATAAATCAGAAGCAATCTGCTTCAGGAATGCCAGTGGAAAAGGTTTGGAGGGAGCAGTAAGAGAAAGCAAAAATCTGAACCTAACGATCGACAATGCTAGAATAAATTTTAAAAATAAAGTAAGATATTTGGGGGTAAATCTTTCAAATTTGTTCAAATTCAACAATCATGCACGCATCTGCAAGGCTAAAGCTCAAAAAGTTAAAAAAAAAAAATGTGAACCCCCTTTTTAAAACATGACATGCTCAACAAGAGAACAAAACTTCTTTTTTATAAAACCTTAATTAGACCGATTCTCACGTATGCTTTTCCTATTTGGTTTGCCATTTCGCCAACAGTTGTCAAAGATCTGGAAACTTTTGAAAGGAAAGTTCTGACACACTGCATAAACCAAAATTTTAAAAATAGACATAAAAGATACTCGAATCAACATATACACAATGAGTCTAAAATAACTTCCTTAATATGTTATGCACATAATCTTAGGTACAAAGCTATAGATAAAATGAGATTTTCGGATAATGAAATAATAAAAAGTTTATTAACTCAACAAAGTAATAGTGATTGAAACTCAACTCCATATCCTTCCCCGATTGGGGTATTAAGAGTAGGCCCCCATGTTGGTAACCCCCATGAGCCGCCGGAATTTTACTGTCGGGCAGCAAGTGGTCACAATCGTGGCAAATACCCCAGAGTGGTTGAGGATTGATCTGATTCCGCCTGTATAAATGGACCTTGAATTTGAATAAACCTAATATTTAAAAAAATTTAAAAATGAAAAAAAAACTATTTGAAGAGATAAGAGGGACAATTCCAATCATTATGCTCAACTTGAATAGTTTAAAAATATCGTTATTTTAAGTTTCAAAATTTTGAAATTGCAATAAATTAAGAAATATATGTTGTCTAATGTTATTTAATTTCGTCTGCTCAGTTGATAAACTAAGTATTTCAATACTAATTGTATTAATAATTTACCTATACAGGATGAGTCATGAGCAATGCGACAAAATGCTAGGGCGTGTAGGTTGCGTTGAGACAAGAAAATAATCGTATGGGAGGGGGGGTCTATTCCCCTCCGTTTAGCCGGGAGGGGCAATTTTCGAAAAAACTGACTTAAAATGGGAAAAAAATTATTTAAAATCAACGGCTTCATTCACAATGCTGTGCGATACGTTTTTGAAAAGCCAATAACTTTTTCTTTCATTCTGTGTTTAAATAAATCTATTCTAAGAAATAGTTTTTGAAATATTAATTTTCAAAGTCAAAATTTTGAAAAAAAAAAATTGAAAAAAAAATTTCAAATTCATTTTTTTCAAAATTTTACGTAATTAAGTGCTAATTTTAATTTCAAAATTCAATGCTGTTATTAATTTTAAGTCTAAATAAGAAAACCGGATGCAAAAATTTTATGTCGTTCTCAAGAAATTAAAAAAAAACCAAAACCACCTTTTTCTAAGAAAAACATTTATTTTTATTGTAACGAAGCAATTTAAGAAGCATTAATCTTAGTTTTTTTAGTTTTTTTTATTCCTTTTATTTTTACTATGCTATCACTAAAATGATCATCCAGCCAGTTTCTCACCTGTAAGCTGTAGTGTACTGGAGCACCATCTTGTTGGTAGATTAAAGTATCTGCTATAACCAATGGAACGCTGTCTAATAAATCGGGTAAAAGGTCTCGTAAGAATTGCAGGTATGATTCTCCATTAATAATGGAATTCAAAAACCGGGGCCCGATCACAGTGTGTCCAACAATACCAAGCCATTACAACTAAAGCGGTGTTGTGATTTGTTTTGTTTTTTTTTGTGTGGATTGGCGCTACTCCAATAATGTAAATTGTGGAAGTTAGTAACCCCATCCCTAGTAAACTGTGCTTCATCCGTCCAGAATATTCTTCTAAAATAGTTTTGTTCGGTTTCATTTCTACGTAGTAATGTTCTACAAAATTCGGTTCTCAATAACTTGTCGTTTGAGGTGAGTTCCTGAACAGGCGTAAAGTGGTACGGGTGTAAATTTTCCGCCCGAAGTACTCGACATGCTCTAGATTGGGACACTCCAAGCATAGTGGATATCCTTCTTGTACTGACGGAGGGATTATTTCGGACTAAATCAAGAATTCTTTCATCTAAGATTCTTGACTCATCAGAAACTGGCCTTTCGCTTCTTCGATGCTCCAGCACTCCATGATCTCTTAGACGTCGGTGGATTCTTGGAAACGTGCTATGATGGGACACCTCCTATCGGGATATCTTTCAGCGTACAGTCTTTCGGCTTCACGACTTCGACCATTAGCTAAACCGTAGCAGAAATGCATGTCCGTTAATTCTTCTCGGGTGTATGAGCTTGACATCGTTACGTGTTAATGAGTTAATATTCAAATTTGAAATAATTACTAAGCAAAACTGCAATGCCTTTTATTTATCTTGCGTTGCAATTTTCTTTTTTTTTCATTAAAAAAAAATGCGGTTTTATTGTCCCTATTGTCCCCATAACAGGTAGAACCCATGGGCTGCGGGCAGGCCAAGGCAAAAATATTGACAGGTCAGTTTTCAGAAGTTATCAATGAAAATAATATTAATCCAGGGTTATTCCAATACTATTTAATTTTATTACGTTCTCATAAAACTCCAATTAAAAAAAAAAGTAAAAAAACTAAGATTAATGCTAAATAAATAAATAAATTGCTTCGTTACAATAAAAATAAATGTTTTTCTTAGAAAAAGGTGGTTTTGGTTTTTTTTCAATTTCTTGAGAACGACATAAAATTTTTGCATCCGGTTTTCTTATTTAGACTTAAAATTAATAATAGCATTGAATTTTGAAATTAAAATTAGCACTTAAATACGTAAAATTTTGAAAAAAATGAATTTGAAATTTTTTTTTCAATTTTTTTTTTCAAAATTTTGACTTTGAAAATTAATATTTCAAAAACTATTTCTTAGAATAGATTTATTTAAACACAGAATGAAAGAAAAAGTTATTGGCTTTTCAAAAACGTATCGCACAGCATTGTGAATGAAGCCGTTGATTTTAAATAATTTTTTTCCCATTTTAAGTCAGTTTTTTTCGAAAATTGCCCCTCCCGGCTAAACGGAGGGGAATAGACCCCCCCTCCCGCACGATTTTTTTCTTGTCTCAACGCAACCTACACGCCCTAGCATTTTGTCGCATTGCTCATGACTCACCCTGTATATATAATAACAGGAAACATATGTTCAATTTGCTGAAACTAAAGAAAAAAAACTAATAATAATATAATAAAATTGATAAGTAACAATTAAAAGATATATCTACTCAAGATTAAGTTGACAATTCAAGTATTAATTCTGCATTCTCGATCAAAAGTACAAGTTGTAGTTAAACAAAGAATGTATGTATCCATGATGATACTTTCGATTTCTTTTTTCCTTTATTAATAAAATCAATTATTTGTTAATAATCAAAACTCTAACAAGCAACAATCAAACGAACAAAATGTATTAAAACTAAAAATGTATGTTTCGATGTAAATTGTGAAGGGATCACACTAGCGATCACTTCATTATATCATATTTCGGTCGTTGCCTTCTGCCTTGATATCCAACAAATGCATTTATACCGCATTATGCAATCCATTCACATTTTCGGTCATTGCCTTCTGCCGACCTATTCTCCAAATGCTCTCGCATAGTATACCATGAAATATTTATTGACACTTGACGCTTCGACTCATGGTCAAGATACATTTGAGATACATGCATACATTTGAGATACATACAGTTTGAGATACATTTGCCTAAGTTCAAAGTATTGTTTATGCACGCTCATAAAGAGGCATGTGCATTGATCCATATTTTGATGACATGGCAAGAATGCTTGCATGATCGAATATTGACCAGTAGAATTAATGTTAGTTTATGCGTACGTATATGTTTAAGTTCTTAGTGTATAAGAAATGGATTTTGTATAAATAGCCTACGTTTTTCTTAATAAAAAGGTCTATTAATCCAGACATTGAGCCGTGCATTTGGCTGTCTTCTCTTGTTCCAGTTAAAGATCGGCTCTCTAGCCATCATTCATTTTCGGCTTGGGGAAGCCTTTATCCCCCATAGATTGAGTAGGCGAGGTAGGGCCTTGCTATCCATCAACCCGATAGCAAGTACTTCACATGGTGATCCTGCCAGTTCAGTAGATTACTGAATTGGGACAAATAAGAACCAGCATAGCCAGAGAGTTTTGATGTCAAGAGACGACTAAACAAACATTTTTTTTATAATCCTTGTTGTCCGTGTAATGTCGGGCAGTTACAATAAAGAGGCTCTGAACGAACTCTTCGAAAATTTAAATAGCCCCTATCACCCGGGCCAGCCAGACACAGAAGCCCCGGTGTACATTCCTACACCCAAAAACGCTGGTCCTCAACCACTGTCTATAGAGGACTATATAAAAAGACAGAACAACCATCGTCAGCAGCCCGAGCAACAAAAACAAAAGAAGCCGAAGAGGAAACGCGCTGGACAAAAAGTAAAAACCAGACAAGAAATCGGCAACCTATACAGGTTGGCTGGGTTGGCCAGGGGTGACCAAAAGAGAAGGTTCATCGAGCAAGCGAAAAACTTGCAGCGACAAGCAAACGTGAAATAATAAAAAAAAAAAATATACATACACCACTGCTTGTCTTCTTGACGTTGAAAAAGCGTTTGACAGTGTGTGGAGGGATGGGCTATCGTTTAAAATAGCCCAGTTAGAATACCCAACCCACATTTTCCATCTCATTGATAGCTTTCTAGCCAATAGAACCTTTTTCGTGCAAATACAGGGCACAAGCTCTGTGCTGTGTAACTCAGAAAGCGGTGTCCCACAGGGTTCGATCCTGGGCCCTCACCTATATGATATTTACTTATATGATTTTCCTCATATACATTTTCGTGGTAACGAAAAAACCTCGGAAGGTATTCTATTTGCAGATGACACTATAGTGTACTCTAATGCAGATTATCCTCATGAATAAAAACTGGAAACTAAAAGCCCACCTAGAAGTCATTAACGAGTACTACAAAAAATGGGGTATCACAATTAATAAAAATAAATCAGAAGCAATCTGCTTCAGGAATGCCAGTGGAAAAGGTTTGGAGGGAGCAGTAAGAGAAAGCAAAAATCTGAACCTAACGATCGACAATGCTAGAATAAATTTTAAAAATTAAGTAAGATATTTGGGGGTAAATCTTTCAAATTTGTTCAAATTCAACAATCATGCACGCATCTGCAAGGCTAAAGCTCAAAAAGTTAAAAAAAATGTGAACCCCCTTTTTAAAACATGACATGCTCAACAAGAGAACAAAACTTCTTTTTTATAAAACCTTAATTAGACCGATTCTCACGTATGCTTTTCCAATTTGGTTTGTCAAAGATCTGGAAACTTTTGAAAGGAAAGTTCTGCGTCACTGCATAAACCAAAATTTTAAAAATAGACATAAAAGATACTCGAATCAACATATACACAATGAGTCTAAAATAACTCCCTTAATATGTTATGCACATAATCTTATGTACAAAGCTATAGATAAAATGAGATTTTCGGATAATGAAATAATAAAAAGTTTATTAACTCAACAAAGTAATAGTGATTGAAACTCAACTCCATATCCTTCCCCGATTGGGGTATTAAGAGTAGGCCCCCATGAAGGTAACCCCCATGAGCCGCCGGAATTTTACTGTCGGGCAGCAAGTGGTCACAATCGTGGCTAAATACCCCAGAGTGGTTGAGGATTGATCTGATTCCGCCTGTATAAATGGACCTTGAATTTGAATAAACCTAATATTTAAAAAAATTTAAAAATGAAAAGAAAACTATTTGAAGAGTATTAGAGGGACAATTCCAATCATTATGCTCAATTTGAATAGTTTAAAAATATTTTTATTTTAATTTTCAAAATTTTGAAATTGCAACAAATTAAGAAATATATGTTGTCTAATGTTATTTAATTTGGTCTGCTCAGTTGATAAACTAAGTATTTCTATACTAATTGTATTAATAATTTACCTATATATATAATAACAGGAAATATATGTTCAATTTGCTGAAACTAAAGAAAAAAAACTAATAATAATATAGTAAAATTGATAAGTAACAATTAAAAGATATTTCTACTCAAGATTAAGTTGACAATTCAAGTATTAATTCTGCATTCTCGATCAAAAGTACAAGTTGTAGTTAAACAAAGAATGTATGTATCCATGATGATACTTTTGATTTCTTTTTTCCTTTATTAATAAAATCAATTATTTGTTAATAATCAAAACTCTAGCAAGCAACAATCAAACGAACAAAATGTATTAAAACTAAAAATATATGTTTCGATGTAAATTGTGAAGGGATCACACAAGCGATCACTTCATTATATTATATTTCGGTCATTGCCTTCTGCCTTGATATCCAACAAATGCATTTATACCGCATTATGCAATCCATTCACATTTTCGGTCATTGCCTTCTGCCGACCTATTCTCCAAATGCCATGAAATATTTATTGACACTTGACGCTTCGACTCATGGTCAAGATACATTTGAGATACATACATACATTTGAGATACATACAGTTTGAGATACATTTGCCCAAGTTCAAAGTATTGTTTATGCACGCTCATAAAGAGGCATGTGCATTGATCCATATTTTGATGACATGGCAAGAATGCTTGCATGATCGAATATTGACCAGTAGAATTAATGTTAGTTTATGCGTACGTATATGTTTAAGTTCTTAGTGTATAAGAAATGGATTTTGTATAAATAGCCTACGTTTTTCTTAATAAAAAGGTCTATTAATCCAGACATTGAGCCGTGCATTTGGCTGTCTTCTCTTGTTCCAGTTTAAGATCGGCTCTCTAGCCATCATTCATTTTCGGCTTGGGGAAGCCTTTATCCCCCATAGATTGAGTAGGCGAGGTAGGGCCTTGCTATCCATCAACCCGATAGCAAGTACTTCACATGGTGATCCTGCCAGTTCAGTAGATTACTGAATTGGGACAAATAAGAACCAGCATAGCCAGAGAGTTTTGATGTCAAGAGACGACTAAACAAACATTTTTTTTATAATCCTTGTTGTCCGTGTAATGTCGGGCAGTTACAATAAAGAGGCTCTGGACGAACTCTTCGAAAATTTAAATAGCCCCTATCACCCGGGCCAGCCAGACACAGAAGCCCCGGTGTACATTCCTACACCCAAAAACGCTGGTCCTCAACCACTGTCTATAGAGGACTATATAAAAAGACAGAACAACCATCGTCAGCAGCCCGAGCAACAAAAACAACAGAAGCCGAAGAGGAAACGCGCTGGACAAAAAGTAAAAACCAGACAAGAAATCGGCAACCTATACAGGTTGGCTGGGTTGGCCAGGGGTGACCAAAACAGAAGGTTCATCGAGCAAGCGAAAAACTTGCAGCGACAAGCAAACGTGAAATAATAAAAAAAAAAAAATTTACATACACCACTGCTTGTCTTCTTGACGTTGAAAAAGCGTTTGACAGTGTGTGGAGGGATGGGCTATCGTTTAAAATAGTCAGTTAGAATACCCAACCCACATTTTCCATCTCATTGATAGCTTTCTAGCCAATAGAACCTTTTTCGTGCAAATACAGGGCACAAGCTCTGTGCTGTGTAACTCAGAAAGCGGTGTCCCACAGGGTTCGATCCTGGGCCCTCACCTATATGATCTTTACTTATATGATTATCCTCATGAAGCAAACTGGAAACTAAAAGCCCACCTAGAAGTCATTAACGAGTACTACAAAAAATGGGGTATCACAATTAATAAAAATAAATCAGAGGCAATCTGCTTCAGGAATGCCAGTGGAAAAGGTTTGGATGGAGCAGTAAGAGAAAGCATAAATTTGAACCTAACGATCGACAATGCTAGAATAAATTTTAAAAATTAAGTAAGATATTTGGGGGTAAATCTTTCAAATTTGTTCAAATTCAACAATCATGCACGCATCTGCAAGGCTAAAGCTCAAAAAGTTAAAAAAAATGTGAACCCCCTTTTTAAAACATGACATGCTCAACAAGAGAACAAAACTTCTTTTTTATAAAACCTTAATTAGAACGATTCTCACTTATGCTTTTTCAATTTGGTTTGCCATTTCGCCAACAGTTGTCAAAGATCTGGAAACTTTTGAAAGGAAAGTTCTGCGTCACTGCATAAACCAAAATTTTAAAAATAGACATAAAAGATACTCGAATCAACATATACACAATGAGTCTAAAATAACTCCCTTAATATGTTATGCACATAATCTTATGTACAAAGCTATAGATAAAATGAGATTTTCGGATAATGAAATAATAAAAAGTTTATTAACTCAACAAAGTAATAGTGATTGAAACTCAACTCCATATCCTTCCCCGATTGGGGTATTAAGAGTAGGCCCCCATGATGGTAACCCCCATGAGCCGCCGGAATTTTACTGTCGGGCAGCAAGTGGTCACAATCGTGGCTAAATACCCCAGAGTGGTTGAGGATTGATCTGATTCCGCCTGTATAAATGGACCTTGAATTTGAATAAACCTAATATTTAAAAAAATTTAATAATGAAAAGAAAACTATTTGAAGAGTATTAGAGGGACAATTCCAATCATTATGCTCAATTTGAATAGTTTAAAAATATTTTTATTTTAATTTTCAAAATTTTGAAATTGCAACAAATTAAGAAATATATGTTGTCTAATGTTATTTAATTTGGTCTGCTCAGTTGATAAACTAAGTATTTCTATACTAATTGTATTAATAATTTACCTATATATATAATAACAGGAAATATATGTTCAATTTGCTGAAACTAAAGAAAATAAACTAATAATAATATAGTAAAATTGATAAGTAACAATTAAAAGATATATCTACTCAAGATTAAGTTGACAATTCAAGTATTAATTCTGCATTCTCGATCAAAAGTACAAGTTGTAGTTAAACAAAGAATGTATGTATCCATGATGATACTTTTGATTTCTTTTTTCCTTTATTAATAAAATCAATTATTTGTTAATAATCAAAACTCTAACAAGCAACAATCAAACGAACAAAATGTATTAAAACTAAAAATATATGTTTCGATGTAAATTGTGAAGGGATCACACAAGCGATCACTTCATTATATTATATTTCGGTCATTGCCTTCTGCCTTGATATCCAACAAATGCATTTATACCGCATTATGCAATCCATTCACATTTTCGGTCATTGCCTTCTGCCGACCTATTCTCCAAATGCCATGAAATATTTATTGACACTTGACGCTTCGACTCATGGTCAAGATACATTTGAGATACATACATACATTTGAGATACATACAGTTTGAGATACATTTGCCCAAGTTCAAAGTATTGTTTATGCACGCTCATAAAGAGGCATGTGCATTGATCCATATTTTGATGACATGGCAAGAATGCTTGCATGATCGAATATTGACCAGTAGAATTAATGTTAGTTTATGCGTACGTATATGTTTAAGTTCTTAGTGTATAAGAAATGGATTTTGTATAAATAGCCTACGTTTTTCTTAATAAAAAGGTCTATTAATCCAGACATTGAGCCGTGCATTTGGCTGTCTTCTCTTGTTCCAGTTTAAGATCGGCTCTCTAGCCATCATTCATTTTCGGCTTGGGGAAGCCTTTATCCCCCATAGATTGAGTAGGCGAGGTAGGGCCTTGCTATCCATCAACCCGATAGCAAGTACTTCACATGGTGATCCTGCCAGTTCAGTAGATTACTGAATTGGGACAAATAAGAACCAGCATAGCCAGAGAGTTTTGATGTCAAGAGACGACTAAACAAACATTTTTTTTATAATCCTTGTTGTCCGTGTAATGTCGGGCAGTTACAATAAAGAGGCTCTGGACGAACTCTTCGAAAATTTAAATAGCCCCTATCAACCGGGCCAGCCAGACACAGAAGCCCCGGTGTACATTCCTACACCCAAAAACGCTGGTCCTCAACCACTGTCTATAGAGGACTATATAAAAATACAGAACAACCATCGTCAGCAGCCCGAGCAACAAAAACAACAGAAGCCGAAGAGGAAACGCGCTGGACAAAAAGTAAAAACCAGAACCTATACAGGTTGGCTGGGTTGGCCAGGGGTGACCAAAACAGAAGGTTCATCGAGCAAGCGAAAAACTTGCAGCGACAAGCAAACGTGAAATAATAAAAAAAAAAAAAAATTTACATACACCACTGCTTGTCTTCTTGACGTTGAAAAAGCGTTTGACAGTGTGTGGAGGGATGGGCTATCGTTTAAAATAGTCAGTTAGAATACCCAACCCACATTTTCCATCTCATTGATAGCTTTCTAGCCAATAGAACCTTTTTCGTGCAAATACAGGGCACAAGCTCTGTGCTGTGTAACTCAGAAAGCGGTGTCCCACAGGGTTCGATCCTGGGCCCTCACCTATATGATCTTTACTTATATGATTATCCTCATGAAGCAAACTGGAAACTAAAAGCCCACCTAGAAGTCATTAACGAGTACTACAAAAAATGGGGTATCACAATTAATAAAAATAAATCAGAGGCAATCTGCTTCAGGAATGCCAGTGGAAAAGGTTTGGATGGAGCAGTAAGAGAAAGCATAAATTTGAACCTAACGATCGACAATGCTAGAATAAATTTTAAAAATTAAGTAAGATATTTGGGGGTAAATCTTTCAAATTTGTTCAAATTCAACAATCATGCACGCATCTGCAAGGCTAAAGCTCAAAAAGTTAAAAAAAATGTGAACCCCCTTTTTAAAACATGACATGCTCAACAAGAGAACAAAACTTCTTTTTTATAAAACCTTAATTAGACCGATTCTCACTTATGCTTTTCCAATTTGGTTTGCCATTTCGCCAACAGTTGTCAAAGATCTGGAAACTTTTGAAAGGAAAGTTCTGCGTCACTGCATAAACCAAAATTTTAAAAATAGACATAAAAGATACTCGAATCAACATATACACAATGAGTCTAAAATAACTCCCTTAATATGTTATGCACATAATCTTATGTACAAAGCTATAGATAAAATGAGATTTTCGGATAATGAAATAATAAAAAGTTTATTAACTCAACAAAGTAATAGTGATTGAAACTCAACTCCATATCCTTCCCCGATTGGGGTATTAAGAGTAGGCCCCCATGATGGTAACCCCCATGAGCCGCCGGAATTTTACTGTCGGGCAGCAAGTGGTCACAATCGTGGCTAAATACCCCAGAGTGGTTGAGGATTGATCTGATTCCGCCTGTATAAATGGACCTTGAATTTGAATAAACCTAATATTTAAAAAAATTTAAAAATGAAAAGAAATATGTGTTGGCAAATCTTCTTTCATCTGCTGATGCTTGCTTTAAGCTCCATTTGAATAAGATCTGATAGTGTAAAAAAAAAAAAAAAAAAAAAAAAAAAAAAAAAAAAAAAAAACTATTTGAAGAGTATTAGAGGGACAATTCCAATCATTATGCTCAATTTGAATAGTTTAAAAATATTTTTATTTTAAGTTTCAAAATTTTGAAATTGCAACAAATTAAGAAATATATGTTGTCTAATGTTATTTAATTTGGTCTGCTCAGTTGATAAACTAAGTATTTCTATACTAATTGTATTAATAATTTACCTATATATATAATAACAGGAAATATATGTTCAATTTGCTGAAACTAGAGAAAAAAAACTAATAATAATATAGTAAAATTGATAAGTAACACTTAAAAGATATATCTACTCAAGATTAAGTTGACAATTCAAGTATTAATTCTGCATTCTCGATCAAAAGTACTAGTTGTAGTTAAACAAAGAATGTATGTATCCATGATGATACTTTTGATTTCTTTTTTTCCTTTATTAATAAAATCAATTATTTGTTATTAATCAAAACTCTAACAAGCAACAATCAAACGAACAAAATGTATTAAAACTAAAAATATATGTTTCGATGTAAATTGTGAAGGGATCACACAAGCGATCACTTCATTATATTATATTTCGGTCATTGCCTTCTGCCTTGATATCCAACAAATGCATTTATACCGCATTATGCAATCCATTCACATTTTCGGTCATTGCCTTCTGCCGACCTATTCTCCAAATGCCATGAAATATTTATTGACACTTGACGCTTCGACTCATGGTCAAGATACATTTGAGATACATACATACATTTGAGATACATACAGTTTGAGATACATTTGCCCAAGTTCAAAGTATTGTTTATGCACGCTTATAAAGAGGTATGTGCATTGATCCATATTTTGATGACATGGCAAGAATGCTTGCATGATCGAATATTGACCAGTAGAATTAATGTTAGTTTATGCGTACATATATGTTTAAGTTCTTAGTGTATAAGAAATGGATTTTGTATAAATAGCCTACGTTTTTCTTAATAAAAAGGTCTATTAATCCAGACATTGAGCCGTGCATTTGGCTGTCTTCTCTTGTTCCAGTTTAAGATCGGCTCTCTAGCCATCATTCATTTTCGGCTTGGGGAAGCCTTTATCCCCCATAGATTGAGTAGGCGAGGTAGGGCCTTGCTATCCATCAACCCGATAGGAAGTCCATTCACATTTTCGGTCATTGCCTTCTGCCGACCTATTCTCCAAATGCTCTCGCATAGTATACCATGAAATATTTATTCACACTTGACGCTTCGACTCATGGTCAAGATACATTTGAGATACATACATACATTTGAGATACATACAGTTTGAGATACATTTGCCCAAGTTCAAAGTAGTGTTTATGCACGCTCATAAAGAGGCATGTGCATTGATCCATATTTTGATGACATGGCAAGAATGCTTGCATGATCGAATATTGACCAGTAGAATTAATGTTAGTTTATGCGTACGTATATGTTTAAGTTCTTAGTGTATAAGAAATGGATTTTGTATAAATAGCCTACGTTTTTCTTAATAAAAAGGTCTATTAATCCAGACATTGAGCCGTGCATTTGGCTGTCTTCTCTTGTTCCAGTTTAAGATCGGCTCTCTAGCCATCATTCATTTTCGGCTTGGGAAAGCCTTTAACCCCCATAGATTGAGTAGGCGAGGTAGGGCCTTGCTATCCATCAACCCGATAGCAAGTACTTCACATGGCGATCCTGCCAGTTCAGTAGATTACTGAATTGGGACAAATAAGAACCAGCATAGCCAGAGAGTTTTAATGTCAAGAGACGACTAAACAAACATTTTTTTTATAATCCTTGTTGTCCGTGTAATGTCGGGCAGTTACAATAAAGAGCCTCTGGACGAACTCTTCGAAAATTTAAATAGCCCCTATCACCCGGGCCAGCCAGACACAGAAGCCCCGGTGTACATTCCTACACCCAAAAACGCTGGTCCTCAACCACTGTCTATAGAGGACTATATGAAAAGACAGAACAACCATCGTCAGCAGCCCGAGCAACAAAAACAACAGAAGCCGAAGAGGAAATGCGCTGGACAAAAAGTAAAAACCAGACAAGAAATCGGCAACCTATACAGGTTGGCTGGGTTGGCCAGGGGTGACCAAAAGAGGAAGGTTCATCGAGCAAGCGAAAAACTTGCAGCGACAAGCAAACGTGAAATAATAAAAAAAAAAAAATATACATACACCACTGCTTGTCTTCTTGACGTTGAAAAAGCGTTTGACAGTGTGTGGAGGGATGGGCTATCGTTTGAAATAGCCCAGTTAGAATACCCAACCCACATTTTCCATCTCATTGATAGCTTTCTAGCCAATAGAACCTTTTTCGTGCAAATACAGGGCACAAGCTCTGTGCTGTGTAACTCAGAAAGCGGTGTCCCACAGGGTTCGATCCTGGGCCCTCACCTATATGATCTTTACTTATATGATTATCCGCATGAAGCAAACTGGAAACTAAAAGCCCACCTAGAAGTCATTAATGACTACTACAAAAAATGGGGTATCATAATTAATAAAAATAAATCAGAAGCAATCTGCTTCAGGAATGCCAGTGGAAAAGGTATGGAGGGAGCAGTAAGAGAAAGCAAAAATCTGAACCTAACGATCGACAATGCTATAATAAATTTTAAAAATAAAGTAAGATATTTGGGGGTAAATCTTTCAAATTTGTTCAAATTCAACAATCATGCACGCATCTGCAAGGCTAAAGCTCAAAAAGTTAAAAAAAATGTGAACCCCCTTTTTAAAACATGACATGCTCAACAAGAGAACAAAACTTCTTTTTTATAAAACCTTAATTAGACCGATTCTCACTTATGCTTTTCCAATTTGGTTTGCCATTTCGCCAACAGTTGTCAAAGATCTGGAAACTTTTGAAAGGAAAGTTCTGCGTCACTGCATAAACCAAAATTTTAAAAATAGACATAAAAGATACTCGAATCAACATATACACAATAAGTCTAAAATAACTCCCTTAATATGTTATGCACATAATCTTATGTACAAAGCTATAGATAAAATGAGATTTTCGGATAATGAAATAATAAAAAGTTTATTAACTCAACAAAGTAATAGTGATTGAAACTCAACTCCATATCCTTCCCCGATTGGGGTATTAAGAGTAGGCCCCCATGATGGTAACCCCCATGAGCCGCCGGAATTTTACTGTCGGGCAGCAAGTGGTCACAATCGTGGCTAAATACCCCAGAGTGGTTGAGGATTGATCTGATTCCGCCTGTATAAATGGACCTTGAATTTGAATAAACCTAATATTTAAAAAAAATTAAAAATGAAAAGAAAACTATTTGAAGAGTATTAGAGGGACAATTCCAATCACTATGCTCAATTTGAATAGTTTAAAAATATCGTTATTTTAAGTTTCAAAATTTTGAAATTGCAACAAATTAAGAAATATATGTTGTCTAATGTTATTTAATTTGGTCTGCTCAGTTGATAAACTAAGTATTTCTATACTAATTGTATTAATAATTTACCTATATATATAATAACAGGAAATATATGTTCAATTTGCTGAAACTAAAGAAAAAAAACCAATAATAATATAATAAAATTGATAAGTAACAATTAAAAGATATATCTACTATAGATTAAGTTGACAATTCAAGTATTAATTCTGCATTCTCGATCAAAAGTACAAGTTGTAGTTAAACAAAGAATGTATGTATCCATGATGATACTTTCGATTTCTTTTTTCCTTTATTAATAAAATCAATTATTTGTTAATAATCAAAACTCTAACAAGCATCAATCAAACGAACAAAATGTATTAAAACTAAAAATATATGTTTCGATGTAAATTGTGAAGGGATCACACTAGCGATCACTTCATTATATTATATTTCGGTCATTGCCTTCTGCCTTGATATCCAACAATTGCATTTATACCGCATTATGCAATCCATTCACATTTTCGGTCATTGCCTTCTGCCGACCTATTCTCCAAATGCTCTCGCATAGTATACCATGAAATATTTATTGACACTTGACGCTTCGACTCATGGTCAAGATACATTTGAGATACATACATACATTTGAGATACATACAGTTTGAGATACATTTGCCCAAGTTCAAAGTATTGTTTATGCACGCTCATAAAGAGGTATGTGCATTGATCCATATTTTGATGACATGGCAAGAATGCTTGCATGATCGAATATTGACCAGTAGAATTAATGTTAGTTTATGCGTACGTATGTGTTTAAGTTCTTAGTGTATAAGAAATGGATTTTGTATAAATAGCCTACGTTTTTCTTAATAAAAAGGTCAGACATTGAGCCGTGCATTTGGCTGTCTTCTCTTGTTCCAGTTTAAGATCGGCTCTCTAGCCATCATTCATTTTCGGCTTGGGGAAGCCTTTATCCCCAATAGATTGAGTAGGCGAGATAGGGTCTTGCTATCCATCAACCCGATAGCAAGTACTTCACATGGCGATCCTGCCAGTTCAGTAGATTACTGAATTGGGACAAATAAGAACCAGCATAGCCAGAGAGTTTTGATGTCAAGAGACGACTAAACAAACATTTTTTTATAATCCTTGTTGTCCGTGTAATGTCGGGCAGTTACAATAAAGAGGGTCTGAACGAACTCTTTAAAATTTAAATAGCCCCTATCACCCGGGCCAGCCAGACACAGAAGCCCCGGTGTACATTCCTACACCCAAAAACGCTGGTCCTCAACCACTGTCTATAGAGGACTATATGAAAAGACAGAACAACCATCGTCAGCAGCCCGAGCAACAAAAACAACAGAAGCCGAAGAGGAAACGCGCTGGACAAAAAGTAAAAACCAGACAAGAAATCGGCAACCTATACAGGTTGGCTGGGTTGGCCAGGGGTGACCAAAAGAGGAAGGTTCATCGAGCAAGCGAAAAACTTGCAGCGACAAGCAAACGTGAAATAATTAAAAAAAAAAATATACATATATTTATATAATACTTTTTGAAAAGAAAAATGATTCATTAAAATAAAAATTTTAAAGTAAAATAAAAAAAAAAAAAAAATAAATTTGTTATATTAAAAGAAATTTTTTTTTTCTAATTGAAAAAAAAAAAAAAAAATATTATTATATAATGGGAGGAAAAACCTCAAAGGAAGAGGTCATTGTTAAAGCCTCTAATAACAACACCAATACAAACTTAAATTCAAATTTGTTAATGATAGACATTATAACCATAATATTGATTATCCTAATAATTTTCTGTTTACAAAACTTCTTAAATTTTATTTTAGACGTAATGTCCAAAGAATAGTGAGTAATGAAGTGAAAAATTTTGCAGCTTAAAATAATTTTCTTAAAAAAAAAAAAAAACAGTCCTATGTAAACCTATGTAAAAAAAAAAAAAATATAGATATATATTCATAACATGCTTAAAAACAAAAGCAACAATAAAAAAACTATGTTAAACATAATAAAAAAAATAAAAGATTTACTTGAAAACTTTAACAAAAGTCCAAAAAGAAAATATACAGAAAAATACATTGAGGAAAAACGAGATGAAATACTTAACTTAGAAGAAGAATTTAATGAAAAATATAAAAAATCGCCTAAAGAGACGAACCAGCAAGCGTTGAAAACAATTATTGATAATTTATTAGTCAGATTAAAGCAAATATTAGACGATAAAACTAAATTGTTAGGGGAAGATAACATAGAAACACAAGACATTAAAACTGACGAAGAATTATTTAATATAGCATACGTTGAAAACATGGCAGAAGCGTTTAATTTCAGCATAGCACAGAAATTGTCTACCCTCAACTGTTATGAGGATGGCAAAAGAAGTGAACACATTAGGGATTTTATAAATAGCGTCGAATTTTACCACGACACTCTCAACGAGACTTTAAAACCCACACTAATTAAATTTCTATTAAAATGCAAAATTCAAGGTAAAGCTCTAACTGAACTGGGTAATCAAAAACCACAAAATTTTGCCTCATTAAAAAAAATTCTAATAGAAAAATGTGGGCCAAAAGAATCAATAGAAACGATACAAACCCAACTTAGCAAGATTTATCAAGGAAATCGACCAGTTCGAGAGTTCGTAACAGACATCGAGACATTAATTACAAAAATGACTGAGCTTGAAGTTTCTTGCCATGGTGAACAATCAAGGGAAATTCTAACAAAAGCAAATGAAAGACGAGGATTGGCATTTCTTAAAAGGGGGGTAAACGATCGATTGAAAATAGTTTTAGATAGCGCCAGACACACTAGCCTTCAAGACGCTATCCAACATGTAGTAGAATTAGATCAAAGCTCTGCATCCACTTCCAACACTGTAAGGTTTGTAATGGAGGTGGTGTTAAGATGAGAAGTGAAGAAAATATTGAAAAGGGGATATAAAGAATTAAATTATTCCAGGGAAAGTCTCTTAAGAAATGGACGAAATTTGTTGGGAATTGGGCTAGGATCTAGGAAGGAAAATAAAGGGACAGGTAAGAGGGGGAGGAAAAAGTTACGGACCTGTATATGTATAAGCTTAGCTCAGTAGGGTGGGGTAGGTTCTTGCGCCTAGGTACCGTAACAGAACCACTACATAAAAATATGCATGCATTCAATGATAAAGAATATAAATGCCTATCATTACCTTTGGAGGAGCAGATGATCGTCCCCCTTGCGGTTCAAAACCCTCCCTTCCGTGTGTCAGTTCCCGCGTATATATAACTGACACCCAAAGAAAGCCCTATGCTTTCTATTGCCAAACCACTAGAACATCAGCATCGAAATGATAACAACTATTTTTAAATTTTAAACCATTTTAATTAAAAGTTTATTTCAAATTAAATTAATTAGTAATAATTTTAAATTAGGAATCAATAAAAGGTACATTTTCTAAGAATTCATAACAACATATGTATTTTTGAGTAAATTATATTAAAATAATTTAGTGAAGAGGAGCAAAAGTTTGATGTATTTCAGGCTAATTTTACCGATAGGAGTCTAATTAGGATCAGAATATGTTCAAATTTACTACTGTTTGGCCGTATACTACATAGACACATATATTTAAATTAATTGACTTACCTCTGTATTTGCGTCGTCAGGTGTGTCGAAGACAAATCCATTGGCAGCTGCTGTATGTGTGCATTTACACCAAATCAAAAAACATGTTCATATTATGTAGACACGACACAAAAAAAACAACAAAATTGAAAATATTCTCAATTAGCTAGGTAGGTCCTTAGCGCAAATTAATTACCAAAAAAAAACTATCTAATTAAGTACAACTTGAGATACACCGTACACTGTAGATATAAATTCAATTTAGATTTTTTTAAGGCTTTTAACTTTTAATATTATTTTTATATATATTTTACCCCCTTTTTTTTTTATTATAAGGTTTAGTTTTTAATTTTTGTTTTTGCAATTTTGTTTCAGGTTTTATGTTATTTAAAATAAGTATTTATTAACAAGAACAACACGAAAGACAATCACACACATCGAACATCCGAAGACAGGTAGAAAGCAGGGAAAGCTGGAGGCGGTTGGAATAATCCCGTCAGCTTGAGTGTTTCAGATGCGGATGGGTTTCGCACGAAGGAAAGGGTTGGCTTCAACCTTTTTTTTTTCTTTGATCGTTTTTTTTTTTGTTTTGTTTTAATTAACTTTTCACAAATTTGCAGAGTGCAAATAAAATCTCGAGATGGGGCACGATTACGCGCTTGCACTTGGTAGTTCTTAGTTCAGCTATGTTTATTCTGTTTTTTTTTCTAATAGTTTTTTGTCACTTATTGTTCGCTTGGGTATTGAAACACCTCGCATTAAATATAGTTTAAGACCACTTTATGTTCGTAGTTTTCTATGTTCTTTTATTTAGTTATAAAGTTTTTAAATTTCTGCCCAACGCAGTCGTATTTGAAAGACTTAATTTTACTTTAATTTTCTTATGCGTCTTTTCTTTTAGTTATATGTAGGTATATGTACAATTTTAAAAGGGTCCGAATCTGTTCTTAGCTGCAACTCTACTGACTCACTTTTGTTAATCTCATTCGAACTATTCCACCAGTTTATGGAAAAGATGTTAAGGCTAGCGGCACTATGGCATGAGCATTGGTTTAATTTCCGACCCCCTACGAATGATCTTTCCCTTAACCCATCAACTTTCTTCTTTTTCAGCCAAAGACACCGTTACAGCTAAGAAGATAAATTTATCTAAGAGTAACAAGAGAAATAATGTAACGTTAAAGTTAGTGAGAGGAAATTAAAGCTTAGGTAGTGGAGACTTTTAGTAGCTACATTGATTCTATTGAGTGTGTTTTTTTTTTTTAACAAAGTCACTCAATAGAAAAGAAATTGTAGGAGGTGCACTTCTCAGCTCGAATTGAGAAACAAAAATATAAAAGCAAAATAAATTGATCTGTTACAACACAGGTGAGGTGTAGTTGTATGTTTTCAACGCGAAACCCTCATCTGGAGGACATAATAAATTGTTTTTTTTTCTCTAACGTCTGATGTCCTTCGCATGATAAGTTCCTAACAATTTGCCTGAGAGATCTTCGAGGATATAATAAGATGACACCCCTTCTTTTCCCTGATACGACACTTAATGAAGGTGGGCCCCAGTTTTGCGTTGTAGCCTTTTTCAAAATTGCTTTGCGTGAAATTTCGCCTATATACCTCATCACCCACCTTGAATTCGACCGGCTTAGATCTGGTGTTGTATTTGGTGGCATTTTGCAGGAAGGAAGTATTTATATTTTTTTTTTATCTGTGCACGAGCGCTCACAAGTGCGTCGCTTCTATCCAATCGTACATCCTCCCCGTTGATCATTTCTAGCTGTCTTAACAAAGCATAATCACCTCCATGCTGCACCATATTTTGTCCAAACAGCACAAAGTAAGGACTGCAACCGATTGAGCTATGCAGAGTTGATCTCAATGAGGCTGATATGCTGCTTAGATGGACGTCCCATTCATTTTGATTTTTTTTAATGTAAGCACGTATAGCCGCAGTTACCGAACGGTTGACTCGCTCTGAGGAATTAGATTGTGGGGAGTGAACGGCAGTAAACATATGATCAACTCCATATGTCTTTAGGAAATTTTTAAAATCTAGGGATTTAAACTGCGAACCATTGTCGCTTATAATTGTTTCGGGAACTCCGAAAATATGAAAGATATCTTTTTCTAAGAACTCAGTTACAGGTTTGGAAGTAAATCGTTTCAAGGGTTTGAGAAAAACAAATTTTGATAGGTGATCAAGCGCGACGAATATACCTATATTTCCAGATTTTGATCGGGGGTAAGGACCCAAAAAGTGATTCGTCGAGATGTTGAAACAGGCTTTCCCATTGGAGGCCTCAATATTGTATTGGAGTACTTAGTTGTTTTACAAGTTTCACATGCTAGAATATGTTTGCGCACATCTTTGACCAAAGTAGGCCAAAATAGATAGCGGCGGAGTTTCTCGAGCGTTTTTCCTATTCCACTGTGAGATGCGGTGGGTGGACTATGAACATTGTGTAGAATATCTTTGACTAAACCTGTTGGAACCCATAGTTTCCACGATTCTCCTTGATGCTCAGGCGAACCGGTTGAATGCGTTGTACGCTTGTAGATGAAGTTGTCCTCAATTTTTACATCAGGAAGTCTTGCTTCATTTGCTCGGACGTGATTTTTAAGAGATTCATATTCTTCAGAAATAAAAGATGGTGAATCAAGGTCAATTAAAGGTGCAAGGTCTTCGATAGCGTTCAAGTCTTCGGCATCTCTTCGGGATAGACAGTCGGGTACCAGGTGGTTTGAAGCTTTTCGGTGCTTTATTGTAAATATAAAACCTTGGAGTTTTAACGCCCACCTGGCCAACCTACCGGACAGATCCTTTTGTTGCATAAGCCACTGAAGGCTAGCATGGTCCGTAATGACTGTAAATTCGTGACCTTCAACGTAAGCGTGAAATTTCTTTATTGACAACACAGCGGCCAAGCACTCTTGCTCCGTCACTGAATAATTTCGCTGTGCCTTATTTAACTTTTGACTCATGTAGGCAATAGGTTGTTCCACACCCTCATCATCAGTTTGTGCCAAAACACCACCGACACCATGTTGACTAGCGTCACATTGAATGACGAACGGCCGATTAAAGTCTGGCGTTTTCAGCAATGGAGCAGAGGTGAGTTTTTCTTTAAGGTTTACGAACGCGGCTTGTGCTTCAGAATTCCAGTCAAAGGACTTGCTCTTTTTAAGAAGATTAGTAAGAGGGGCTGTTATTGACGCAAAGTTCAGAATGAACTTGCGGTACCATCCTGCCATACCGAGGAAACGCCGAAGTTGTCGCACAGATTTTGGAGGAGGAAATTCAACAATAGCAATGATTTTGTCTGGATCCGTTTGAACTGACCCATAACCTACTATGAAACCCAAATATTTTACTGCTTTTAAACAAAATTTACTTTTTTGAATATTGATGGAGAGGCCTGCCTTCTTGATCGCCAACGACACCTCCTGGATAACACACAAGTGTGATTCGAAATCTTTTGACACAACCAAAAGGTCGTCTAGATACACGAATACCATCTCACGAAGATGGTAAGGGATGACCTTATCCATCAACCGACACATTGTTTGCGGAGCGTTGCAGAGTCCAAACGGCATTACAGTATACTGATATAGTGGGCGGTTTGGGACTGTGAATGCCGTTTTTTCGCGAGACTTCATTTCTAGGGGGATTTGCCAAAAGGCATCCTTCAAATCAATGCTAGAAATGAACTCTGCTCGAGGCAAACGACTCAAAATGCCATCAATGTGCGGAAGTGGATAAGCATCTTTCACTGTTAGAGAGTTTAATTTACGGAAGTCAATACAGAACCTTACTTTTCCAGGCTTTCGAATGAGGACCACTGGAGAGCTCCAGGAACTGTTGGATTCCTCAATGACCCCCATGGACAACATACGATCAATCTCAGCAAACATCAGTGATTCGACGGCAGGTGACACCGGATAATGTCGCTGTTTCACAGGTTTGGCAGGTCCAACGTCAATATTATGCTGCAGCAAATTGGTTTTTCCTAGGCCTACTTTTTCAAAGGACGGAAAAAGTGATATGAGACTTTGGAGTTGATTTTTTTGGTCATATGTTAGCTCATGCACTGAATCAGAAAATGGTTGCAGGTTAACCTCACCAATGATGCCTGGGGCGAGGTTAAATTTCCTCCAAAAATCTACGCCAAGATACAGATTTTGGCTAAGTGAAGGGACAATAAAAAGGTCTAATGTTTTTGTGATATTACGAAAGGTAACATTTAATGTTACACAACCGCGGATTGTCTGTAATCGACCTTCTGCGGTTTTAACGAATGCATGGTATTTGTTAATTTTTAAGCCAGACAATAAAATTTCCTCTGCAGCATTAGCTCCAAAGCAGCTAATCGAGGCTCCTGAATCCAATAAGCCATTAATTGTTCTCCCTAATATTATGACATCTACATACGGTCGGATGTCTGTGTTTTCTGCAGTGATAAAAGCACTGAGAAGAAATTTTCTTGACTTTCTAACTCCTTTCCAAAAATTGCGAGCGCGTTTTGTTGACCTTTTAGTTTTGCGGGTTATTAAGTCAGCGCAACTAACAGACAACATTTTGGAACGTAGTTCATTATATTCGCGCAACCTTTGATGCAAAGGTTTGAATGGGTCTATGTCGAGAGGTTTGGTCAAAAGCGGGATACTTGGAGCTGTTGCACTGTAAGGGTTTTCGGTCTGAACTTCTTGATTAAGTAAAATTACTGGTTTCTGGTGTGTGGATGTGCCCTGGTGTTGGTGGACACATCCACCTTGCAGTTTACCTGCGGCGAACACTTGGGACATTGTGGTTTGTAAGTGTTATGAGCACCACAACCATAGCAAAATATTTTTTTTTGTTCAAGGCAATCAATATAGGTGTGTCCTACACCTTCACAGTTCCAGCATAAAGGAATCTTTCTAGGTTGGCTTACTGCCGATATTTCATTTTCTACTTCAAATTCGGGCTCTATCTCTGCTATGAATTTACGCGAAGGAATATTTCGATTGAAGCTTCCTCTATTTAACTCATGCATGAAGTTTTCATGTCGATGACATGCTGTGCGCAAGTCGGAAATAGACATTACTTTAAGATGTAGGAGCTCGTGTCTTAAATCGGGTTTTAAATTGCGTTGGATGAGTTCTAGAAATTGACTATCGTTTAAAGGATCAGCTAAACGATCGGCAATGGAGATGACCACGTCAAGATAGTCATCAAAAGACTCTCTTTCACGTTGCTTTCTATTCCTAATCATTTCTATTATGTCGAAATCTGTTCTTGGATCGGAATATTGGAATCGCAAGGCTTCGCAGATTGCATTCCATTCAATGGAATGCTCTCGTTTATGGTACCGCCAGTACCATTCCTTAGCTTTACCAGTGAAAAGATTGTGTAGATTTTTACAAAGCAATGAAAAATCGCCGTTTAAAGTATGGTTTGTCAGTGCTTGAATTCGATAAATGAATTCTTCTACTCGTATGCCATCACTGGTTCCACTAAATCTAACATCCCACTTTTGTATGATTCCTGAAACTTTATCTGGGTTAAGAGAAGAAGATGAAAGTGCCAAAGGCGGTTGCGTATACGTTGATGGTAGTGGCACATTGCGTTGCGTAAAGTTTGTTCGATCAGTCATGGGCGAATTAGGGGGAGCGACATTATTATTTCGCGCCTGAAGGTTGAAAAATCTTTGAAACATAGTTTCGATTGATTGATGAATCTCATCCATGTTCCTACGCCTATCCTCTTCCATTTCTTCTCTCACAATTTGTCGGATATTAATCTCAGAACCATAAGAAGCATCATTGAATCGAGAATTCAGATTTGATCGCGATCTAGGTGGTATTTGGTTTTGGTTTTGGTTTGGGTTAAGAGTTTGAAAATTCGAAGTTGGTTGGTCTAACGGTCCAGTTTTATGGCGGGAGGAAACTCTACTATCTATAATGCTCGAGTCTCGAAGGCTCCATTCAGCAGCATTTTGTTGTGCATTTAAACGAGTATTAGGACGCCGAGCTTTCGAAACCGCTCCCTTGACTTTGCCACGGTCAAAAGAAATTTCTGCAGAATTGCCATCTGTTAAGTTTGTATCATAGATACACTGCCGGCAAACTGGGCACGATTGGTAGTCCTTAGACCAATTGGAAAGGCATTGTTTATGGAACATATGTCCGCACAAGGTTTTTGAAGTTGGATTATGTTTTCTGGAGTACGAGAAACAGCCATGATGAAGTACTGTTTATGATTAGTAACGATTTTTTTTTTTTTTTTTTTTTTTTTTTTTTAATATGTGTATACGGATTTTTTTTCTATAATTTTAACTTTTTTTTTCTTCTTTTAATTTATTTGTTAAAAGGTAGGTGTTTAAAAAAAATAATTGTCAATGATTGTTCTTGTTTTCTTTAATTTTTGATTTCAAAGTTCAAAAAGTTTTGATTTTGATTTTTGTTTATATTCATCGGTTGTTTCATTTCGATGGTTTTGCTCATTGTGGTAAGGCAAACTAGTGGTAATGATAGACGAAAATAAAGGGATAAGCTAACTAGGTAAATACTTTTATTGATTGGAATTAAATAATTGTCATAGTTTGTGAAGGTCGTTACATCAAGCTTAAAGTTCTCATTGTAACGCTTTTCCAACACATCCTTGCCAATGAATACTGTTGATGAAAAAGGAATGTAAATGCAATACGAATGATCGTAACGTAAGCCTTGGTCGTTTGAAACCATCTCGTTGTTTGGTTAATAAAACGCAATTCCACAGGGTGTTCCGATTATCGTCTGCATGTTGAATGATATAAGAAAATAGAGAAGCAACATAAGAATTTAATCTATGGGAAAAGTTATGAGAAGACCCGAAAACTTTCGGGCCCCACGTTGGGCGCCATTTATGTAATGGAGGTGGTGTTAAGATGAGAAGTGAAGAAAATATTGAAAAGGGGATATAAAGAATTAAATTATCCCAGGGAAAGTCTCTTAAGAAATGGACGAAATTTGTTGGGAATTGGGCTAGGATCTAGGAAGGAAAATAAAGGGACAGGTAAGAGGGGGAGGAAAAAGTTACGGACCTGAAGCGCGATTGCATGCCTAGTTGTATAAGCTTAGCTCAGTAGGGTGGGGTAGGTTCTTGCGCCTAGGTACCGTAACAGAACCACTACATAAAAATATGCATGCATTCAATGATAAAGAATATAAATGCCTATCATTACCTTTGGAGGAGCAGATGATCGTCCCCCTTGCGGTTCAAAACCCTCCCTTCCGTGTGTCAGTTCCCGCGTATGTATAACTGACACCCAAAGAAAGCCCTATGCTTTCTATTGCCAAAACACTAGAACATCACCATCGAAATGATAACAACTATTTATAAATTTTAAACCATTTTAATTAAAAGTTTATTTCAAATTAAATTAATTAGTAATAATTTTAAATTAGGAATCAATAAAAGGTACATTTTCTAAGAATTCATAACAACATATGTATTTTTGAGTAAATTATATTAAAATAATTTAGTGAAGAGGAGCAAAAGTTTGATGTATTTCAGGCTAATTTTACCGATAGGAGTCTAATTAGGATCAGAATATGTTCAAATTTACTACTGTTTGGCCGTATACTACATAGACACATATATTTAAATTAATTGACTTACCTCTGTATTTGCGTCGTCAGGCCTGTCGAAGACAAATCCATTGGCAGCTGCTGTATGTGTGCATTTACACCAAATCAAAAAACATGTTCATATTATGTAGACACGACACAAAAAAAACAACAAAATTGAAAATATTCTCAATTAGCTAGGTAGGTCCTTAGCGCAAATTAATTACCGAAAAAAAAACTATCTAATTAAGTACAACTTGAGATACACCGTACACTGTAGATATAAATTCAATTTAGATTTTTTTTAAGGCTTTTAACTTTTAATATTATTTTTATATATATTTTACCCCTTTTTTTTATTATAAGGTTTAGTTTTTAATTTTTGTTTTTGCAATTTTGTTTCAGGTTTTATGTTATGTAAAATAAGTATTTATTAACAAGAACAACACGAAAGACAATCACACACATCGAACATCCGAAGACAGGTAGAAAGCAGGGAAAGCTGAAGGCGGTTGGAATAATCCCGTCAGCTTGAGTGTTTCAGATGCGGATGGGTTTCGCACGAAGGAAAGGGTTGGCTTCAACCTTTTTTTTTTTCTTTGATCGTTTTTTTTTTGTTTTGTTTTAATTAACTTTTCACAAATTTGCAGAGTGCAAATAAAATCTCGAGATGGGGCACGATTACGCGCTTGCACTTGGTAGTTCTTAATAGCTGGTTTATTCTGTTTTTTTTTCTAATAGTTTTTTGTCACTTATTGTTCGCTTGGGTATTGAAACACCTCGCATTAAATATAGTTTAAGACCACTTTATGTTCGTAGTTTTCTATGTTATTTTATTTAGTTATAAAGTTTTTAAATTTCTGCCCAACGCAGTCGTATTTGAAAGACTTAATTTTACTTTAATTTTCTTATGCGTCTTTTCTTTTAGTTATATGTAGGTATATGTACAATTTTAAAAGGGTCCGAATCTGTTCTTAGCTGCAACTCTACTGACTCACTTTTGTTAATCTCATTCGAACTATTCCACCAGTTTATGGAAAAGATGTTAAGGCTAGCGGCACTATGGCATGAGCATTGGTTTAATTTCCGACCCCCTACGCATGATCTTTCCCTTAACCCATCAACTTTCTTCTTTTTCAGCCAAAGACACCGTTACAGCTAAGAAGATAAAGTTATCTAAGAGTAACAAGAGAAATAATGTAACGTTAAAGTTAGTGAGAGGAAATTAAAGCTTAGGTAGTGGAGACTTTTAGTAGCTACATTGATTCTATTGAGTGTGTTTTTTTTTTATAACAAAGTCACTCAATAGAAAAGAAATTGTAGGAGGTGCACTTCTCAGCTCGAATTGAGAAACAAAAATATAAAAGCAAAATAAATTGATCTGTTACAGGTTCATAAACAATAGAGGTGGAAACTATCATAGACAAAATAATAATTTCCACAGCCCTCAAGCTAGATTCTCTCAGACTAATTTCAATACTAGCCAAGCTAGAAATTCATACCCCCAAAATAACAACTCAACTAGGCCTTCCTATCAGAACCAACAAAACTTTAGGAGTCGTTATAACTATAGAAATAGTAATAGTAATTATTATAACCCCGACAACAGGTCAAGATATGCAAACAATGATAGACAAAGATACAATAGTAATAACAGTAACAGTAACAGTTACAGTAACAGCAACAGTAACAGTAACAGTAACAGTAACAACAATAATATTATTAATAGGTCCAACAATGCAAGGCAACCAAGTAATAACAGAAATAACAATCGGGTATTAGCAATGGCAAACGAGCAACCCACCGAAGGGGAAGCCGACCAATCGGAGGGGATTCACTAAATCCGCAGATAACAGATGCCATTTGTACTGTTGGAATGTCAAACGGCATATACATACAAACACCATTAGAAAACAATATAAACAAACAATTCTTACTCGATACAGGAGCCTCAATATGCGTTATAAAAAAGGGTTCACTTACTAAAAACATTGCTATTGACGAAAGTAAAAGCACAAAAGTATTAGGGATATCAGGTAATTTACAAACCTTAGGGATGTGTATCTATGTGTTACAATTAGAAGAATTTTCTATTCCTTATGAATTTCATATAGTGAGTGATTCTTTTCCCATTCCAGTTGATGGTATAATCGGAGCAAACTTCTTTACAGAATTCAGTGCCATTATAGATCTAGAGAAATTTTCATTCAAATTCAAAGTAGACGAACAACTAGTCATTTTACCTCTATATACTCAAGAAAATATAAATATCGTTACCTTACCTGCACGGTGTGAAGCAACTTATTGGATGACTACAAAACATTTAGATTCTCGAATATTTTATCCACAAGAACTATGCGAAAATGTTTTCGTGGCAGGTTCATTGTCAACTATTAAAAATGGAAAAATACATGTAAAAATTATGAATACACGTGACTCTGTTGTAACTCTAAAATGGTTTGAACCAATATCATTCTCCGCTTCAGAATATTTTATTTTACATTATAACCAGACAGATAAATCAATAAACATGCGAGTTCAGAAAATTTTAAATGAATTAAATTTCGAAACGTTAAATAGCGAAGAAAAAACCGAGATTGAAGCCATATGTACAAAATTCCAAGACATTTTTCACGTAGATGGTGACAGACTTACATATACTCATATTGGAAAGGCGGACATTAAACTTAAAAATGAATCTTCACCGAAATATACCAAGCCCTATCGATTACCACATACTCAAAAAGAAGATATAAAGGAGGAGATAAGAAAAATGTTGTCAGATGACATAATAGAACCGTCCATTTCACCTTGGAACTCTCCAATACTTATAGTACCGAAAAAGAAAGACCCAGTTACCGGTCAACAAAAATTCCGAATGGTGATCGACTATCGTCGTGTTAACGATCGTATCGAAGATGATAAATTTCCGCTGCCAAACATAACGGACATCTATCAAATGGTAGGAGGAGCAACTTACTTCTCATGTATAGATTTGAGTCAAGGATACTACCAAATGGAGTTAGATGCAAATAGAAGACCAATAACGGCATTCTCAACAGAAGATGGTCACTATCAATTAAAACGTCTACCAATGGGTTAAAAGATCTCACCCAGTAAATTCTCAAGAATGATGTCCATAGCTATGTCAGACCTAACATATTCAAGATGTTTTGTCTATCTTGATGATCTAATAATTTTTGGTAAAAATTTAATGGACCACAACAAAAACTTGATCCAAGTCTTTGAACGTCTCAGAGAAGTAAATCTTAAAATACACCCAGGAAAATGCTCTTTTCTGCGAAAAGAAGTATTATATCTTGGACACCTTATATCGGACAAAGGAATTTACCTGATCCCACCAAATCATCTGCAATGAAAAATTATCCAAATCCTACTAACTCCGATGAAGTAAGAAGATTCGTAGCCTTCGCAAATTATTATCGAAAATTTATTAAAAATTTTGCCACCATTTGCATTCCGTTAAATCGATTATTAAAAAAGGGTGTTGAATTCAATTTTAATAAAGATTGCGAAGAATCATTCAATGTGCTAAGAGAAAAACTATAGTACTATTGAGAAAGAATTACTTGCAATAGTGTGGTCAGTAAAACACTATCGGCCGTACTTGTTCGGAAGAAAGTTCAAAATTTTAACAGACCACAGACCTCTAGTGCACCTGTTCTCACTAAAAGAACCTAGAAGTAGACTAACTAAATTCAGGCTATTACTAGAAGAATACAATTTCTACGTAGAATATTCACCAGGTAAAGATAACTGTACTGCTGACGCGCTTAGTCGAATAAAAGTAGTCTGAAGAATTAAAACAATTATATATATGTGTAGTTACAAGAGCCCAGTCGAAAGTAGATGATAAAGATGAAGATACATCTAAAAATACTAATATACAAACTGATGAGCAAATTATAACAGAACTTTTCAAACCACCCGAAAGTGGACTTAAAGTAACTGAGTTAAAAATCGTTGACAATTTTACGGAAGATTTAGTTAATTTCAAGGACGACATAATTATGGGACCAAACAAAGTTTTGGAGTATATTCCTAAAGGGAATTGTTTACTCCTAAAGAAGTCCAAGGACGGCACTACAACCCAATCGGCATTATTTGGCAAAATAGTCGTGTCAATTTATTTGGGATGCCGAATTCTCTCATGGCTTTGTAAAGTTCTACCCTGGCCATTCTAGACATTTTTCCATCGCCTGCCTAATGGTAAAGATCTGATCAGTTGTTGGTTTGCCTGGAATGAAACCACACTGATATTGTCCGATGATGGTTTTAGCGTATGGGGTTATCCGGTCTTGTAGGACAGAGGAGAGTATCTTATAGGCGGTACTCAACAACGTGATAGTTGCTGCACGTTGTGACATCTCCTTTCTTATGTATGGGGCATATTATACCTTTTCGCCAGTCTTCTGGCATTTCTTCATGCTCCCACACGTGCACTATAATATCATGAATTGCCTGACGTAGAGCTGGCCCACCGTGTTGAAATAATTCGGCTGGTATACCATCAGCTCCCGGGGCTTTGTTTTTCTTTAGCCGGTCTATAGCCTTCTCAACCTCTTCTATGCTTGGTGACGGCAACATAGGGTATTCGTCTTGAAGCAGTGGAGCCTCCACTTCTGCAGTGAGTTGACCATTTAGCAATTCATTAAAGTACACTTCCCATCGCTCCAGTATGCTTTGTGGATCGGTGATCAGATTTCCCTCTCCGTCCTTGCAGTATGTGCAGCGTGGTGTGTACTGCGTCATGTTTTGGACGGATTGGTAGAACTTCCGCGCCTGGTGCGGACCTCGCTCTCGGCTTTTTTCTATTTCACAGATTAAGTTCTTCTCCCAGGCTCATTTTTTCTGTCTGTGAAGCCGTTTTTCTATTCTTCTGAACTCTTTATATTCTTCTTCGCGTGCCCGCGTTCTATGAGATTGTTGCATTGCTCGGTACGCAACATTCTCACGTTCAGTCGCTAGCTTGCATTCATCATCAAACCAGTCGTTCCGATTTCTACGACTGCTGCCTAAGATGGAGTTGGCAGTACTAATGACAGTATTCTTAAGGCGTGTCCACTTCTCATCTACGCCCAGCATACTGGCCCCAGGACTTATTCTCCCTAAATCAAGCGATTATAGGGCAAGTCCTAACGCATTACCAAAGGTGTTACTGGCATTTTCATTGCGCAGGGCAGCCGTGTTGATTCGAACTTGATCGGCGGATGCAATACGTCTTCGCAAGGCAATCTGCCTTCGGAAGACCATACCAACAAGATAGTGATCCGAGTCGATATTGGCGCCTCGGTACGTTCGTACCGTCATCAAGTTCAAGTAGTGGCGACGGTCTATCAACACGTGGTCTATTTGGTTACGAGTGACTCCATTAGGTGATACCCAGGTGGCTTTGTAGATATCTTTTCGCGGGAACCTGGTACTCGCAACGACCATGTTTTTCGATACTGCCAATTCTAAGACTCGAAGTCCATTGTCATTAGTGTTCTCATGCAAACTATGGGTGCCTGCGTAATGCCTGAATACCGGCTCCCGACCTATTTTTGCGTTCAAGTCCCCAAGGATGATTTTTACGTCATACCTTGGACAGGCATTGAGGGTCCTCTCGACTTGTTCCTAGTAAGTCTCTTTTTCTTCGTCTGAGGACTCCTCCGTAGGTCCGTGTACGTTAATGAGGCTACTTTTCGTAAATTTGCCTCACACGCGAAGGGTGCATAGCCTTTCGCTTATAGCGTTAAAGCCGATGATGGTAGACTTCATTTTTTCGCTGACTAGGAAGCCTACCCCGAGCACATGGTGTTTTGTATGACAGCTGTAGTATACATCATATTCTTTCTTCTGTAAAACACCATTCCCTGTCCATCTGATTTCTTGTAGTGCTGTTATGTCAGCTCTATATTTTGACAGGGCATCGGCTAGCTGCTGAGCAGCTCGAGCTCTATAGAGCGATCGTACGTTCCATAAGAAAATTCGTAAATCGTTTTGCCGTTTTCGTTGCGTTGGTTGTCGTCGTGAGATCAGTCCGTTTCCGAGGCTTGTTGTCGGGTTCGTAATTCTAAATTTTACGGAACAGGGAATTAACCTGTTGCCAACCTGAGGAACTAGCCTGATCATATTAGCCAAACCTTTTTTAAAAGGCTTGTTACTAGCGGCCGCCGCAAAGAGGCTATGATCACACTTCCACCAGTCCCGAATAGTTACGGCACGTGCATGTTTTCATATGCTACATGTTATTCCCCCTATTCGTCTGATGGCTGACCGTCAAGTATGTCAAACATACTTATTTATATAATGATTAAAAGATAAAAAAAAGAAACATGTAAATAATAATATACTTCATTTCTATAATTTTTAATTGCGCGCATAGAATTTAAGTAAATTTGTTTGCTGAACGAATATAGAATAAGTTAACAAAACGAAAGATAGAATAAAACAGAAGAATTCAAATGTATTAAACAACAACAACAAAAATGTGTAATTGTATAAAGGAATAAATCATTAAAATTTTTTTTTTCATTATATTTATACTTAAGTAATGATACAAACTAATACCATGCATGTACTATCAGTATTCACAAAAAAAAAAAAATGGGCATATAATCTTTGAACTCAAAATCTTTATTATACATGTGACGCGTAAAAGAAGAAATCAAGACATGTCATGATTTCTCCTTTTTTCCCCAGGAAGGGTGGTGTGCAGGGATCACACTAGCGATCACTTCATTATATTATATTTCGGTCATTGCCTTCTGCCTTGATATCCAACAAATGCATTTATGCCGCATTATGCAATCCATTCACATTTTCGGTCATTGCCTTCTGCCGACCTATTCTCCAAATGCTCTCGCATAGTATACCATGAAATATTTATTCACACTTGACGCTTCGACTCATGGTCAAGATACATTTGAGATACATACATACATTTGAGATACATACAGTTTGAGATACATTTGCCCAAGTTCAAAGTATTGTTTATGCACGCTCATAAAGAGGCATGTGCATTGATCCATATTTTGATGACATGGCAAGAATGCTTGCATGATCGAATATTGACCAGTAGAATTAATGTTAGTTTATGCGTACGTATATGTTTAAGTTCTTAGTGTATAAGAAATGGATTTTGTATAAATAGCCTACGTATTTCTTAATAAAAAGGTCTATTAATCCAGACATTGAGCCGTGCATTTGGCTGTCTTCTCTTGTTCCAGTTTAAGATCGGCTCTCTAGCCATCATTCATTTTCGGCTTGGGGAAGCCTTTATCACCCATAGATTGAGTAGGCGAGGTAGGGCCTTGCTATCCATCAACCCGATAGCAAGTACTTCACAAAATACTTTCGTATTAATTAACTAACAATCAAGAAATCATGAAATAGAAATAAATATAAATTTATAAATTTAAAAATTTAAAAATGTAACCATATAACTCAAGACGAATGTTAAAAAAAAAAAAAAAAAAAATACCTTAAAGTATAGTAGAAGTGTTAGTGATATTATCTTATTAGATTTACTAGTTTAAGTATTGTAAATAAAAACAAATACACATATTAACCTTTATATAGTGACATAACGTCACACGAAACTAAAACAGCTTATGAGCAAAAGCAAGTTTATCTAAAACCCAGCAACTGTAAGCCAAGTGGCAAACAAAAAAAATATAAAATAAGGCAAACACTGAGCAGGCCATACGTTAAAGCCGCATATATCTATGTAAACCTAATCTATATTAACCATTGTAATAAGTCAAGAGTCTCAATAAAAAAAAAATACAGAAAAAAATACATTTTCTAACTCCTCCGTTTTTTTTTTAATTTAAATTTAAATAACAAAGTATTAATTAAAGTTAAAATACAGAAAACATATCAAGGGATCATATCAAAGTTAAATTCACCAAAACAAATGTTTGTAGTAGCAATTATATTGAGTTTTAATTAAGTTTCTGTTAAATTCTTAAAAAAAACACTTGCGGTACTACAATTTATATGAAATGAACTGTAAAAGAGAAATTTCCGAAACTTCAACCGAACATAACACCTTCAACAAAAAAAATTCGGCAAGCAAAGTATCCACAATGGAAGTAGGCAAACTATCAGTTGCTGATTTAAAAACAATTCTCAATGATAATCTTGCTGATAAACTCAAAGATCTTGTCACAAAAAAAGATTATTTTTTATTGCATTATCAAGTGAAATTAGCACGTTGAAAACAATTAACACTCAGCTAAACCAAAAATTATCACTGATGACTGAACGATGTGATCTTCTTGAATCTCAACTTTAGGTCTTATCACGTAAAGCCAATGAAAGTTCAGTTGTGGTACACCTTCCTTTAGAATCAGACACCGATGCAATTCAATTTGCAAAACAGACTTGCGAGGGGCTTCTGAGGTTAAACGAAGGTGAAGAGATTCAAGTTAAAAGCTCACGGCAAATTCGCTGTAACAACCCGCGACGAGGTATTGTTATAATGGAGCTGTCCTCGTTATAATGGATCTGTCCTCCACACGAACTAAAAGATTCGGGAATAAGTATCTTCCGCGAACAATCACTTATGTACCGGAAAAAATGACAATCTCTGATTGCCATCAAAAACAAATTAATGGAAAAACGAAAATTCTTATTAAAGGCGACAAAATACAAATTAACAACCAACAATTTGTTTACAAAATATCACGAGGTCTGATTGTCAAAACAGCAGCTGAGTTGTCATTATTGCAAATGTTTGGTGACGGATGCTACGAAGTCTTTGACTGCTGCGAGGGAATGAAGTTAGCTCCGGTTTCGGAGCCCTTCAACCGCTACGAGCGCCATCTGAAAGCCAGTTATCGCAACATGTTGGAGATCTAAGTCAATAGGTAAAATCTGTCGTCTGCCATAAAATAATTAACTTTCAAAAACTAAAGATATGTTCTTATAATACTGGCATTAAAAGTAAACTTTTACTACCAGATTTTTTCAAGTATATCCAAGAGTTTGATATTATAATTCTTTTAGAAACGTTTTTAGAAGAAAAGAATCAAAATGAATTTATTAAGTATTTCAAAGATTTCAAAATTGAGTTTACACCTGCAATTAGAAATAACTTGCATGGGAGAGCCAGTGGGGGTATTCTAAGTGGGATTAAAAAAACATATTAGGTAATTTTGTTAAATTTAAAATTATTGAAAGTAGAATCATTTTTCAAGTTTTGAGCAACAATTTAAATTATTTTATCATTCCCGTGTACTTAAATGGCAATAACTGGCAAAATGAGTTTGACGCACTTGTAGATTTTATGAATAACTTAGATTTGGAGAATGTTATGATAGTGGGAGATTTAAATGCTAGAATTGGTTATTATCAAGATTCTTCTGATCATTATTTACATTCGGGAGCTACGTTAGATCCTTTAAGAAACTCAAAAGATGAAACTTTTAACAGCAATGGCAGAAAATTATCAGAATTTTTCGAACTTTTTGGGCTTGTAGTGTTGAATGGGTCAACAAAATCCGATTCTTGTGGTGAGCTTACATTTGTTAGTGGACAGGGTCAGTCCGTTATTGATTTTGCTGCTATGTCAGCGAACTGGTTGGGTACACTTGTAGACTTTGAGGTGGGCTTGGCCAATTTTGCGGGACATATGCCTGTAGTGGTCAAAACTTATTTTATGAAATTCATCAAACTAACCTAATTAATTTTCCCAAACTCAAATGGTCTGAGAGCAATGCTCCAACCTACAAAAGACTCCTTAATTGTAATTAAAATGTCCTGCCACCGCAGTTTTCAAACACAGTGGATGAGATTTGCGAAAGTATAGTTGAAGTCATCAAAACATCAGCTCCTTTTGCATTTAACAACAATAATACTTTTACACCAGCAAAAAAATGGTTTGATAGAGATTGTAAAAATCTTCGTAAACTATCCTTTACCTACCTTAAGCTCTTTAGGACAACAAATTTTCAATTTTTTAAAAACATTTATCTCCAAACTAATAAAAAGTATAGACAACTGTGTATAGCTAAAAAAAACGATTATCTTAATAATCTAGCTAAGAAATTGGAATACTGAAAATATTCCAAATCGTTTTGGAGTAATGTTCGTGAACTTGGTGGGCGGAATCAAAGTATGAAGAACACTCTTGAAGCTCAGACATTGGCAGCTCATTTTAAAACTCTTCTGTCGGCTGACGAGGATCTTCTTAATTTTGATTACGCTCTGCCTTACGTTGTAGATAATGTTTTGGACACCCCTTGAAGCAACACTTCATAAAATGAAAAATAATTAAGCTCCAGGCATAAGTGGCATACCGGTCGAGTTTTACAAAAACAGCAACAGAGAATTCAAAAATTATCTTCTGGTTTTCTTTAACAGACTGTATAATGAATCACGCTCTCCTAGCAGTTTCAACAAAGCTGTGATATTCGCAATTTTCAAAAAAGGGGACTCTTATTCCGCTGAAAATTACAGAGGCATTTCAATTCTAAATACAGTTAGAAAGATATTTTCTGCAATTTTGTACGAAAGACTATTGAAATGGATTGAGGATAACAACCGTCTAAGTATGTTCCAAGCTGGTTTTCTTCCTGGATTTTCGACCATGGATCATATCCTTTGTAGTATAGCCAGGAAATTTTTCGACCAAAAAAAAAAACTTTACACCTGCTTTGTAGATTTTAAGGCTGCTTTTGACAAGGTTAATAGACAGGCTTTAACCTACAAACTCTCTTGTCTAGGTTTATCGCGAAAGTTCTTCTTGATGTATTTAAATTTTATTTCGGCGTCTAAGGCTAAGGTGTGGGATGGAAGTGAATTCTCAGATTGGTTTGAAACGACCGTTGGAGTTAGGTTAGGTTAGGTTAGGTTTATGTGGCTGTCAGGAAGACTACTGACACACTTAGACCACAGATAGGTCCGTTGTGATACCACGAAATGAGCGAGAGAGTATTTCTTTAATTAAACCAGTTGGAGCTTCTTATGAAGCGATGTAAAGATAGAATATCAACGTTCGACATATCGCTTGGATCGTCGAAAAAGAAATTACCCAGGTGTAATTTACGTCTTTGGGAGAGAGCTGGGCATGAACAGAGAAGATGGGTGATAGTCTCCTCCTCCTCCTCGTCCATGCAGCTTCTGCAAAAATCATTAGAGAATACGCCAAGTCTTATGGCGTGTCTTCCTATGAGGCAGTGTCCGGTTATGACACCAATTACGGAGCTAAGATGTAATCTGCTCATAGATAACAAACATTTAGTACGTTTCTGATCTAATTTTGGCCAGATTTGCTTTGTCGCTACGCAGGTAGTAGTGTTTGTCCATCTTAAATTTGTTTTCTCTATGGCATCTAGTTTTAGCATGAGTTTGCTTGTAGCGATAGGTATACCAATATTCACCTTGTTAGGTAAAACCGGTAGTAGGGTTCCATTTCTGGCGAGTTCATCGGCTTTGCAGTTTCCCTCAATGTCTCTGTGTCCCGGCACCCAGAAAAGGTGAATATTGAACTGTTCTGCCATCTCCATGAGAGATGATCGACAGTCGCGGGCAGTTATTGAGTTTGTGGAAACAGCACTGATTGATTTAAGGGCTGCCTGACTGTCTGAAAATATACGGATATCCGATACAGATATCACGTTTTCCCTTAACCAGGATAATACCTCTTTAATCGCCAGAATTTCCGCTTGGAACACACTACAATGGTCAGGGAGACGGAAGGAGAGACTTAAATTTAGTCTGTATGAGTACACGCCACCACCAACCCCATCTTTAGTTTTTGAGCCATCAGTATAAAAATGAACTGATTCATCTTTCAAGAATCTCTCATTTTCCCAAGTGGATCTTGGTGGGATGGTGACTTGAATATTCTTGTCAAAAACTAGCTGGGGTATAGAGTAGTCGGAGTGACTTAGTTTTGGTCCGAATGCTTTCAGAATAATGGAGTGACCAATTGAGTTATCGGTCCATTGAGAGATGGCTTTGAGACGAACGGCTGTGCTTGCGGCCGTTTGTTTGCTAAAAATATCAAGGGGTATGAGATTAAGTAGAATGTCAAGAGCAGCTGAAGGTGTCGAACGGAGAGCTCCGCTAATACACATACAGGCTGACCGTTGGACTTTACTTAACTTGTCACGATATGTAACTTTGTCTAGGGCAGTCCACCATACTGCTACCCCGTAAGTTAGTATCGGTCTGATGACCGCTGTGTAGAGCCAGTGGGTTATGTATGGGGATAAGCCCCATTTATTTCCGATGGCTTTTTTGCAAGAGAAGAGTGCTACTGTGGCTTTCCTAACTCTTTCCTGTATATTTGCTTTCCAATGTAGTTTTTTGTCCAGGATAAGACCTAGATATTTAGCTTCATCTGAAAACCTTAGTGGAGTTCCCGTAATTGATGGGGGACTTATTTGGGGAATTTTATATTTTCTTGTGAAAAGGACAAGTTCAGTTTTGTTTGGGTTTATACCCAGTCCGCATTTTTCTGCCCATTTGAGCATAATATTTAGAGCATTTTGCATTAATTCAACGAGAATTTGAGCATGTTTTCCCGATATTGCAATGGCAACATCGTCGGCATACGCGATCACTTTGAAACCTTCTTTTTCTAGGCTTTTTAACACCTCATTTACGACTATGTTCCATAGAAGTGGGGAAAGGACTCCGCCTTGAGGTGTACCTCTGCTGACAGATCTTCTTTCATGAGTGCCACCTAAAGATGAATTAATAATTCTACTTTCTAACATAAGATTAATTAGGTCATTCAGTGAACCATGTATATCTAGTTTCTTCAGTGACGCTGTGATTGCTTGATAGCTGACATTATTGAAGGCGCCTTCAATATCGAGAAATGCAACTAGAGTGTACTCTTTATGATGTAGTGAGTATTCGATGGTTCGTACCAGTGTGTGTAAAGCCGTTTCTACCGATTTTCCTTTACAATAAGCGTGTTGTGCAGTAGATACCAGATTAGGATCTATAGCATTGCGCAGATGGATATCGATCAATCTCTCTAGGGTTTTGAGAAGGAACGATGATAGGCTGATTGGTCTGAGATCTTTAGGGTTAACCTGGGAGCATTTACCGGCTTTGGGTATAAAGACAACTTTTACCTCTTGGAGTTCCTCAGGGTTGAATCCTCAGCCCTTTACTTTTTTCCTTGTTTATCGACGAAATATCTGACCTCCTTCCTGGTGGAGTACTTTTTGCCAATATCGTAGTTAAGGTCTTGTTATATGCGGACGATTTGGTTTTGCTTACGGACAACCCTTTTACGCTTCAACTCCAAATAAACAGACTAAGCTCATTTTGTGATACTTGGGGTCTCCATGTAAATACCCAAAAAACTAAAATAGTCATTTTTGAATCAAGGCGAAGTAGAAGACTACCGGAAGAAAATTGGTTTCTTAATGATGAACCTATATAGACTTGTCGTCTAAATACCGAGTTTTTAACGCAACAGTCAATGCCTGCATGTCCTATGGAGTGCAAGTTTTCGGGTATATACATATGGAAGCATTTGAAAGCGTACACAGGATTTTTTTCAAGCGCTTATTCCGTTTGCAAAATACAACACCAAACTATGCTATTTATGTCGAGTCAGGAGTAACGCCTATATATATACGAAATTTAACATTAAATGCCGACTTTATTATTAGCATAATGAAAAGGAGTAATCGGTGTCTTCAGAAAGCCATTTTGAAAAAAACTTCTTCAAACGAATGCCTCCCCTTTTAAAGATTGGAATGAACTTGCCGTATCCCACGAATCTACTCTGTATTTGTTAGTCAAATCTTGACGAATGGCACTACCAGTTTGCGGTATTAATCTATAAAGTTGACCAAGAAATTTACACTCAGAATCTTTACCGCGCAACTTCCTCTACATCCAGAAATATCTACCGACACTAAAATCACGTACTTGGGTCTGATGCCAACTATTTTCGAAGAGAATTTTCAGCCAAAGTTATAAGTTTAATTTTTAGAACTAGAGTTGAAGTCTTAAATTTAAACTTTATACCAGACCGTAATGATCTGCCGCAACTTTGTAATTTGTGCAACAGAGATACAAGAGATACAGAAGATATTAATCATTTCTTAGCTATCTGCCCAATTTTACAAGAAATCCTTTGGTTATATTTTCAAGAAAGTTTTCTATCTTTGCAACGTCTACATGAAATCTTAAATGGAGAAACGGATTGCTAAGCCTTTATAAATATTGCCGCCATGCACTTACTTACCGTAACAGATTTCTGTTTTAAAGCCACTCATTTAGTTATTGCATTTTAAACACTTAAATTTAAACTTTATACCAGACCGTAATGATCTGCCGCAACTTTGTAATTTGTGCAACAGAGATACAAGAGATACAGAAGATATTAATCATTTCTTAGCTATCTGCCCAATTTTACAAGAAATCTTTCGGTTATATTTTCAAGGAAGTTTTCTATCTTTGCAACGGCTACATGAAATCTAAAATGGAGAAACGGATGGCTAAGCCTTTATAAATATTACCGCCATGCACTTACTTACCGTAACAGATTTCTGTTTTAAAGCCACTCATTTAGTTATTGGATTTTAAACATATTTTATTTTAGGTTGCACAAAATCTTATAAAATCTTTTATGTTTCAAATCATCAAAATTGTTACATTAAAATTTTAATTTTTTTTTGCTACTTGTAATGAAATTTACCAATATTTATTATTCTATTTAAATCATGTAATAATCTATACACTTTCTTTATATCATGTATTAATTAATTCATCAAGAAATGTCATGTCAGGCAGACGGCAGTATTGCCATGTCCTTATTCTTAAGAAAACACATTATAAAACCATTTTTCGAAAAAATAAAGAAGTAATCTAATCTATCTAATCTAGTAGAATTAAACAAAATAATTGAAACTGTAATGTCGTCAGCTCAATTCCTTTATATAATTTTAAGATTTTGTCATATAATGTATCAGGGCTCAATAACAAACTTTTATTTATAGATTTCTTCAATTATGTCAAAAATTTCGATATAAAGGGTGTTTTTTCGAGGTATAGAACTTTAAGTTGTCATTACTTTTCAATACGGCGACCGATTTACCAGCTGTCAAGTGGTTTATTCTCAGTTTGGTTTGGAAATTCATCATGAATAGACTCACGCCTGAACAACGCTTGCAAATTGTGTCAAATGGGCCCAAAACGAGATGGCCGTTGTTCCCGATTTTCATAAGCGAATTTTGTTTAGCGATGAAGCGCACTTCTGGTTGAATGGCTACGTCAACAAACAAAACTGCCGCATTTGGAGTGAAGCTAATCCTCAAGTGTATGTCGAAACACCGTTACATCCAGAAAAAACTAACTGTTTGGTGCGCTTTATCGGCTCGTGGAATCATTCTTCAAAAACGATGATGGCTACAACGTTACAGTAAATGGTGATCGGTATAGAGCCATGATTACTAACTTTTTCTTCCTGAATTAAAAAATCATGATGTCCAGGAGCTGTGGTTCCAACAAGACGGCGCAACATGTCACACAGCTCGTGCCACAATCGATTTATTGAAAGACACGTTTGGTGACCGCCTAATTTCACGTTTTGGACCTGTGAATTGGCCTCCAAGATCTTGTGATTTAACACCGCTAGACTATTTTCGGAGGGTTATGTAAAGTCATTGGTCTATGCGGATAAGCCACAAACGCTTGACCATTTGGAAGACAACATTCGCCGTGTTATTGCCGATATACGGCCACAAATGTTGGAAAAAGTCATCGAAAATTGGACGTCCAGATTGGACTTCATCCGAGCCAGCTGTGGCAGTCATATGCCAAAAATCATATTTAAAATGTAATGCCACAAGATTATCTTTCGACTAAATAAAAAATCATGTCAATCGAATATTCCATCGTTGTTTTATTACAATTTAAAGTTCTATACCTCTAAAAAAAACACCCTTTATTTTATCTTTATGAAACGCATGTTACAAGTGAAAATATTAGTATATTTACAAAATATTTTCATCATCATCATCGGCTCGACAACCGGGGTCCGGTCCTGGCCTCCTTCAACAAGTCTCTCCACCTATCCCGGTCTCGAGCCGACGCCATCCAGTTGCGCACCACAAGGCTCCGGGCGTCCTGGTCTACGCCATCTCTCCAGCGCAAGCATGGTCTACCACGCTGTCGTCTGCCATAGAACGTACCACAAAGAACTTTCCGAGCAGGTTCCTCTTCGCTCATGCGAGCTAGGTGCCCTGCCCACCGAAGTCTACCGAGCCTAATTTTTTTTACGATATCTGCTTCAAGGTAGATTGCGTACAATTCATGATTGTACCGTCTCCGGAATCGTCCTTCCTCACATATGGGGCCAACAATTCTCCTTAAGACTTTTCTCTCGAACGCGGCTAAGAGGTCAGAGTGCCTTTTGCTAAGCACCCAAGTCTCGGATCCATATGTGAGTACTGGCAGGACCATGGTCCTGTACAGCAGTAGTTTTGAAGTTATGGTGAGATTTCTGGATTTGAAGAGCTTTGACAGACTGTAGTAGGCTCTGTTGGATTTGAGAAGCCGCCCGCGTATTTCTTCTTCTATATTGTTATCGGCTGCTACTATTGACCCAAGGTATTTAAAGGATTGCACCACTTCAAATTCGTGCTCCGCTACCTTGATTGTTTGACCAACTGTTCCTCTCGCATTCGACGCCACCATGTACTTTGTTTTACCTTCACTAATGTGCAGCCCCAGATTTTGTGCCGCCTGCTCGATCTGGATGAAGGAATCGTGTACAGCTTGCTCAGTTCTTCCGATGAGTTCGATGTCGTCTGCGTAAGCCAGTATCTGGCTGGACCTGTTGACGATGGTCCCTCTTGTTGCCGTGCCAGAGTCACGGATTGCTTTCTCCAATGCCAGGTTGAAGAGGAGGCAGGCCAAACCATCCCCTTGTCGGAGTCCATTAAAGATGTTGATTGGTCTGGATAGCAATCCGGCTATTTTTACTTGGCTTGTTACGTTGGTCATGGTCAACCTACATAGTCGTGTCAATTTATTTGGGATGCCGAATTCTCTCATGGCTTTGTAAAGTTCTACCCTGGCTATGCTATCATAGGCGGCCTTAAAGTCTATAAACAGGTGGTATGTTGGGATGTTAAATTCTAGACATTTTTCCATCGCCTGCCTAAGGGTAAAGATCTGATCAGTTGTCGATTTGCCTGGAATGAAACCACACTGATATTGTCCGATGATGGTTTAAGCGTATGGGGTTATCCGGTCTTGTAGGATAGAGGAGAGTATCTTATAGGCGGTACTCAACAACGTGATACCTCTATAGTTGCTGCACGTTGTGACATCTCCTTTCTTATGTATGGGGCATATTATACCTTTTCGCCAGTCTTCTGGCATTTCTTCATGCTCCCACACGTGCACTATAATATCATGAATTGCCTGACGTAGAGCTGGCCCACCGTGTCGAAATAATTCGGCTGGTATACCATCAGCTCCCGGGGCTTTGTTTTTCTTTAGCCGGTCTATAGCCTTCTCAACCTCTTCTATGCTTGGTGACGGCAACATAGGGTATTCGTCTTGAAGCAGTGGAGCCTCCACTTCTGCAGTGAGTTGACCATTTAGCAATTCATTAAAGTACACTTCCCATCGCTCCAGTATGCTTTGTGGATCGGTGATCAGATTTCCCTCTCCGTCCTTGCAGTATGTGCAGCGTGGTGTGTACTGCGTCATGTTTCGGACGGATTGGTAGAACTTCTGCGCCTTGGTGCGGACCTCGCTCTCGGCTTTTTTCTATTTCACAGATTAAGTTCTTCTCCCAGGCTCATTTTTTTTGTCTGTGAAGCCGTTTTTCTATTCTTCTGAGCTCTTTATATTCTTCTTCGCGTGCCCGCGTTCTATGAGATTGTTGCATTGCTCGGTACGCAACATTCTTACGTTCAGTCGCTAGCTTGCATTCATCATCAAACCAGTCGTTCCGATTTCTACGACTGCTGCCTAAGATGGAGTTGGCAGTACTAATGACAGTATTCTTAAGGCGTGTCCACTTCTCATCTACGCCCAGCATACTGGCTCCAGGACTTACTATCCCTAAATCAAGCGATTCTAGGGCGAGTCCTAACCCATTACCAAAGGTGTTACTGGCATTTTCATTGCGCAGGGCAGCCGTGTTTATTCGAACTTGATCGGCGGATGCAATACGTCTTCGCAAGGCAATCCGCCCTCGGAAGACCATACCAACAAGATAGTGATCCGAGTCGATATTGGCGCCTCGGTACGTTCGTACCGTCATCAAGTTCGAGTAGTGGCGACGGTCTATCAACACGTGGTCTATTTGGTTACGAGTGACTCCATCAGGTGATACCCAGGTGGCTTTGTAGATATCTTTTCGCGGGAACTTGGTACTCGCAACGACCATGTTTTTCGATGCTGCCAATTCTAAGACTCGAAGTCCATTGTCATTAGTGTTCTCATGCAAACTGTGGGTGCCTGCGTAATGCCTGAATACCGGCTCCCGACCTATTTTTGCGTTCAAATCCCCAAGGATGATTTTTACGTCATACCTTGGACAGGCATTGAGGGTCCTCTCGACTTGTTCGTAGTAAGTCTCTTTTTCTTCGTCTGAGGACTCCTCGGTAGGTCCGTGAACGTTAATGAGGCAAAATATTTTAATGGACTTAAATTAGTTTCGATTTAATTAAAATCATTAAAAACCGACCAATATAATAAGTACACGATTTTAGTCAACTAAAATGCTGACACGCTGGGAATCGGATTTTCTGCTTTTCCCACATAACATCAGTGTTGATCATTTTTTGTATACTAATTAATATTAGGTTTATTATATCGTCACATTACCTATTTATGTATATCCCAATCCCCCCAAAACGCGTGAGACCAGACACACAAAATGTATAATAATAATAAAAGGTTAACATCTTGTCTCACGCGTTTGAAACCCAATCCTCTAGCTGCCCGTTCGATTGGGTACATATTTTTCACAACTATGACTTGGCGAGAAATGTGTACCTAAAGTTCGAGGCAGTTGCTTCTTCAATTCCATGCGGTAATAAAGAGTATACATTGTACCTAGATACATAATTGTTGTGTTTTTTCTTTATTTTTATTAATCATTTCGAGTTAACGACAGTATAAACAATGGCGACCGTGACAGGACACAACTAAAAAGAGTTTAGTGGCCTGAAAAAAAAATATAAAAAAAAAAAATTAAATAAAACGAACTACATATCAGTTCTTAGTGTGTTGTTGTTAGTGAAGTGAATTTAAAATAAAAAAAAAAAAAAAAAATATAAACATAAACATGACATTATCGATGGAGCAACTCGCCGATCACCAAGAAAAAATTGGTAAGGAGATAGTCGTTCTCGCCAGGAACTATGGAAAAGATGGTGCTGCGAGAAAAACCTTGATATATCTTCAACAAAGGTGGAAAACCCTGGACGAACTTTGGGAAAAATTTGATAACGCAGACAGCGAAATCAGAGACAATCATCCGGACGTTCAGGATCATGAGTATTTCACCACCGAGTATTTTGACCAAATAAACAAAATATACACAATTATGAAAGACGACATAATTCGTCGACTCGAAGCTGAGCAGAAGGATGAGCAGACGGAGCCACCATCAGGACCGAATGCAGAACAGCCAATTGCAAGGCCTTCAACGTCGGATACGTCCCAAGCAGGACAACCATCAGAAAAGTCCCAAGCAGGACAACCAGCATCGTCCCCAGCAGGACTATCAACCGGGGTATCTAAACCACAATTTTCAAATCATTCTAAAACTACAACACCTCTGACCATGGAAAATAAATTTCGATTGATTGCTAAAATTTATCAAGCATCTCTCAACAAGTGCTCCATGGATTTGAAAAACATTTCTCCGCAAGAGTATATCATCAAAACAAAAACTCTTACGCGTAATTGGGAGGAGTTAACAGCGGCATATCAACGACTTGGGGACGGTGCAGATGCAGTGGACATAGAGCTGTATTTTGACCTCCAAGAACAACTCGATCTCAAAATATCATGTCTACCAAGTGCTTCTGCACTGAATGAAACCACCAATGCTTCAATGCAGTCGGCAGCAATAAATCTGCCGAAAATAGAGATACCAAAATTCGATGGAAGCTATCTCAATTGGCCACAGTTTTATGATTTATATACACAAATGGTACACAAGCAACCTATCTCACCAGCTCAGAAGCTTTATTTTCTGAGAGCTAACGTCGCCGGAGATGCCCACAGTTTAATTCAACACTTTCATGCAACGGACAGCAACTATGAGGTGGCATGGAAAACACTGGTGGATAGATTTAACAACAAACGGTTATTGTTAACCGCTCAGCTCAACAGGCTGCTTCAAGAATCTAGTGTAGTAGATAACACTAAAAGTTTAAAAAGGCTGCATGATACAACCAAAGAAGTGTTGCAAGCCATTAACAATCTTGGCTATGACACCACAGGATGGGACCCGCTACTTGTCCATTTGCTATCAGAAAGAATGGACAAGGACACAAGAATGCTATTCGAAGAATCCCTTGATGCGCCGAGAAGCTGTCCAACAATGAAGCAGCTTCTAGAATTCTTAGAAGGAAGGTTCCAGACCCTAGAAGCTGTGAGCCGAGAGGACAAAAGGAAAGTGGCGGTGACGGTAACCGAGAAGCCAAGGGAAGTTAATTTTAAGTTATGTGTATTTTGCAAGTCAGTTAATCATAAGATATTTAATTGTAAAAAATTTCTCAATCTTTCAGTAGAAGAACGGAACGGGTGCGAAGGCTTCAACTCTGCATCAACTGTCTTCAAGCAGGACATCCTCTTTCAGCGTGTCAGCTGAGAAATTGCAAAACTTGCGGCGGTAAACACAACACCTTGCTGCATTATACGACTTCTAAAGCAGCCGAACCCAAGCAACACTTAAGTGGTAAGTCGTGTACTTTTCATATTGGTCGGGGGGATGAACTCCCATCAGGTTCATCGGGTAATACTTCATTAGGGGTTAGCACACAAAGACGCCAAGTTCATCTTGCTACCGCCATTGTAAATCTCATAGCTGAAAATGGTATGCGAATTCCATGCAGAACTATGCTCGATTCTGGATCTCAATTACATTTCATTACAGCATCTATAGCTCAGCAGCTGGGCTGTAAAAAGCGGAGAATGGATATTCCAATAAGTGGAATCGGGGGTAAAGAAGATCATTCTAATTTTATCATTGACGTCTCAATAGAATCAAGAACCTCTTCATATAGGTCAACTATTGAGGCAAGCACCATGCCAAAAATAAGCGATTACAAAGCAACCTTTAATACAAATTTACGAAATTGGGTACTGCCTCCGAATATCATTCTTGCTGATCCAGGATCTATTGATTCGCACCGTATCGATTTGTTGATTGGTGCCGAAATTTTCTTTGATCTTCCGTTACCAGGAGAATTCAAAGTTGCAGCAAATATTCCTATTTTGCGAAACAGCAAATTAGGTTGGCTAATAGCAGGTAGCGCCATGGACACAGTTCCAAAATCATTCTGTCATCAAGTGACAAAACCGACCCTAAGTTCATTAGATAAACTTGTCCGATCATTTTGGGAAAGTGAATCTTTTGAAGGCGAATCAAAGGTATATAGTGAAGAAGAATTCAAGTGCGAAGAGCATTTTAAAAATAATGTGACCACCACAGCAAATGCTCAATTTGAAGTTCGACTTCCTTTTAAACACGATCCTACTAAATTACTAGGAAATTCTCGTCAAGTAGCCACTAAGCGTTTTTATTCATTGGAAAGAAAACTTGAACGTAACAATGAATTAAAGGAGTCCTATGTAAAATTCATGAACGAATATGAACGTTTAGGTCATATGAGCCCAATATTGTCAGAAAATGACATACCAAAATCAAATTTTTTCCTTCCACACCACTGTGTGCCTAAACCTGAGAGTTCTTCAACGAAACTCCGGGTAGTTTTTGATGCTTCTGCAAAAAGCATTTCGGGCCATTCACTAAATGATGCCCTTATGGTTGGTCCAACAGTCCAATCTGACTTATTTTCTGTCATTTGCAACTTCAGATTGCATCAGTATGTATTTACTGGGGATATAAGCAAAATGTATAGACAAATATTAATCAACCCAAATGATAAGGCTTATCAACTTATATTATGGAGGGCTGACATTAACAGTCCACTGAAAACTTATCAACTTAACACAGTAATATATGGAATGGCACCCGCATCTTATTTAGCAACAAGATGTTTAGTAAAGTTAGCTAATGACTTTCAGGATACATATCCCAAAGCATCAGCGACTATTTTAAATAACATTTACGTTGATGATTGCCTTACAGGCGCAGCTTCCATCAATGAAGCCAAGATGCTACTCGAGGAGAATGTTTCCTTATTAAAGCAGGGTAATTTCGATCTCACCAAATTTTGTGCAAACGATCCGCTTATTTTAAAGGACATTCCTGAGGAAAACAAGGAGAAAATGTTAACCATTTACCAATCAGAGGTAATTAAAACTCTTGGTTTAATCTGGGAACCAACGTTAGACAAATTCAAATTCGTGTATAATTTTAAACCATTTACCAGCAATGAAAACTTGTCAAAACGCGACGTCCTTGCTGATTTGGCTAGATTTTTTGATCCATTGGGTCTTCTAGGACCAGTTATATTGCTCGGTAAAATATTTCTTCAAGAACTAGGGAAATTAAAATATACTTGGGATGAAAATTTGCCAAATGATAGAGCCTCAAAATGGTTTAACTACTTATCTCAATTTTCAGAAATACAAAAATTAAGCATACCGCGATTCGCTTTAATTGATTCTGCGGACACAATTGAGGTACATGGATTTTCAGATAGCAGTCTAAATGCTTTTGGAGCATGCATATATTTGAAATCCATTGATAAAACTGGCAAGATTTGTACTCAATTGTTGTGTTCAAAATCTCGTGTTGTTTCTTTAAAAACAGTAAGCATTGCTAGATTAGAATTACAAGCGGCCGTGTTATTAGTAGAATTAGCACAAAAAATAATGCGCACTATCCCTAAAAAAATTGACACAGTTCAATTTTATACTGACTCCACAACAGTATTGGCATGGGTAAAATCACCGTCATATACCTGGGAGACATACATTGCTAATCGTGTAGCGAAAATTCAAGCTATAACGGAACTAAAGCAATGGAATTATGTAAGAGGGGAGGTGAATCCGGCCGATCTTATATCACGGGGACAAGGGATGCTGGATTTAATCGAATCCAAAGTTTGGTTTGAAGGACCGGAATTCTTGAAAGAACCATTTAATATAAAAATGGATTACACAACTCCCATCGAAGTCAATGGGCTTCGAAAGGTAAAAACTGTTTTGTTAAGCTCACAACAAATGAACTTTTTTACCTCTATACGACATAAAAACTCATTCTACACTTTGCAAAAAATATTCGCATATATTTATAGGTTTTTTATAAATTGTAAAAGGCGCATACATACGAATAAAAGCACTGGTGAGTTGACTGTAGAAGAGCTTCAAAACGGAACAGTTTGGATCTTGAGATTCACTCAGATGAATTCATTCCCTGACTATTACGTTGCACTCAGTCATGACAAACCTCTCAACATTAACTCTAAAATAAATTCATTAAGTCCATATTTTGATGAAACTACAAAATTAATACGTGTAGGAGGAAGACTTAAAAATTCTAAAATTCCTATCGGAGCTAAAAATCAAATATTGCTTCCTAGAAATCACATAATAACAACACTGTTGCTGGAACATACTCACAAAGAATATTTACATGCATCCCACAGAACACTTATATCGATTTCCAGACAACAATACTGGATCTTAAGTGCAGGCATAGAAGCACGTAAAGTTCTTTCCAGATGTGTGAAATGCTTTAGAGCAAAACCCAAGTCCATAGACCAATTAATGGGTAATCTACCCAAAGAGAGAGTAGTGCCTTCTCGCCCATTCTATTACTCTGGGGTAGATTTCTGTGGTCCAATAAAGACTCACTACAAAGTTCGAGGAAAGGCTCCAACAAAGTCGTATTTGGCAGTATTTGTTTGCTTTTCTACAAAAGCAGTTCATATTGAAGTAGTTGGAGATTTAACAACTGAGTCCTTTATTAACTTAAAGAAATAGCAAACCAAATTTCTATGGTTCATCAGGATGAACAACATCTTTCCAATCTTTTAAAAAAACAAGCTTCAATTGCAGATTCCACCGTTAATCTTTTAAAACGGAGCAGTAAGCAACTTAATCAACAATATGGACACCTTAGAAAGATTTTTGAAAAGGCTTTTAACGGCATTGAAAAACAACAGGAAATCACTGATATCAATCAACAGGTTTCTGCACTTACATCCTATTTAATTTTGATCATAACAAATCTTGAAAAAATATAAGATACTTTACTTGATGTACTTCTCAGTCTAAACAATGCAAAAATCAATCCTTATTTTATCTCACCCACACAATTTATTGATCAACTTCAACTAATAAGAAATAATTTACCACCTCACCTTAATCTTCCCAAAGCATCTGTTCTGGATATGTTCAAAGTATCTTCAGTCAAAGGACGTAGTTTAAACGACTCAATAATTTTTGAAATGATGATTCCTTTGATTGGCAATCAAGAATTCCAACTTTTCAATCTTATTCCTTTTCCAATTTACAAAAATGGCTCAAGCTTTTTAGTGGAAGTATCATTTCCATACTTTGCCGTAACTTCAACAAGAGATAGATATTTCTCACTAACTGAAAATGAATTACTTTCATGTAAACATTTTTCAACAAAACATTTTATATGCAATCGCCAAATACCGACCAAGATTCATCAAGGCAATGGTTATGATTGCGAAATATCCTTATTAAATCATTTAAATGATGCACTTGTTAACTGCCCATTAAAAGTTTCCCATCTCTATGATCAATGGATCAGCCTGAGAAATTCAAACAGCTGGATATTCTCTCTAGCGGACACAGACACTGGTCTTCTTGTATGTGAAGGAAACACTAAAAGCTTAACTTTAAGTGGCAGTGGTATAATAGAATTTTTAAGACCGTGCACCTTAAAGCTACCGACCGTCATTATAAATGGACGAGTGTTCAGCAACAGCACCTTAAACAATTCATTTGCGCCATCCATAGAAGTTTTCAAATCAGTTGAAAAAAACGCACCACCCCAAACTGCTATTGCATCCTCTATTAATGCAACAATTGATGAAGAAATAAGGAATATAAAAAGCAAAATCAGTGACGTAATCCAAGGTTTAGATAAAGAAACGGAGTCAGATAACGCCAACATTCATGACTACCATCACTACGGTATAAGTTCGTTTTTATTTATAATCCTAATAGCATTTATCTTATTTTACATATATAAAACAAGGAAACCTACCCCGCTACCTAGACGAAATACATCTCGTTTCGAGGTAGAAACACCTTTTTAGAGTTTTTTGAGGGTTTTGAACCCTCAAAGGGGGGGAGTTTGTTAAAATAATAAAAAAACGACCAATATAATAAGTACACGATTTTAGTCAACTAAAATGCTGACACGCTGGGAATCGGATTTTCTGCTTTTCCCACATAACATCAGTGTTGATCATTTTTTGTATACTAATTAATATTAGGTTTATTATATCGTCACATTACCTATTTATGTATATCCCAATCCCCCCAAAACGCGTGAGACCAGACACACAAAATGTATAATAATAATAAAAGGTTAACGTCTTGTCTCACGCGTTTGAAACCCAATCCTCTAGCTGCCCGTTCGATTGGGTACATATTTTTCACAACTTTGACTTGGCGAGAAATGTGTACCTAAAGTTCGAGGCAGTTGCTTCTTCAATTCCATGCGGTAATAAAGTGTATACATTGTACCTAGATACCTTGTGTTTTTTCTTTATTTTTATTAATCATTTCGAGTAAACGACAGTATAAACACAGCAGTCAAAACATATACAAAGGGACGTGCACGCGGTGGAACACTTTATGGAATAAAAACATCTTTACTAAAAATGTATACTTTTGAAGAATTGGAAGGTGCTACTGTTGTAAGGTTACTACACAAAACTAGTATGTGTATTGTGCCGTTCTATATAAATTGTAATAAATGGACTGAAGACTTAGAACGATTTAACCATAATATGTTACATTTAGCAAACAAAAGTGTCCTAATAATAGGACATAGGATTGATCTTATACAGAAATTTGAAATTCAAATTAAGAACTACTCAGACCACATGCCAATTAGTGTAGATGAATTAACTACAAACCAAAGAAATCCAACAGAGCCTACTACAGTCTGTCAAAGCTCTTCAAATCCAGAAATCTCACCATAACTTCAAAACTACTGCTGTACAGGACCATGGTCCTGCCAGTACTCACATATGGATCCGAGACTTGGGTGCTTAGCAAAAGGCACTCTGACCTCTTAGCCGCGTTCGAGAGAAAAGCCTTAAGGAGAATTGTTGGCCCCATATGTGAGGAAGGACGATTCCGGAGACGGTACAATCATGAATTGTACGCAATCTACCTTGAAGCAGATATAGTGACAAAAATTAGGCTCGGTAGACTTCGGTGGGCTCGCATGAGCGAAGAGGAACCTGCTCGGAAAGTTCTTTGTGGTACATTCTATGGCAGACGACAGCGTGGTAGACCATGCTTGCGCTGGAGAGATGGCGTAGACCAGGACGCCCGGAGCCTTGTGGTGCGCAACTGGATGGCGTCGGCTCGAGACTGGGATAGGTGGAGAGACTTGTTGAAGGAGGCCAGGACCGGACCCCGGTTGTCGAGCCGATGATGATGATGAAAGAAATCTTCAACTTATCCCGCAACTAATATGGAAACAGGATGACTTTCTGATGTATCAAAATAAGCTGGACATAAATCTTTTGAGTCGTTCAACAATAAATGAGAGAACTAATTCAACTGATGTACGTGCAAGCCATTTTATATCTTGCATAAGAAACTCCGTGCCAAGATCGACCTCATAAAATTTTAAAAGTATCAAGCAAAAGTGGTTTGACAAAGAGTGTATGTAGCGAGAAAGAAGTCATTTACCCTTTTGAACGCTCTCCGAAATTCTAACTGTCAAAACTTAAGAAATTGGTACAACGAAGTAAATATAATCTACAAAAATCTATGTCTCCAAAAGAAAACTGAATTCGAAAACAACCAAGCTTATATACTTGGTCAGACTAGAAATTCAAAAGAGTTTTGGAAGGTGACACAGGAAATTAATGGATCAAATTTTAAAATAGGGTTTCTGCTGACGATCTTTCAATTCACTTTAAAAATATATTACACAATAAAGCAGAACTTAAATTTTTGTATGCTGAACCCCCCTTCACTAATGATATATAAGACAGAGAAATCACCTTAGCCGAAGTACAACTTGCTATTATTAAAGCCAAAAATGGAAAAGCTCCAGGAGAAGATGGGATTCCATACGAATATTTCAAGAATGCCACATCGTTATTTATTTCCCAACTAACATCTTTTTTCAATGAAGTGTTTTCAAAAGAAGAAGTTCCAACATCGTTTAAAAAGTCTGTGATATTTCCCATTCACAAGAAAGGAGACATCAATAACGTATAAAAATTATCGAGGCATATCGTTTATGAACGTCATTGCAAAATTGTTCTGTGGTATACTTGTTAACAGGCTGGAGACATGGGTGGAAACCAACAGTGGACTTACCCAATTTCAAGCTGGTTTCAGAAAAAAATTCTCAACGGTAGATCACATTTTTGTACTTACCTCAATCATTAAAGCATTTCAAGCAGGGAACAAGAAAGTATATGCGTTTTTTGTTGACTTTAAGTCTGCTTTTGATCTTGTGAATCGAAATGTGTTTTTCTACAAACTCTGGCAACTAGGAATATCTACGAAGTTCATCCGTATTATAAAAGGAAATGTATGCGGAATCAAAAGCAGCTGTTTGGGATGGATCAACGTACTCCGAATGTTTTGAAACGGACACCGGTGTTAAGCAGGGATGCCTTTTAAGTGCTCTTCTGTTTGCACTCTTTATTAATGATGTAGAAGCCTACCTTCCAGGAGGGGTCCAATTGCTGATTTAACCGTAAATGTAATTTTATATGCTGATGACCTAGTGGTTCTTTCCGAATCTGCAGATAATTTCCAACTGATGATTAATCGCCTAGCAGATTATTGCACCAAATGGGGACTTGTTATCAATGCTGATTAAAATTAAAATTATAGTGTTCTCAAGATCAGCGAGGAACCAAACCGCGTATAATTGGCACTTCAATAGAACTCGTCTAGAATTGAATTAGTTAATGAGTATAGATATCTTGGAATCAATTTTAACAAAACTTTAAATTTTGAAAATCACATAACCTTTAAAGCTAAAACTTCACAAAGTCTGTTAAATATATCTTGGAAAAACATCTTCTCAAACCAACGGATATTTTTATCTGCGAAATACAAGATATTTGATGCTGTTATCAAGAGTTCAATTTGCTACGCTGCACAGGCATGAGGAATAATCGAATACGAAGCGATAGAAACATTTCATAGATGCTTTTTAAAGAAACTTTTTAATCTTCCTTTGAATACCCCGAATTATTCATTATATCTGGAAACGGGTCTCCCAAATTTTTTTAATAGCACTCTGAAGTCGTATGCAGAGTACATTGTTAAGGTGTTGTCACATCATGATGACCGACTGACAAAACAAATGGCACTTTGCGAGCTAAGAAATGAGGACTGGTGGATGTCGAAATGGAAAGATTTGGGAAACGCTTGTGGTGGAGTGGTAATGTTAAACCAACATAATCTAAATCAAGTTAAAGATCAACTCTATAAAGTAATGCAAACGCATGAAAATTCAGAACGTGATAAATTAATACAAGAGGCTCGAAAATCCGAAAGTAGACTTCTATACTCACAACTTGAATTTAACCTTATGGAGTCAAGCTACTTCAATGATTCCCTAAGTTACAGAGAAATATCTTTGATCTTTAAAACAAGATGCGAAGTCCTTGGACTTAACGGATCCCCATACAATGGCAGTTTTAACCAATTTTGTACGTCATGTAATTTGAAGGCAAAAGAGGACTGTTTCCACTTCATGAGTATATATCCCATCTTTGCTGACCATAGAAAAATATTCTTCGGAAAGAAAACTATGACGATGAAGGAAACAATCTCAGTGCTTAATGATTCTTATTGGAAAATGTTTTATAACTTCTTAAGAGTCATGTGTAAATATAGGATGTTACTTATAACAGAATTTGCTTAAATATTTCATGTTAAATTTTCACTATTACCGAACATACACTTCGCGTCAACTGAATAAGCACACAAATTTTCTAGGGTATATTGTCCATTTTTTCCTAACTTTGAGCTTTAATGTATCATTTGATGATGCTTAGTGTTTGCTTATGATGTTGAGAAAACAAATCAGAAAGACAAATTTAAAAAGTACCGCTATTTTTTCTCTCGCTCTCTTGCAAAGCGTTCCATATGGAAAAATGTAGTTTTTTTTTGCGTTAACTGAATAGGCACAACTATTAAAATTTTAAATAAAATCTAACGGAATGAAATGAAAACAAGTTTTTCTTTAAATACTTTTTTATTGGTTATTTCTAGTAGTGGGTACTGCCACCTTTATTCGTAATCACTTCATAAATTCGGTCTGGCATGGAATCGTAGAGGCTCTTTAAGTTGTCCAGCGAAATTTCCCTCCACGCTAATTTAATGGCTGCAATAAGCGATTCTCTGTCTTCAAAATGACGGCCAGACTCATAAACTTTTCGAACCAACCACCCCATACATTTTCTATCAGGTTCAGGTCGAGTGAGTACGGCGGCCATTGAAGCAATTCAACATTCTGGTCCTTTATCCAATTTTTGACAATGTGCGCCGTGTGGATGGGGGCGTTGTCCTGCTGAAAAGTCCACTTAATGGGCCCAAAAATATCCGCAAATTTAGGAAAATTTCTTTCCAAGATTCCCTTGTAAGTAGTTGCAGTCATTCTTGATGATTGGAACTCAAGCTCAGCAACGCCATAGTAGCTTACTGCACCCCATACCATAACCCCACCTTCTCGACTATGATGCTGCGCTAAAAATCGTTCTTCCTTCTTCACATCATGAAAGTAGTAATTAAAGCCATCAGGGCCATCAAAATTGAACTTCTTCTCATCGGAAAAAACCACGTTGCGCCACTCATTTTTCCAACTCATATGGAGTCTAGAAAATTCTAAACGAATACCTTTGCGTTGCTCGTTTAGTGGTGGTTTCTTTTGGAGTTTCAATCGTTTTAAATGATCCGCGCTGTTTATTACTCTACGGACTGTTGAATTGCAGTTACACCAGCTTTTTGCTTAATTTTTGCCGCAGAGTCACTCGAATTGGAAGTTTTTTTACCTCCTTTCATGTTTTTTCCGTACGAACTTTTATTTCGGAGGTACGAATAGACAACACTAAAACTCCGTTCAATTTTGGTGGCTATAGCACGCCCGGTCAGCCCTTATTCTTTTAACAAATCAATTTTGGCTCTCTCGACACTATTCAAAGCTTTTGATCTACCCATTTTTTTTTTAAATTTATTAAACGACTGAAATTCACTAAGGACACTTCAACTTTTGATTTAGTATGCCAATCACCTCAAAACTCTCGCAAACGATGAAGATAATGACCGTGGATGACCGTGTGTCTATTCAGTTGACGCAAAAAAAACTACACTTTTCCATATGGAACGCTTATCAAGAGAGCGAGAGAAAAAATAGCGGTACTTTTTAAATTTTTCTTTCTGATTTGTTTTCTCAACATCATAAGCAAACACTAAGCATCATCAAATGATACATTAAAGCTCAAAGTTAGGAAAAAATGGACAACATACCCTAGAAAATTTGTGTGCTTATTCAGTTGACGCGAAGTGTACAATGTACATAATTTGCTAACCGAGCTGACGGCAATGCCATAGCTCTACATTCATAAAAATTATAAATATTGTAAATTCAGCTGGAAAATCATTGTATCAAAAAAAAAACACTGCTGCAAGGCTTAATATTATTAAATATTTATCATCCAAAAAATTTAGGAAATTTAGGAAAATTTCTTTCCAAGATTCCCTTGTAAGTAGTTGCATACATTCTTGATGATTGGAACTCAAGCTCAGCAACGCCATAGTAGCTTACTGCACCCCATACCATAACCCCACCTTCTCGACTATGATGCTGCGCTAAAAATCGTTCTTCCTTCTTCACATCATGAAAGTAGTAATTAAAGCCATCAGGGCCATCAAAATTGAACTTCTTCTCATCGGAAAAAACCACATTGCGCCACTCATTTTTCCAACTCATATGGAGTCTAGAAAATTCTAAACGAATACCTTTACGTTGCTCGTTTAGTGGTGGTTTCTTTTGGAGTTTCACCAGCTTTTTCTTAATTTTTGCCGCAGAGTCACTCGAATTGGAAGCACATCTCAAAATTGCACGTCGGTCATTTGCTGTTGTTGCCGTTTTTTTACCTCCTTTCATGTTTTTTCCGTACGAACTTTTATTTCGGAGGTACGAATATACAACACTAAAACTCCGTTCAATTTTGGTGGCTATAGCACGCCCGGTCAGCCCTTATTCTTTTAACAAATCAATTTTGGCTCTCTCGACACTATTCAAAGCTTTTGATCTACCCATTTTTTTTTTAAATTTATTAAACGACTGAAATTCACTAAGGACACTTCAACTTTTGATTTAGTATGCCAATCACCTCAAAACTCTCGCAAACGATGAAGATAATGACCGTGAATGACCGTGTGTCTATTCAGTTGACGCAAAAAAAACTACACTTTTCCATATGGAACACTTATCAAGAGAGCGATAGAAAAAATTGCGGTACTTTTTAAATTTTTCTTTCTGATTTGTTTTCTCAACATCATAAGCAAACACTAAGCATCATCAAATGATACATTAAAGCTCAAAGTTAGGAAAAAATGGACAATATACCCTAGAAAATTTGTGTGCTTATTCAGTTGACGCGAAGTGTACAATGTACATAATTTGCTAACCGAGCTGACGGCAATGCCATAGCTATACATTCATAAAAATTATAAATATTGTAAATTCAGCTGGAAAATCATTGTATCAAAAAAAAACACTGCTGCAAGGCTTAATATTATTAAATATTTATCATCCAAAACATGTAAAATCCATATAAACACCTTATGTTATTTAACCAAAATGTTAATTTATTATATATAAAGCAAGTGTCACGTTGTTGCACACGATGAACACCGAAACTATCTAACCGATTTTCACAATTTTTTTTTATAATTTTTCTTTCGCTGGCGTTCCTAAGATAAGAAAATTTTTTATTCCTTAATTTTTATTATTTAATTTATAATTCAACTTTTAATAAATTTTCATTACAGCAATAAAAAAAAAAAAAGAAACGTCAAAACAAAAGCAATGTGAGATTCTCTGCGTTCCTTAGGGTTACCAATTAATTTTTTTTTTACTTCATATGTTACTAAAAAATTTTGTACTACATTATATGTTATTAAAAACAAAAATAAGAATGAAACCATCTTTTTGAGTATTATCTTTGTATTTATTCGATTTCTTTCATCCATTGATATCTGTAAACCTCGCTTTCATAACAGAAGCAGCTGTTTTTTGTAACGTAGAACACCTTGAACTTTGTTGCTGGGTCCACAAAGTTTTTTCCAAAAAATTGGTACCATATTATATTAATTGCTACTTTGGCTGTGGACAGTTTGTCTTTTAAATGCGCTCTGATACTTAGGTTATGTGAAATGACGAACCCAAGATACTTAAACTCAGTCACAACTTCTAAATTGACACCATCCAAAATCCAATTTCTTGCTGAGTTATCAGAACGGTTATTGGATCTTAATACCAGTATGTTAAGTTACGAATTGTTAATTTTAAGATCCCATGTGTAACAGAAAACTTTAAGTTTGTTTATTTGGAGCTGAAGTGTCGTTGGATTATCAGCAAAAATAACGAGATCATCTGCATACAAAATGAGTTTTACAAAAATATTCCCAAAAGAAACACCTCCTGGAAGATGGTTCTCAATATCATTAATAAATGAAGCAAACATCAATGGATTTAAAACACATCCTTGTGGAACACCAGAATCTGATCTTAAAGAACTTGATTGAATTTTACCGCTGCATACCATAGCAGAGGAAAAAGTAAGCAAGAAGGAAAAAAAAGCGAACTAGGATATCGGTTCAAAAGTCGATGGCGATGGCTTGGCAAAGTCGCCAGTGACACATAACAACAAGGACAGTAACAGAAAACAAACTTTGGCCATTCAAAATGAAAAAGCTCTTAATAGCGGTAGGACTAGTGTGACGACCACAATTCCCGAAAAGGTTAACAAGCCACCCCGGGGTTGTTTAGCGTCCCACAGTCTAGACGCTACTACCTGTGGAGGAGATAACAATCTGCCCGCTGGTAGCGTACCAACTCCGAACTCGGTAGGACTCAAAGAAGCTGACAAGGTTCTTGCCAACCTCTCTTCGGCTGTGAAAAACGCAGCCCTTAGTGGAACTCCCACACAAACCGCCCGTACAAAACCTCGTGTATTCGGGGGTTACTGTTCTGGCTCAAGGTTCGACCACGACTGTTGGTCCCACCACAGAACAAGGTAGATCTCTTCTGAACACAACGGAGGCTCCCCTCCTCGTTGGCAGTGGTATGTACACCTACTCCCACTGAGAAGAGGAAGAAAATCACAAAAAAAGGAATTTAGGAACGCTACGAGAATAGTGAAGGTGGTCGGTGCCTTGCCAGCATCTGAACTAAACTCAAAGCAATCCGAAAAACTTGCCTGGGCCAAAAACACCCTAGCCCAAATTCAGATCTGCAGCGACTTAACGTCAAAGCGACTAAGGTCTTCCGAGGGAACCACTACGGAACCCAAAAGGCCAAAGGCGAACACTGCTGGCACTCCATCCTTCACCAGGAAAGATCTGTCATAAAGTGCCGTGCTAAAAGACAAAACCATTTTAGCTGTCATCGACAGAAGTAATGCAGATGGCACGATCTCTCCCGATCATTGGCAAATGGTCTTGAACAAACTCCAAGCCTCGTACTGGAACCTCACATGGATATTGTTGACTCCGCAAACAAAACCTCTTGCAATGAGGACCACCTTCTGAAATCGGATTTCGATTCCGATGTAGATCTCGACCAAACAGTGGTGGGGGTTGATCTACCTAGCTGTAACCAAGATGGTGCAGTTAGTACAGATTAACACCCATCACTCTAAATTGGCTTCGGCCTCCCTTCTTCTCCGTCTACAAAACAAAGGGGAAGACATCGTCCTGATCCAAGAACCCTGGATTGTCAATTCCACTGTTCAAGGACTCAGGACTCCCGGATACTACTTGCTGTATGCATCAAACAAAGGTGACCCTAGATATTGCATATTAGTAAAAAGTAGCATTAATGTATATTTACTCCCTGATTACAGCGATCGTGAAGTAACCGTAGTTAGACTACAAACAAACCACATGCCGTACTGGTTAGCATCAGCTTATCTCGGCCATGACCACCTCGGCCCTCTTCCTGGCGACAAGCTAGAAAAACTGATCAGGGAAGCAGAACGACAGAAAGTCTGCCTTATCATCGGGTACGACGCTAACGCCTATCATACCGTCTGGGGAAGTACAGACATAAATGACAGAGGTGAGTCACTTTTTGAATTTATTATAAGTTCTAACCTTATAGTAAGTAACATTGACAATGAACCAACATTCATTACCAAAAACCGACAAGAGGTTCTAGATATCACTCTTCTCTCCGACACAATTCATCACAAGATCAAAAACTGGAGAGTATCTAAGGAACATTCGTTTTTTGATCACAGATACATCCAATTTTGCCTTGATGAAGAAACTAAGCAACTATATAGATAAACTTTAGTAAGATTAGTTAAACCATCACTCTTAAGTATCCCTTCTAATAAAAATGATCTTGATGATAACGTCAAAGATCTTACCCTAGCTCTGAATAAATCAACGGCCATTTCTTGTCCACGTTGGTGAAACTCGGGACTAGAACCGCTCAGGAAAAAGTGCAGACAACTTTTCAACCGAGCTAAACATTCTAGAGATAGTCTGTACTGGGAATTTTATAAAGAATCCCTAAAAATTTATAAAAAAGAACTAAGGAAAAATAAAAAAAACCTCCTGGAGGGACTTTGCCTCGGATATCATAATACCTATCTTAGAGACCATCCTAATTGGTTGCTTAAAATTTACTTACATTCCCTCTTTATGGAGAGAGGTAAAGGTTGTCTTTATACCCAAAGCCGGAAAATGCCCCCAGGTAAACCCAAAAAATCTCATACCAATTAGCCTATCATCGTCCCTTCTCAAAACCCTAGAGAGATTAATCGATATCCATCTGCGTAATGCTATAGATCCTAATCTGGTATCTACTGCACAACACGCTTATTGTAAAGGAAAATCGGTAGAAACGGCCTTACATACACTGGTACGTACTATCGAATACTCACTGCATCATAAAGAGTACACTCTAGTCGCATTTCTCGATATTGAGGGCTCCTTCAATAACGTCAGCTATCGTGCAATCACAGCGTCACTGAAGAAACTAGATATACATGGTTCACTGAATGAACTAATTTATCTTATGTTAGAAAGTAGAATTATTAATTCATCCTTAGGTGGAACTCATGAAAGAAGATCTGTCAGCAGAGGCACACCTCAAGGCGGAGTCTTTTCCCCACTTCTATGGAACATAATCGATAATGAAGTTTTAGTAAGCCTAGAAAGAGAAGGTTTCAAAGTGATCGCGTATGCCGACGATGTTGCCATTGCAATATCGGGAAAACAGGCTCAAATTCTCGTTGAATTAATGCAAAATACTCTAAATATAATGCTCAAATGGGCAGAAAAATGCGGACTGGGTATAAACCCAAACAAAACTGAAACTGAACTCGTCCTCTTTACAAGAATATATAAAATTTTGGGAAAATGAGGGATTCTTGAAAGATTTGAAAGACGAATCAGTTCATTTTTATACTGATGGCTCAAAAACCGAAGATGGGATTGGTGGTGGCGTGTACTCAGTCAGACTAAATTTAAGTCTCTCTTTTAGTCTCCCTGACCATTGTAGTATGTTCCAAGCGGAAATTCTGGCTATTAAAGAGGTATTATCCTGGTTAAGGGAAAACGTGATATCTGCATCGGATATCCGCATATTTTCAGACAGCCCTTAAATCAATCTTTGCTGTTTCCACAAACTCAATAACTGCCCGCGCCTGTCGATCATCTCTCATGGAGATGGCAGAACAGTTCAACATTCACCTCTTCTGGGTGCCGGGACACAGAGACATTGTGGGAAATTGCAAAGCCGATGAACTCGCCAGAAATGGAACCCTAATGCCAGTTTTACCTAACAAGGTGAATATTGGTATACCTATCGCTACAAGCCAACTCATGCTAAAACCAAATGCCGTAGAGAAAACAAATTTATTATTATTATTATTATTATTATTATTATTATTATTTATTTACATATAATTACAAATTATAGTGCAAAAAAAGAAATAAGAGCCTAGCTACTGGGACTCTCAGCTCTATAAATGAACAATTGATTATTATTAACTTATATGATAATGTTATTGTTTTTGAAGTAGTTATGTATTTTTTCGATGTTTTCGTGGGTGAATGTGTTGAGCATTGCGAACACTGTTTGGTTACTGGGAAGGATTGCGTTGAATTGTGCAGATATGTTTCACGGATTTAGTCCTAGTAAGTGTGATATGTTGACAATGCAGTCGCATGTTGAACAAATAGGTGGATCTTCTCTTCTTAGAATGTGCTGGTGGGTTGTTACCGTATGTCCTAGTCGCAGTCGAGTAAATGTAGAATTTATAGCCGTGGAAGTAGTTGTTGGATAGATAGGGCCTCGGCAGCTAGTGTTTGAGCTGGTGTAATGATTAGAGTTGCTATGCCAGGACTCCAGATGTTTCTTTTGGATAAGATGCCAATAAGCCTTTTGACATCTAGCTTGGAGTATATATTAAAGAGATAAAAGGGGGATCTGCTGGTGAGTTTTGCTTCATGGTCGGCGAATTCGTTCCCTGCGATTCCGATGTGGCTGGGTACCCACATTAATTTAAGGGAGTCTTCGTTTCTTATAAGAATATCTCTTATGTGTTTTATAAGCTTGGATCTATGATCAGGGTTAAGGATCGCTCTGAGAACTGAAAGGCTGTCCGAACATATGATGTGCTTTTTTTTTTAAGTTTAAGCGATGTTTTTGTTGCTTCTAATATTGCAAAAGCTTCTGCTGTAAAAATTGAGGCAAAGTCCGGCAAGTGTCCGGTTTTCAACAAAGTCCCTTTCTCAAGAGTTATAGCAAATGAAGTGTTGAAATTTGACTTTGAGTCGTCAGTGAAAATAGTACACCATCCTTTACTTTTTAAATTTGTTGTTGTATCCAGGAAAATTTTTTGGAATATGAGACTGTTGGTGTTGTTTTTTTGGTATTCACTTAGTGCAAGTAATACTGATGTTGTTTTGATGAACCAAGGAGGGGTAGTTTGTATATGTTGTTTCATATGCGTGCCAGGTATGTCAATTTGTCTTGTTACGGCAATTGCTTTGCTGATGGATGAAGGGATCCGTTTGGTTCTTTTATAGTTACTACCAGAGGTGATGTCCTTATCGATAATTGAATTGCTGGAGAAAGAGAGTTTAACGATTAGTTTGATAAATACTTCCTCTTGTCTCTGCTCTAAAGTTGGGAGACCAGCTTCTGCCATGATGTTTGCGATACGTGTGGTGCGATATGCTTTAATGCTTTTTCTTACTGCTTGGTGGTAAGATGGTTTGATAAGGTTGAGTGTAGATTTTGGACACTTAAGATGGACAAACACTACTACCTGCGTAGCGAAAAAGCAAATCTGGCCAAAATTGTATCAGGAACGCACTAAATGTTTGTTGTCTATGAGCAGATTACATCTTAGCTCCGTAATTGGTGTCATAACCGGACACTGCCTCATAGGAAGACACGCCATAAGACTTGGCGTATTCTCTAACGATTTTTGCAGAAGCTGCATGGACGAGGAGGAGGAGGAGACTATCACCCATCTTCTCTGCTCATGCGCAGCTCATTCCCAAAGACGTAAATTACACCTGGGTAATTTCTTTTTCGACGATCCTAGCGATATGTAGAACGTAGATATTCTATCTTTACATCGCTTTATAAGAAGCTCCAACTGGTTTAATTAAAGAGGTACTCCCTCGCTCGTTTCTTGGTATCACAACGGACTTATATATGGTCTAAGTGTGTCAGTAGTCTTCCTGACAGCCACATAAACCTAACCTAACCATACCATAGCTGACATATTTAATAACAGTTGTTCATAAACACGGATGAATTTTGTTGAAACCCCAATTATTGCAAGTTTATCAATCAAAAACAATGAACTTCTATTGATTGTATCAAATGCTGGTCTAATCAACAAACAGTGCATATAAGGGTTTGTTTTTATCAATAAATCGTCTTGCTATGGTAGTTAGTGCAAACATTTGATCAACTGTAGAAAGGTTAGCTTGAAACCCGGCATGAAAACAGCTAATTGGGTTATTATTTCGGACCCAATTCGACAACCTTAGGTATAAAATTTGAGTAAATAGTTTTCTGAGCGAATTAAGCACCGATATCTATTATATATATATCTTTTATATATAAAGCAAGTGTCACATTGATGCACACGATGAACACTGAAACTATCTAACCGATTATCCCAATTTTTTTTTATAATTTTTCTTTCGCTGGCGTTCCTAAGATAGGATATTTTTTATTCCTTAATTTTTATTATTTGATTTATAATTCAACTTTTAATAAATTTGCAATACAGCAAAAAAAAAAAAGGAAACGTCAAAAAAAAGCTATGTGAGATTTTCTGCGTTCCTCAGGGTTACCACTCAAATTTTTTTTTTTACTACATATGTTACTAAAAAATTTTGTACTACTTTATATGTTATTGAAAACAAAAATAAGAATGAAACCATCTTTTTGAGTATTATCTATGGATTGATTTGATTTCTTCCATTGTAACGAAACTTCTTCTGCTATACTAAACTAAATAGAAGATGCAATAAAAAAAAATTTATCAAATCTAAGGAAACCAACTTAATCAAGTCAACAAGAACAGAAAAGGTGAAATTCCTACAGGGGGCTCATTGGTAGTTTATATTCCTAACCTCTTCACTTATTGCATGATTCACTTCCTCATCTAGATAGTTTCTAAGTCTTTTCCTCATACATAAAAAAAAGAAATCCTTCTGCAGGGGAAGAGAGAGACTATGGAAGACACAGCTTACTGAACTCATATCTACATAACATATAGTACATAGCTCTTCCGTTGTTCCAACCGTGCATCCGGATCCTTCAAGACGTATTTAGGTGTAGAATACGCCGTTCCTTATCACACCATATGGATCAAACGATTCAGTTGCTGACCGTTCAATCTTGAAAATATTCAACTCAAAGAAAAAGTTAAATGTTTGACGTCAATTAAGTATGGTCAAATATAAAAGCCATAGACTTACTGAAATCGGACAGACGAATTGTCAAAAAAAAATCACCTTGTTAAAAAAAAGCAGAAACAGTTTTCATCCGAAGATTTTACTCCCCTATGCATTTCAGAAAAGAAACGGTAAATATACAAACTAATTTTCTAAACAAGATCGCCTATCATTGAGAAAAGACCCTTACCCCTGCTCATCTTTCTCACTTTTAGCACCTCAAGAAAACGTGGCGCATCCAAGCAAGGATGGTCAGGGTGCGTTCGATCTCGACCGCCGCTTTCGGTCTGCTCGTTGCCATCTGCCAAGCTCGTCGGGTAGGGGGGGATCTTGCTGCAGGAGGAGCGAACGCGGTGTTACATTTAATTTCAGACCGATGATCTCGCTGTTAGTAGATCGAAATTTATTTTATTGTAGCTGGGACCCGAAGTTGGAATGAGGTTAGAGAAAAAAAAAGAAAATGATATATTGTTAGAAGCTTTGCAATGGTTTTATGTTCGGCAGCATAGGTGTAATAGCTGCATTGGACTGGTCTTTACCCTCCCACCTTGTTTTCATATCTGTCCAAAAATATTTAGAAAACCCTGGTTGTTGGGAAGTACCGATGGGATGTACTTCCACTCGTGCCTATCTACCTACCTTAAGGAATGTTACCATCCTCCCAATGTTTCCAAGCGCACGATGATTATAATTTGGAAACTCCCACTTTGTTATTGTTGTTGTTGTTGTTGTTGTTGTTGTTGTTGTTGTTGTTGTTGTTGTTGTTGTTGTTGTTACTTAGCCTTCATAGTGGAGCATCAGTCCCAACTCCATTCCCTGTACTTCTATTAGTCCATAGTTCTAAAAATCAAGAAAACTGACGGAAAAGAATCTTCTTCCCAAATAAGAAATCATCTTCTTCCTCAAAGAGAAGAAAAAAAAACTGAAATTTCTTTTCGTTTAAGCCTTTAACACTTCTTTATTAATCTTAATTATCACTAACATTTTTTTACGACTCCTTAGATAAATTTCTAGTTACCTATACTCTTAATAAACTTATCCCAGATCTAAGCGTTAGTTAAACAAAACTCTAAAATTATCTTCAAAAACTTTATGTGAATCCAAAACAAAAATAACTTAGTTAATTTGGAAATTTCGTAAATCTCATTATCTAAAAACTATGCTTTATCTGGTTTAATACTTTTTTATTTAAAGTTCAAAAATAAATACTTTTCAATTTCAAAAGATTCTTAAACCTATATATATTTCATAATTATCATAGAAATCGGTCAAAGTATGAGAGAACCATTTATACGAACACTACTCTCTATGGTTTCCAATCAGAAACTAAAGATTTCGAAAAAAGCGACACGAAAATCTGCAATATTCAGCGGAATGTCAAATCAGCGAGGAGCTGTGAAGTAAATTCACTTCCCCTCTATACGCGAAATTAGAATATTCCGACTAATACTCTAAAGGTTAAAAAGGCCTAACACGAATTTAGCAACCGAATAAATTGAAGTCGGCTATCGATACCAATCGTAAGTATGTAAACCATTTAATAATACCAAAGATCCCCTTCCCGAAAAATAAGAAAAGGTAAATCCTCCCCACTCTATAAATTTATAGGTGAGTTTAGTCCAAAATACCAAAAACATTTAATCTAAATAGGTTTTATCTCTCACAGACGCTGTAAAAAAAGTTATTTAATTATCAATGTAAGTATCAATATAGTATAAGTAAGTATTAACAATGTTATAAAAAGAATATAATTTCTAAAAAAAAGGTACGAAGGAAGGAAGAGGGTGCACCCTATTCGCCTACTTGACCCAAAGACGGTATTTAGGAAGGTAAATTTTTATTTTTGTTGGTAAAATATACTTTAATCAAAATCTAAACTTTACTTTTCTTTTATTTTCAGGATCCAGTTGTTCTAGTACGACGGAATTCGACTGTGAGTATAATGTTCGATTATATCAACAATTTATCTTAATAACTTAACGACACGTTTTTATCTTTTCTCCTTATACGCAAAAATACACGACCGGAAATTTCGGATACGTACGGATGCTCAATAGTAAGTATGTAGGTGAGAAAGTTTCATACAAGCAAGTTCGACTTTGGAAAAGTACCTGGAAAGTCGAAGTCGCGTGTACAAAAACAATCCAAGAAGTAAAATCTAAATAGGACCAGGATTTGTCGAACCTCCAAAGTAAATTTAAATAATCCAGGAAAAGTTAATGAAAAAGGCTAATAGGTAACTAGTACAACGACGTCTTTCATGAACTTCTCTTAACATTCACTTTTTACTTTCAGCTGAAGGTTGGTAACCATAACCTACATACTTTACTATTCCACGTAAGTAGGTACATGAATTAATTTAACTTTAACTTCACCTAAGGTTTTTTTTTTTCTTTAAACAGGAACACGAAATTTTACTCGAATTATTTAAAGTATCTTTTCAGTTTAGATAACTTTATATACGACACGTAAATATTAACAAAACCGATAGCTAGTAAAGCAAAGAAATTCAATACCTCGAGACACGATTGGATAGAGTTTATATTTTTGAGACGTGGTCCTCTCAACTCTATTTCTTCACATTAATCTTTTAAGGTTTTCAATTTATATAAATATCTTTTCTTTTAGGTTCTATTACAGATAATCATTCAACGAATTCAAATCTATTTATTAATAAAAATTTCATCCGTCAAGAAGCTAAATAATTTCATTGACTATATACTGTCGTTATATTTTTCGAATTCGTTATAAATTTGATAACTTTTATTTTTAAACGTACAATGCCACAATTAATCTACCATCAGAAAGGGTTTTTTTTTCACATTTAATTTGGTTCATAAAATAATATTCAGACTTAGAAAATCCCCAAATATATTTCAAGAGAAAAAGCAATATAATTTAAATAAAAGGGTTGCCATACCTTATTAAATTTCTTTAAGTACTTAGACCTTCTTTTTTTGTTGATTGCGGTGAAAAACGATGATCCTGCTTTCTATAGTTACAGTTGTATGTGTCCTGTTAAATGTAGTATTGTCCCACGGTGTATGTTAATGTATGTGTCCAGGTCTAGCTTATAGGTGATCCATATGTTTAGCCGCTTAAACGTACGGTTCTTCGATATTCGTGCTGTATGATGCTGTTGATGTCATGAGTCCTGTATGTCTGGTGTTCCTGTCGTTGTAACTTGATGTTGTTTTAGAAACGTAGTATTAATTCGTTGATTTACAAATACAGTAAAACGGAGAATTATTTCGACCTTTTATTTTAACATTGAAGATTTCCATTTAAATGCACCTTTCGTTCGCTGTGATGCGTCTGATGAACATTCAAAAATGTGGGGTGCCTTCAGGTGTTCATACGGTTGCATATGAATGTGGTAACTGATGCGACGTAACGTTACAGATGCATATGTAGAGCGATTGTACACATATGAAACATAAACTTGAGCGTATGTGACTATATGTAGGCGATGTGTGACGCAGATGCTTTTACACGGTGTTGATCGTATGTGTGTAGGTAGAATACATGTAGAAAGACAGCCAGGTGGTCAGCCTGTATGTGATCTGGTAGCTTTTTTTGTGGAGTTCCTAGAACCGATGAATCTTGGGATTTCTGGAATGGATTCGTCCTATCGTCTCGAATTCCACAAAAAGCGTTGACTGCTGGACCACCGTAGAGGTTGACTACCTGCGTTTTACAACAAAAAAATAAGACTTTAGTATCAGATATTGCTAAATTTGGTCTACGTGACTGTACTTAGCACTTGGAAAATGGTTAAGTTTATGGAGCACATGGCAGATAAGAAAAACGCTACTAAACTACTAAGCTTTAAAACTGTATACGTTTTTTTCTAAGCTACTTTATATAAAAATCTGATTGGAATTTATCAACTCCGAATCATCACTAAATGTGACTTTGGGAAATGTGTAGGTTATATAGAAAAAAACTTTGGTCGTTTACCTGGGGTATTTACTGCTGTATTACTATCAATTATGGGCGGAGAAGCTGATTTTCCTGGACATAGTCGTCCATGGCGTTCCTTCAGCTTGCCTCGTGGTTTCTTTTGCTTCGGCCAGACGTTCTTGGCGTGGGGATGGTTTTAACTTTTCAGAATGATCTTTGACCAAAACATTACGAAGAACCCCAAGGTATGCCTCCTTCTGACGAAGATGTCTATCTTTTGCGACCACCCGGTCGTCCATAAACGTCTTCCAGAAAAAACTATCACGACGCTTACCCCTATGGCCCAGAAAAAAATCTAATTGCACAAAAATAATTTTATACACAATAAAAAAAACTCACTTATTTCTTTTACAATTCACAAATATTTTCTTGGAATCTTATTCCCAGCACGTTTTAACTATATTTCACACTACTTTAATCTTTAATATTTTATATCTTAATGGTTTCGACTTACAAATGGAAAAGAAATTCGTGATGGAAATTTTGTTAGTCAATGGCTTGGATGGCCGTTCGTTTTCTTTGTCTAGTAAATTTAAAACGTAGAAGGAGTGCAAACAATTTCGAGATAGATAAATCTATCGCTTCGTCTCGTTCTAATTCCTCCAATTCATCATTGTACTAAATGGCGAGGCAGATGTTTTAGACCTTTTAGGGCGGCGTTCGCATAGGATACTTTTATTGCGGCAAGCGGTAAAAAGTTGCTAGCCGCATCTGAAAGTATTTACTAGTTAGTTATGAATTTTCAGCAATGGGTAGGTATTTGCTAGCATGAAAAATTACGATTCATGTAAAAATGTATTGTGAAGTCTTCATGTGTTTTGCGGTAAGTATGATTTTAAGTATGAATTTAGTAACATTTTATTCGCAACTATTTTATTTCCCAAAGGTAAGTCAATGAGCGTTCATAAATTTCCTAATACCGTAGTAATCACTATCCGTTTAGGATTTCACCTCGTTCGACGGTAAGTACTAGCACTAAGTTTGTATTTCTACTCCAAAATTTTATTTTAGGTTGTGTTTTCCTCAATTCGAACTGCGCTTGGTGTACAAGTGAACAAACCTGAAAGCTAAGTTAATCTTTACTTCCCAGTTAGTGATTTTTATATGAGTCACTGAAAAATCGAAATTCTATTTTTTTTTTTTTTTTTTTGCATCTTATTCCGCGATTTTTTTGGTTGTCGACTACTTTTCGCTTATACATTTAGTGCAAACAAAGACAAAATCACTTTACTATGTGAATTCTTATGCTTTTATCATTTTTGAAATTACATCATGTAGTATACTTTGTCTAATCTAATCATGAAATTACTTCGACGTTGCATTTTTACTATTCTGTCGCTCCCTACTTTGTCATGTTTCACTCAATATTCATCAAAACTAGTTCTCTTTCTCTACCTATCATTTGGGCGACTCTGACTGATAACAAATATTTACTTATTCCTTCTAATCTACTATGAACCTGGCCTAAGAATCATTCTGTTCTAAAATCACTCTACCGATCTACCATGTGCTAACATAACTTACCCATGTCGTCGTGTTGTTGCTGAGATGACGACATCTTGATATTTTAATGCCGTATCCGGTGGCTGAAATTGGGATGGATTTCGTTCAGAGGAATACTCTGACAGAGTAGTTCCCCTACACAACATCCTCGTTAGGACAAGTGCTCACTGGCTGAACGATGATGAAAAAGGAACTGAAGAATTGCGTTGTTATTACTTTTGATTTGTAGATAAGACGTAAGCGATGTTTGCTCGTAAAATAAGAAAGATCGACACCCACAACCCACTGTGTCTCATGCACAGGTGCAGCAGCCGGGCTGTGGCTCTGCCTTTTCGATACATTTACGTTTTTGGGTCCACCAGTTTATTTCTTCAGATCCTTACCATGGTAAACCCCGATGTGTTTTCCGTTGAGATCTTCGAGCTCATATAGATTGTTTCCTATATTTTTCCGGATCCTCATTTTAACAAATTTTGGGCTTAGTTTAGCGCTAAATCTTTTCGACTTGTCACTCAACGCAAAATTCCTGCGAAACACTATATCGCCAACTGCATATTTGACCTCTTTGCTTCGTAGATTATATGTGTTTGCATATTTAGCATGGGCATCCGCAAGGGTGTTTTTAATATGCGAATGCAGAATGTTCATTTGGGAGGCTTTGGAGATGACATCTACATCTGAGCTATTAAGGACATGCAGTTTACGGAGCACCTTGTAGTCGGTGCCATGCTCCACACATTTAAGACCAAACAGGGCTTCGTATGGCGACATATTTATTGTCGAGTGGTGCGAAGCGCACTGCCAATCGACTGCAAATTAGTATCCTAATTTCTTTGATCCATGTGGATGTATGACCTGATAGCCGCCAAAATCGATCTATTGACCCTTTCACTAGCGTTGGCTTGCGGGGAGTAAAAGGCTGTCTTGACATGCGAAATGCCGAACATGGCCATACGCTTTTCGAATTCTCGGCTAATGAATTGCTTCCCATTGTCAGAGAGAATCGTTTCTGGCAATCCAAACACACAAAAGACCTGTTCGTGCAAGAATTTCAGGACTGTCTCTGTCGTTGCTCTGCGTAGGGCTTTGAGGACTACAAATTTCGTCAACTGGTCCAGCGCTATTACAATATGCGTGTTCCCGTCTCTCGAGCGCGGATATGGACCTAAGAAGTCGATGTATAGCATCTGAAAAGGTCTCTCGGCCACGAAAGCTTTACCTATCGGAGGCCTCAGGGTTACATTTGGGGCTTTCGAGGCTTTACAGATATCGCACCTTCCTATGAATGCCTTTACCTGGGCTGCCATGTTGGGCCAGAAGAATTGCTGCTGTAGTCGGTAAATGGTTTTCGCAATTCCTCCATGCGAAGCTCGTGGCGGCTGATGAGCGAGGGCGATTAAGCGATCGGTAAGCAGTTCAGGAACCCAAAACTTCCAGACCAGATCATCCTCCACAGAATAACCTGTGCACTGTTTGACCCTCTTATAGACGAAACCCTCCGACACCCGAAGGTCAGGTAACTTATTATTTTGTTCTTGAATGCTGTCAATAAGATTGAGGTAGTCTACAGATTTAAAGTTGGGATCCTCTAGGTCAATGTGCAGCGCATCGCAGGGATCTTTTAGCATCGAAACATCGCAGTCCAGAGAATCCACTTCATATACCCTAGAAAGTGCATCGGGTACCGTGTTCTGGGATCCTCTACGATGGACAATGCTAAACTGGAAGCCCTGAAGTTTTAGGCTCCATCTTGCCAACCGACCACTGAGATTCTTCTGGTTCATCAGCCACTTCAAACTCGCATGGTCCGTCACAATTTTGAACGGGTGACCTTCGACGTAGGCTCGAAATTTCTTGACTCCAATTATGGCAGCCAGGCACTCCCGCTCGGTCACATTGTAATTGCGCTGGGCCGAGTTAAGTTTTTGGGAATGATAATATATTGGACGTTCATTACCACTTTCGTCCAGTTGAGCCAACACACAACCAAGGCCGGTGTTAGAGGCATCACACAAAATTAAAAACTCCTTGGTAAAATCCGGATTCACCAAGAGCGGGGCAGATGTAAGGGCTGTTTTAAGCTGGTGGAAAGCTTCCATCGCTTCGTTAGTGAAGTCGAACTTTTTTCCTTTCTTCAATGTTTCGGTGATAGGAGCGGCTAGGGTAGAAGTCTTTCACAAAACGCCGGTACCACCCCGCCATTCCCAAAAATCGCCTTACCTGTTTTGTCGTCGTAGGTGGAGGAAAATCTGCTATTGCCGTCACTTTTGCTGAATCCGTTTTAAGGCATCCGTCTCCAACGATGAACCCCAGATATTTTAACTCCTTGAAGCAAAACTTTGACTTCTGGACGTTAATCGTCAGACCCGCTTTCCTCAGTTGATTTGCCAAAACCTCTAATAGATGTACATGCTCTTCGAAAGTGCTTGATACTACCAACAGATCATCAAGGTACGGAAAAATTTTCTCTCGCAGTTGATGGGGTACCACTTTGTCCATTAATCTCACCATGCGTTGTGGCGCATTGCACAGGCCAAATGGCATCACCGTAAACTGCAACAGGGGCATGCCAGGCACAGTAAACGCCGTCTTTTCCCGAGACGATTTCTCGAACGGTATCTGCCAAAAGGCATCCTTCAGATCCACACTCGATATGTAATGTGTATTTGAAAGACGCGATAGCAATCCTTCTATATGAGAAAGTGGATACGCATCTTTCTTAGTTTGGGCATTAACTTTCCTGTAGTCTAGGCATAAGCGATTTTTGCCGGGCTTTCGAACTAAGACTACAGGAGAGCTCCACGCACTATGGCTTTCCTCGATAACTCCAAGCTCGAGCATACGTTCCAGTTCCTCATATAGCAGTTTCTGTACCGCTGGAGAAATCGGGTAATGACGTTGCTTAATGGGCTCAGCATCCCCTGTGTCAATGATGTGTTCCTCCAGCGATGTTTTCCCTAAGCCCTGAACAGCAGAAGATGGAAATAGGCTGATGGCATCGTTTATTCGTTTGGACTGTTGTTCAGTGAGTATATGGGCATTCGCATCCAATTCCTTAGAGCTGGGAGCAGCAGAGATTTCAGAAATCAACTGAGGAGCGATATCAAACTCTCTCCAGAAGTCAATGCCCAGGTAAAGTTTTTGCTGCAACGATGGAACCAGATACAGGGGAATTGTTTTTGTCATCCCTTTATAGGAAACTTCAGCATAGAATTTGCCTACTATGGCTTGAGGCTTCCCATCGGCCGTCTTAATTTGGGAAGTAAGTTTCGAAATGTTTTTACCGTGTTTTTGAAGGAACTCAAAGCCATTCGCACCCAAGCAGCTTATGCTCGCCCCACTATCGAGTAGTCCAAGTAGGGGATCTCCAAAAATATGGACGGCAGCATAGAGACGCTGATCTTCGGTGCTGCACAATGTTGTAGCTTCGATGGCTTTGTAGGCTTCCTTTTTCTCTCGAAACTTCCTCCTCAACTTAGCCACCTTATCTGAAATGATAGTGTTCGGGCTCCCAAAAATCCTTTTACGCACTTTGAGATAATTAAGCAGCCGTTCGTGAAAGGGTTTAATAGATTTTCTTGGTGCAACAGGAGGTGGTTTTGTAGCTAATTCTAGGGAATGGTCAGGTCTTTTCAATATCCTAGGCGCAGGGACAGGCGAAATTGTTGGTGGGTCCCCAAAATTTCCAAGGTATTCGGAGTTCTGGCGGAAAAGAGGAGGTGCAACTGATAGGGGTTCTAGTACTCCGGGATCTTCTCCAGAGAGCAATTCCCCCGGGGCTTCAAACTGCTCTTCGGCTCGTTTCCCGAGCATCGAGGACATTGCGGAGAGGTGGTGTTTTCCAAGCCACACAGAAAAGGGACCTTTGTGGGTCAGGACATTCGTAGTATGAATGTCCTTTGACTTTGCAATTCCAACAATTGTAATTGCGGGTGTCCCTTTCTTTTCTTTGGTGGAATGCCTCGATCTCGGATACATGAATTACTTCGGACTCCCTTTCCTCCATAACGAGTTCAGAGACAGCACTTCTACGGGGAGGTGGAAATGGCCCAGTTCGTGCTCTTTGTCCTGCAGCTTCGCGGTCGGAGAGATACTTTTCAACTTTCCGACATACATGTACCATAGTGGCCAGGCAATTAGTATTAAACGTTATGAGGAGCATTCCCATCTTCGGTCGAACATTATTTTTCAGGATGTCAATTATTTCACCGTCCGGTTTGGGAATCCTCAGCCTTCCATTCAACTTTTGAATAACTGCGTAGAATTCGTCGAAGGTTTCTCCTTGCCCCTGATGTCTGTCGTACAACCTTCTAGACAGCTCCGAATCTGTCTCCAAGCTCCGGAATTGTTCTATCAAGGCATTTCTAAGCCCCATCCACGTAATATCTGGGTTAGCCTTCAGGTAGACCCAAAACCAGGTTTCTGCTGTCCCAGAAACCAAATGGTGAAAGTTCGAAACAACCTCGTCCCACGTCGCATCGTAACTGATCCTTAAGCGTTCGAGGCGAAACAGGAAATCGTCAATTGACATCTGACGATTGTCAAACTTTAACCCCCACTTGTGGAAATTTTGGTGTCTAACGGCGGTGTGACGGGGAGGCGGCTGCTGAACTGTAGTGTTGTTGACTGGATCACTGAACGATAGATTGTGGAGCCGTCGCAGAAACTCGTCCATGTTTGAGTTATCAGCTGGCGGATCTGGCTGTTGAGGTGGAATATTCAAATTTGGCACAGTTCGAGGTGGAGATCGATGGCGTGGTGCGGCAGGAGGTGTCGTGGAGGGATTTTGTTGTCCACGGTCTTGAGTTGGACCTCCACTGTCGACCTCTGGCGTTGGAGCCAATAGTCTTTCGTGTAAAATGTCCCCCAGTTCGTCTCGCAGTGCGTTACGGGTCCTCACCATCTCTTCCCTGAAAAAGCGAGTCTTCCCCTCGGCTCGCCCCAATTGCTGCTGTAACCACTTCGTGTATATAGCCTGCCATTATGTCATCCTCATGGTCGTCCGGTTCCTGAACATCTGAGGTTGGCTGGGGGTAGCCTAAAAAGGTTGATTGGGCTAGCAAGGAAGGTGCTCCTTCCTCATCCCCTGCACTTGCCGTAGAGTATCTTGACCTCACAGGTGGTGGTGCTGGCAACGTGGCGTTGGCGCCGTCATTTACTGGCGCATTTAACGAAGACCTGTTTTGTCTAGGATGCGTGAGCGTTGGATTGACTAAACGGTGTAAAGTTTCGTCATTCAAGTCAGGGTGTCGGGCACCACTTCGTAGGCTATATCGACGTCGAAAGGCTCCTAGACTCTTCGGAGGACTAGCCATGATTGTTTTTTTTTTTTTTTGTAGTGCACGAATTATAATATAAAGATTTTTGATTGAAAGAAGTTATGAAACCCCAAAAAGAATAATAAAGCCAAAACTTTGCGTCGATTTCTCGGATTCGAGATAGAAACCTTAACACTCTGGGGTGCTTAAGTTTATTATAATAATCCCCGTAATTCTTAACGGTAAAATTCAGAAATAAAAAAAAACAAATGTAAATTAATACTTACCTACACTTACTATCTACGCTCATTTACTGACTTACACTCTAAATAAGACTAATCTGTTAAATATCTCACTGCCTATCTAATGCACTAAGCCTATCAAAACTATATTACAAAAAACGTTGAAATATTAAGGAAACGAATCCTAACCTTAACTATACCCCAAAACCAGCTAGATACAAATTGTTATGAACTAATTTTTTTTTATTTTTGTTTCTTTTATAAAGTTACCAAACTACTATTCTAATATCTAAATCTCAATTTAACCGAAACCAAAAAAAAATTCCAAAACTGCTTAGTTCCAATACTAATCATTTATGAAGAAAAATATTTCAAAAACTTTACTGTATTTCTAAACTAAATCAAGATTTCTCATGAACTAAAACTCTACTATAGTTTTAAATTTTCAAAAGACTTAATCTCTTAAAAATATCTTTCAAAAAAAACAAATTCTTAAATTCGTAAAAAAAAACTGAGTTTCTTTTTTCTAGGTTGTCTATATCATATATGGTTTGGAGCTGTCACTGGGCCCCAAAATGTCCACAGACAACAACATCAACAACAACGTTTCAAAGTTTCTTCCTTCGAAACTTCTAAACTACTACTTTTTTTTTTGTTTTTTTTTTTTTCCTTTTATAGAGAGAAATAAAATTAACTTTAGTTACTCCTTGTCTTGTTCGAATCCCTACTATCTCACTGCTACTGACTTAGGAGAATTCATCATCATCCCCTAACGGACTGCGTTTCAAGAACAGAACTGAAGCAAAACAAGAAGAGAAAAAAAATATAATTCGTCCTTTTTTTAAGATATGTGATTGTATCAATGGAGTTTCAATGAAGGAAATTTTTGTGCGGTACTATCTTTTGCCCAAGATATAATAAGCTTATCGCTTCTGACATAAACAAGGAAAGAAATCCCCATTTATCGGCCGAAAGTACTCACTAAATCTAACCCAAAAAAAAGTACGAAACATTAATTAGTTTAAGCATCACATACGGTCGTAGGTCTTTTACTAACTAACTGCAAACAAAATATACAATCCTTGAGAAGAGAAAATTTTGACCCCACTTAATGCAGCAGACATGTAAGAAATTAAGCCCTTAACACCGGTCAGTACCCAAGAGTAACTTCCTCCTAGATGTTAAATCTCCCCGAAAAGTTCCATAAAAAAAAAAATTTTTTCACTTCATACCTCAAAAAAAAATTTCTCAAAATCTTCGAATTCTTCCCATTCTCCCAATTCTTCGGGCCCCACGTTGGGTGCCATTTTATGTAACGAAACTTCTTCTGCTATACTAAACTAAATAGAAGAAAAATTTATCAAATCTAAGGAAACCAACTTAATCAAGTCAACAAGAACAGAAAAGGTGAAATTCCTACAGGGGGCTCATTGGTAGTTTATATTCCTAACCTCTTCACTTATTGCATGATTCACTTCCTCATCTAGATAGTTTCTAAGTCTTTTCCTCATACATAAAAAAAAGAAATCCTTCTGCAGGGGAAGAGAGAGACTATGGAAGACACAGCTTACTGAACTCATATCTACATAACATATAGTACATAGCTCTTCCGTTGTTCCAACCGTGCATCCGGATCCTTCAAGACGTATTTAGGTGTAGAATACGCCGTTCCTTATCACACCATATGGATCAAACGATTCAGTTGCTGACCGTTCAATCTTGAAAATATTCAACTCAAAGAAAAAGTTAAATGTTTGACGTCAATTAAGTTAAACATCTTTATGGTCAAATATAAAAGCCATAGACTTACTGAAATCGGACAGACGAATTGTCAAAAAAAAAATCACCTTGTTAAAAAAAAGCAGAAACAGTTTTCATCCGAAGATTTTACTCCCCTATGCATTTCAGAAAAGAAACGGTAAATATACAAACTAATTTTCTAAACAAGATCGCCTATCATTGAGAAAAGACCCTTACCCCTGCTCATCTTTCTCACTTTTAGCACCTCAAGAAAACGTGGCGCATCCAAGCAAGGATGGTCAGGGTGCGTTCGATCTCGACCGCCGCTTTCGGTCTGCTCGTTGCCATCTGCCAAGCTCGTCGGGTAGGGGGGGATCTTGCTGCAGGAGGAGCGAACGCGGTGTTACATTTAATTTCAGACCGATGATCTCGCTGTTAGTAGATCGAAATTTATTTTATTGTAGCTGGGACCCGAAGTTGGAATGAGGTTAGAGAAAAAAAAAGAAAATGATATATTGTTAGAAGCTTTGCAATGGTTTTATGTTCGGCAGCATAGGTTTAATAGCTGCATTGGACTGGTCTTTACCCTCCCACCTTGTTTTCATATCTGTCCAAAAATATTTAGAAAACCCTGGTTGTTGGGAAGTACCGATGGGATGTACTTCCACTCGTGCCTATCTACCCTACCTTAAGGAATGTTACCATCCTCCCAATGTTTCCAAGCGCACGATGATTATAATTTGGAAACTCCCACTTTGTTATTGTTGTTGTTGTTGTTGTTGTTGTTGTTGTTGTTGTTGTTGTTGTTGTTACTTAGCCTTCATAGTGGAGCATCAGTCCAAACTCCATTCCCTGTACTTCTATTAGTCCATAGTTCTAAAAATCAAGAAAACTGACGGAAAAGAATCTTCTTCCCAAATAAGAAATCATCTTCTTCCTCAAAGAGAAGAAAAAAAAACTGAAATTTCTTTTCGTTTAAGCCTTTAACACTTCTTTATTAATCAAAATTAACACTAACATTTTTTTACGACTCCTTAGATAAATTTCTAGTTACCTATACTCTTAATAAACTTATCCCAGATCTAAGCGTTAGTTAAACAAAACTCTAAAATTATCTTCAAAAAACTTTATGTGAATCCAAAACAAAAATTACTTAGTTAATTTGGAAATTTCGTAAATCTCATTATCTAAAAACTATGCTTTATCTGGTTTAATACTTTTTTATTTAAAGTTCAAAAATAAATACTTTTCAATTTCAAAAGATTCTTAAACCTATATATATTTCATAATTATCATAGAAATCGGTCAAAGTATGAGAGAACCATTTATACGAACACTACTCTCTATGGTTTCCAATCAGAATCTAAAGATTTTGAAAAAAGCGACACGAAAATCTGCAATATTCAGCGGAATGTCAAATCAGCGAGGAGCTGTGAAGTAAATTCACTTCCCCTCTATACGCGAAATTAGAATATTCCGACTAATACTCTAAAGGTTAAAAAGGCCTAACACGAATTTAGCAACCGAATAAATTGAAGTCGGCTATCGATACCAATCGTAAGTATGTAAACCATTTAATAATACCAAAGATCCCCTTCCCGAAAAATAAGAAAAGGTAAATCCTCCCCACTCTATAAATTTATAGGTGAGTTTAGTCCAAAATACCAAAAACATTTAATCTAAATAGGTTTTATCTCTCACAGACGCTGTAAAAAAAGTTATTTAATTATCAATGTAAGTATCAATATAGTATAAGTAAGTATTAACAATGTTATAAAAAGAATATAATTTCTAAAAAAAAGGTACGAAGGAAGGAAGAGGGTGCACCCTATTCGCCTACTTGACCCAAAGACGGTATTTAGGAAGGTAAATTTTTATTTTTGTTGGTAAAATATACTTTAATCAAAATCTAAACTTTACTTTTCTTTTATTTTCAGGATCCAGTTGTTCTAGTACGACGGAATTCGACTGTGAGTATAATGTTCGATTATATCAACAATTTATCTTAATAACTTAACGACACGTATTTATCTTTTCTCCTTATACGCAAAAATACACGACCGGAAACTTCGGATACGTACGGATGCTCAATAGTAAGTATGTAGGTGAGAAAGTTTCATACAAGCAAGTTCGACTTTGGAAAAGTACCTGGAAAGTCGAAGTCGCGTGTACAAAAACAATCCAAGAAGTAAAATCTAAATAGGACCAGGATTTGTCGAACCCCCAAAGTAAATTTAAATAATCCAGGAAAAGTTAATGAAAAAGGCTAATAGGTAACTAGTACAACGACGTCTTTCATGAACTTCTCTTAACATTCACTTTTTACTTTCAGCTGAAGGTTGGTAACCATAACCTACATACTTTACTATTCCACGTAAGTAGGTACATGAATTAATTTAACTTTAACTTCACCGAAGGTTTTTTTGTTTTTTTTTTTTTAAACACGAACACGAAATTTTACTCGAATTATTTAAAGTATCTTTTCAGTTTAGATAACTTCATATACGACACGTAAATAATAACAAAACCGATAGCTAGTAAAGCAAAGAAATTCAATATCTCGAGATACGATTGGATAGAGTTTATATTTTTGAGACGTGGTCCTCTCAACTCTATTTCTTCACATTAATCTTTTAAGGTTTTCAATTTATATAAATATCTTTTCTTTTAGGTTCTATTACAGATAATCATTCAACGAATTCAAATCTATTTTATTAATAAAAATTTTATCCGTCAAGAAGCTAAATAATTTCATTGACTATATATACTGTCGTTATATTTTTCGAATTCGTTATAAATTTGATAACTTTTATTTTTAAACGTATAATGCCACAATTAATCTACCATCAGAATCTTGAAAGGGTTTTTTTTCACATTTAATTTGGTTCATAAAATAATATTCAGACTTAGAAAATCCCCAAATATATTTCAAAGGAAAAAGCAATATAATTTAAATAAAAGGGTTGCCATACCTTATTAAATTTCTTTATGTACTTAGACCTTCTTTTTTTGTTGATTGCGGTGAAAAACGATGATCCTGCTTTCTATAGTTACAGTTGTATGTGTCCTGTTAAATGTAGTATTGTCCCACGGTGTATGTTAATGTATGTGTCCAGGTCTAGCTTATAGGTGATCCATATGTTTAGCCGCATAAACGTACGGTTCTTCGATGTTCGTGCTATATGATGCTGTTGATGTCATGAGTCCTGTATGTCTGGTGTTCCTGTCGTTGTAACTTGATGTTGTTTTAGAAACGTAGTATTAATTCGTTGATTTACAAATACAGTAAAACGGAGAATTATTTCGACCTTTTATTTTAACATTGAAGATTTCCATTTAAATGCACCTTTCGTTCGCTGTGATGCGTCTGATGAACATTCAAAAATGTGGGGTGCCTTCAGGTGTTCATATGGTTGCATATGAATGTGGTAACTGATGCGACGTAACGTTACAGATGCATATGTAGAGCGATTGTACACATATAAAACATAAACTTGAGCGTATGTGACTATATGTAGGCGATGTGTGACGCAGATGCTTTTACACGGTGTTGATCGTATGTGTGTAGGTAGAATACATGTAGAAAGACAACCAGGTGGTCAGCCTGTATGTGATCTGGTAGCTTTTTTTGTGGAGTTCCTAGAACCGATGAATCTTGGGATTTCTGGAATGGATTCGTCCTATCGTCTCGAATTCCACAAAAAGCGTTGACTGCTGGACCACCGTAGAGGTTGACTACCTCCTTTTTACAACAAAAAAATAAGACTTTAGTATCAGATATTGCTAAATTTGGTCTACGTGATTGTACTTAGCACTTGGAAAATGGTTAAGTTTATGGAGCACATGGCAGATAAGAAAAACGCTACTAAACTACTAAGCTTTAAAACTGTATACGTTTTTTTCTAAGCTACTTTATATAAAAATCTGATTGGAATTTATCAACTCCGAATCATCACTAAATGTGACTTTGGGAAATGTGTAGGTTATATAGAAAAAAACTTTGGTCGTTTACCTGGGGTATTTACTGCTGTATTCCTATCAATTATGGGCGGAGAAGCTGATTTTCCTGGACATAGTCGTCCATGGCGTTCCTTCAGCTTGCCTCGTGGTTTCTTTTGCTTCGGCCAGACGTTCTTGGCGTGGGGATGGTTTTAACTTTTCAGAATGATCTTTGACCAAAACATTACGAAGAACCCCAAGGTATGCCTCCTTCTGACGAAGATGTCTATCTTTTGCGACCACCCGGTCGTCCATAAACGACTTCCAGAAAAAACTATCACGACGCTTACCCCTATGGCCCAGAAAAAAATCTAATTGCACAAAAATAATTTTATACACAATAAAAAAAACTCACTTATTTCTTTTACAATTCACAAATATTTTCTTGGAATCTTATTCCCAGCACGTTTTAACTATATTTCACACTACTTTAATCTTTAATATTTTATATCTTAATGGTTTCGACTTACAAATGGAAAAGAAATTCGTGATGGAAATTTTGTTAGTCAATGGCTTGGATGGCCGTTCGTTTTCTTTGTCTAGTAAATTTAAAACGTAGAAGGAGTGCAAACAATTTCGAGATAGATAAATCTATCGCTTCGTCTCGTTCTAATTCCTCCAATTCATCATTGTACTAAATGGCGAGGCAGATGTTTTAGACCTTTTAGGGCGGCGTTCGCATAGGATACTTTTATTGCGGCAAGCGGTAAAAAGTTGCTAGCCGCATCTGAAAGTATTTACTAGTTAGTTATGAATTTTCAGCAATGGGTAGGTATTTGCTAGCATGAAAAATTACGATTCATGTAAAAATGTATTGTGAAGTCTTCATGTGTTTTGCGGTAAGTATGATTTTAAGTATGAATTTAGTAACATTTTATTCGCAACTATTTTATTGTCAATGAGCGTTCATAAATTTCCTAATACCGTAGTAATCACTATCCGTTTAGGATTTCACCTCGTTCGACGGTAAGTACTAGCACTAAGTTTGTATTTCTACTCCAAAA